>CAHIKZ030002043.1:285000-422500 GCA_903632075.3 Acanthosepion pharaonis | reverse complement strand
ATGAAGTCCTGAGGAGAAAATAAATCAATAAAAAAAGTATTATTCATAGACTGCTGAAATGTTTTTGGCTAATTTCTTTCTTTTTCACACTTGGTTGCATCTTCCCTTCTCCATAACCATCATCAAATATAGAAATCAAAGAGAATGAAAGGAATGTCCAAGAATTACCTTGTTTGGCCAGATATTCTTATTTGGCATTATACTTTTGCTCTGCTTCCCTAAGGTTAACCTCAAGGATTAACTGACATCTTGGAAGAAGAAATCTAATTTAAGAATGAATTGTTCTAGAAAGTATTCTAGGATCATAGCATTCACAGAATTGCCAAATATGATTCCATTTATCCACATTTGGTCCAAATTTTTCAAAAGTTTCCTGTTCAAATTTTTAATATTCTTTTTTAATAATTTCCCCAAAAGCATGCTGATAAAGCCACCAAGATGCAAGGGGTCACTGAGTATGAAAGAATCTGAAAAAAATGTATTGTTAAAGAGAGAGGACAATAAAAGAACAGGGTTAAAAAAACGTAAGAATTTTTAAAAATCCTTTCACCCCAAATAAGGCTGTAAGGCCAATAAAACACAAGGGATTACTGAATGTGAAAGAATAAGAAAAAAGTCAAACATTATTAGTAGCCAACCTGGCAAAGTATTCAGTATAATCTTTCCACATCATGTATGCCTGAGGAGGTGCACAAGTCCCTGAAATGGAGGTCAGTATCAGCCATGCTGATGGGGGGACAAGAAATGGTCTTTCATATGATTGATAGAGAAAAGTTTTCTTTTGTATGTGTTAAAATTAAAAAGCCATTGCTTACCCAAGTTAACAACAGACCGTAAGTCATTCTTTAAATCAGCTGCCAATTTGTCCGTATTTAACTGATCAGACTTACTATTGAGACAGCAGTAAATGATTAACACATGCAAAAGAAAGCTTTCATGTTCCTATCTTTTATTGAATTAAAACTCCTTTACAAAATACAATCCAAATGAATAAAATACAGAAAAACAACACTGACATGTACAAAAGTCTTTAATATCAGTCGTACTTTGAAAATATTTAAAAATGAATAATTTTCAATGTCCTTGAAGCTGTCAAGAAAACAAACTCAGATTAATACAAAAACTCAGCAATTAGTTTATTATCAAATTATCTTCATTTTTACAGTTGGTTTGCCAAACACACACACACACACACACACACACACACACACACATACTAGAGAGAAGAGATAGACAGACAGACAGACAGATAGATAGATAGATAGATAGATACATAGATAGATATCTTTCTCCATCTTTGTCCCCTCCACTTTCTCTCTCTGCATATACATACATAAATAGACACACACACACACATATATATATATATATATATATACACATACACACACACACACACACATATATATCTATATATATATATATATGTATCCACACATATATATATATATATATATATATATATATGTATCCAAATGAGTGAAAGAACAAATAGAGTCAGAATCAACACTTCATAGCATTTACATTTAAAAATCATGCTAAATACAAAGTAGAGCAATATATTATTATTATATTTTTATTATAAGAGATTATAATAAAACTTTTTTAAATTGCTACACAAAAGCTTTTATGTTTCATTACTTTGATTGCACTTCTTCAGGCGATGGAACTGGTGATGAAATATTTTATATATATATATATATATATATATATATATATATATATATATTGTGTATTTGGGTATGAATCCCTTTTTATGCAAGTTTTGTTAAAAATGACTGACAAGGAGATGTAGTTAAGTTTTTATATATCTTTTTTGTGTTCATATAAAAAAATTCTATAAAAATCTTAACCACAGAACCTTATCAGTCATTTTAACAAAACTTGCATATACGAACACATGGAAAATTATATAAAAAATTCAACTACAGCACCTTTTTCAGTTGTTTTTAATGAAACTTGCATATATATATATATATATATATATATATATATATATATATATATATATGTCTGCGTGTGTGTATGTGTGTGTACCCACGTTGTGTTCCCCTATCATCAAATAGACTTGCAATGTACAATAAAATATTTTCAATTAAAGTATGTATTGATTTTATAACAGTCCAATTCCAATTTATAATCATTTTGTTGTTGCTAGATAAAACTCTAATTTTTTTGTTCCCCATTTTGTTGGTCCAATTAACTAAACTTTTATTAAACTAAAATTATTTCATAATATGAACAAAAATATACATAGGCATAAGACTTTAATAATAATAGAATTTTGAAAATAAAAAGATAAATCAATCAATTTCAATGTCCTCAAAGCCATTCAAATTCCTCCTC
The DNA here is from genome assembly GCA_903632075.3 of Acanthosepion pharaonis. NCBI lineage: Eukaryota > Metazoa > Mollusca > Cephalopoda > Sepiida > Sepiidae > Acanthosepion > Acanthosepion pharaonis. The sequence continues at coordinate 420,154 of CAHIKZ030002043.1, read as the reverse complement.
ATATAATGACTATTTTATTAATACGAGCTTTTTATGTCAACCAAATTTGTAGGCGAAATATATGAACAAAAAATGTATTCACTTATCTGCAATTTGCCCAAATCCACGAAACTTTTACATGCAAAACTTTTGCTAAACTAAAACTCCTTTGAAAAATATATTTTGAAAGAGTAAAATATAAGCACATGAAAATAAAGATATAAATATAATTCTTTAATAAATTATATTTGGAAATTATTAAAAAAATAACAAATTTCCGTGTCTGCTAGATAAGATTCGGTTTGCGTGTCTAAAGAGAGAGGAGATTTCTATGCAAAAAGAGAGAGAGAAAAGAGGCTTACATAAATAATGTTAGAGAGAAGAAGTTAGTCGGACTTGGCTGTGGCTTTGGTTGCTGAAAGAGGGATAGACAACTGAAGACAGTTCTTTCAAAGTTGCAGGTAGCTGAAACTGAAATTCTTATTGAAAGCAAGTGTTTATACTGAATTTTTTTTTTATCAGTAACCTGTGTTTATATTACTTTCAATAGGCTGCAGGCTTAGGACTTTTCAGCAACACAATAGAACAATTTAATTGGTTTATTATTTTCTTCTCTGTCATATGGCATTCTTTTAGATTACATCCACAGAGTTAAATTTTTGAAATCCAAGGTGAAAGCATTGTATCTCATGTGACCGTGGATGCAGGCTCGTTATTGGCAGTTTGTCAACTGTTGTTTAGTAACATTGAGTTTAAAATGGAGAAGAATAAGTTATTATTAAGAATTAGAAAGAAAAATAAAAGATCTCCTTGTTGAAAAACAGCCACACAGGCTGTTGAAAATATATGGTATTTTGGGAACACAATATATTTGATGATCACAAGTCATGCCAAAAAAGGAAAAGGAAGAAGAAAGCCATTATACCTTTTCAATGGTCCATGAATTAACAAACCAGTATTTAGTCAGAAGGAAAATTTATCTGTTAAAAAAGTGTTTCTTCCTTCAAAGTTTTCTGCAAGGATTGGAAAGTCACTTGACCCTTTCCATCACTGACAAGTAGCTAACAAAATTTCCCTATTGGGGATAATAAAAGTAGCCAATAGAGATCATAAGCATTGTGCTATTTAATACTACAATAAAACCTCTTTCCTGTTGAAAAGATGGCTGATTTGTTTTTCAGTAAGAGACAGGGTGAGACTTTGTCATACTGACTGGGAGACAGCCATGAAGACAGATGTAGTGACATAATTAACTCATTCCACTATGTAACTCTGACTATGGTCATCAAATGCCATTTTGATTCATATACTTAATCACATGTGATAGTTTCACCTTTCTACTTTTACCTAATCAGAAACTTTTCATTTTCAAAACATTTATTAACATTTAGCACTTTGCATTATTTATAAATATTACTTCTTTTACTGTACAAGGAATACCTTCAAAATATAGTTTTATATATTAGTTCAATAAATTTGAAATTGCAGTAGCTAATTTCAGTCAAGATTGTTGTAGTTGTTACCATAGAAGGATATGACTACACAACCAAAAAATTCAAATTCAACTAACTTGCGAAATATATTTCTGTGGTTTAAATGAACTAATAAAGGAAGATGAGTTACTAATCTTGATAGTTTTTTTTATAGATAAAGACAAGGACATTGTGGGTAACAAATGTATAAAGGATGGTTAAGTGGTATTTTTCTTTTTTGGCTTTTATATTACACTAGTTTTGGAATGCAAGCTTTGTAATTGCTAGTGTTAAAAGAAGGAAGAAGCAGCAGTCATTGAGAGATAAATAGAAGGAGAGAAAGAAAAGAAAAGAGATATTTTAAATGTGATCAAAAATTGTTAAAAGGAGTCTTACAGATCAAATACTAATTTCCTCTGTGTTCATTTATGTGATAGGAATTACTAAGTACAAGCAGTTTTTCATTCTTGTTCATTTTATTTAAACCATAATAAATGACCTTCCTGATACCATCAGTTCTCAGCTCAGTATCTATACTGATGACAAAATTATTTAATCCTGTCCTAATAGTAAGTCTGATTGGTTTGATAAGGTCAAATTGAAGGCTGATCTCAAAAATGACCTACAATCTGTTGTTAAATGGGGCAATGAGTGGATAGTTAATTTTAATGCCTCCAAAATGATTCTCCTCTCTTTTAATAATCTGAAAGAATCATTTTTCACTTCCAATATATTGACCAATGGTAACCTACGGGAGAGCGACTTCTTGGATGAAAGTTTAAAAGATTATATATATATTTGTAGGCATCATCAGATTTTTGGTTTGAATTATTAAAAAAAAAAAAAAAAAATTTATATAACTTGTTTAACAAATAGCCCAATCATCAGATTCATAGTAGGAATTATTAACTACAAACATGCATACAACATAACACCCTTCATAATCCATAGCCCAAATTAGTAGTTTAAATACCTTACATAAAAGATAACCCTTTATGAAGTCGTCAAAAAACAAACGTTACGAAAGTTTTTCTTTTTATATGCACAATTCCCTTTCATAATAAAATAAAATAAAATAAATAAATAAATATCCATAGACAAGCAAACTTGACGAAGGCTTAATACATCTTCCGTTTCATTTTTGACACCCCCACCTTTCCCCGACTTGACACCTTGAAAGTATCTCTATACCGCTACTTATTATTAACACCCTACACTCGCCTACCCAATTTAGACAATTCGCCCTAGCTGTTACCATGGGGATTTTGATTTCAATTTTTAAAACAAGTAAATTTCAGATATACGTTATTCAACAAAAATTTTTGCTTGAAGATGGAACGGAGCCCATTTTAATTTCAACTCAATTTAATTTAAAGGATTATATTGAAGTTTTCGGCTCTTGTTTTGAAACATGAGACCTCTTATGTAGCGATTTGGAATCATATTTTTAAATAAATAATTATATTTATGCTCTACTTTTGTATCGAGCACTATTTTTAAAAAATAACTAAAATACTAAGGAACTTTGGATTATTTACTTAACCAGTTCCTTCCTATTTTCTATATATTTTCACATATATATATATATATATATATATATATATATATATATATATATATTTATATTCATTTTACACCAAGCAAGGTGGGAGTGCCACTAGTACAAAAATGGTTACAGTGACTGTAAATAAAGAAAAAGATTGGGTATAGTGGGTGGGGTTTGAGTAAAGGATAAAAAGAAGAATGGAGATCAAGGCAACAGAAGATGTCAATTGACATTACAACTTTTGAAGATTATAGTAATCAGGAGATCAAGTAAAAGGAAGGGAGCTACACTGTCAGGAAGTGCAAGAGAAGCTTTTAGAGTAGAAGAGGCTGTGGGATTTAACTGTTTTGGCAATAAAAGTGTGGGACTGAGATGCCAACCTGGTAGCACACTTAAATTCACACAGTTGGGGCACCAGTGAAAATAGTTGATCAGAGCAGATGCTATAAAAAGACATAGGGAAGCCACATTACATCAGTGAAAAAAGTGACTGGAGTTAAGATACCAAGTCAGGACTTATCACATTGCATATCCGTCTTTGAATTTTGTTGAGAACCTTGAGATGAACAGCAGGACACCAGACCATATATGGCAACAGCATTCCACACAAGTATGAATGGTAGATTTGTAAATGTGATGGATTGATTCAGATGAGAAAAGCCTTCTGGTGAAACACAGAGAACCAACTTTTCTTGCAGTAGATGCAGCTATTTTTTTCAATGTAGTTGTTCCACCTCAGATCAGTGGAAAATGGGAAAGCAAGAAGCTGCATTTAGGTACAGTTGTGGAGTTGAGCATCAACTATACTGATAGGAGGCAGGGACGTTTCTCTATGGTGAGTAAATGACAGCAGTTTCGTTTTGGGTGCATTCAAATTCATAAGTCATTTCTTGCCCCAGTCAACCAGAGATTGGAGATCGTTTTCAAGACCAAAGGCCAGGTTAACTTTTAAAATTGAAATTAATCATCCAATCACTGGTATTGGTGTCTAAATAAAAGTGCCACAGTCACAAGCTATAATGATCAATTAGTAGATCAATGGCCAGGTTAACTTTGTCAGCAATGCTGGATTTACTATTGAAGTAGGAGTAAGTGGTGATGTCATCTACGTATATGTCTACTTGAGAATCAATGATGTCAAGAAGATCATTGTTGAAGATCAGAAACAGTGTAGGGCCAAGGAGAGAGCCCTGAGGTTCATATGAAAGGAACTGGAAGAGACCTTTCATTTCATGGTTAGACAAGAATGATTGGATTAAATCAAATATCGCCCTGTAATACTGTATCCCTGAAGCTTACGTAGAAGGCCAACATGCCAAGCCCTGTCAATCGCCTTTGATATATCTAGAGCAACAGCTTGAGCTTCGGCGTTATTATCAAGAGCTTGTTTGAATCAATTGTTTAGTCTGCAGCTAGAAAAGTGTGAGCTAGACAATTTTTCTCACCAGAAACTATCTTACATATTTATGACTCTACCATTTATCCTAGCTTTGAATATTGCTGCTGCATATATATTTTGAGATTCTATATAAAATCCAAAGAATAATCTGCAATTTTATTGGTCCTGACTTGGCATCTCAGCTTCATTCCCTTTCCCAACACTGTAATGTAGCTTTCTTTTGCCTTTTCTATAAATACTTTCATGGTAATTGTTATGATGAACTTTCTTCTGTGGTACGTAGACTTTATGAATTTAAGCGCAATATTACATTGGCGGCAACATCTCATCATTTTACAATTGAAATAGCAAGATGTAACCATAAGTTCTATGTTAACAGTTTCTTCTATTGAATTTCTCTCTTCTGGAACTCTCTTCTGGCTTCTTGCCCAGGCTGTTGTTCTCATCTTTGTTGTCATAATCATGATGTTTCGGTCATTGTATGCTCTGTCCTTCATCAGGTGAATGGAATTTTGAACTGAACCCTTTATTTTGTCCACCAGGATAGATTGTTCTAGTTCCATGTGCCATGCCTCTCCAGCCAACTTTCATCTTTAAAAATTTAAATGCAATGTCAATCCTTATCTTCTGTCATCTTACTTCTTCTTCTTTTATTGTCCTTTCTCCTTAATAGTATATTTTCCTCATATTCTCAAATACTCAGTAGCCTCTTACATCTTAGTGGCCCCATTGCCTTGCTTGGGGTGAAATGATTAAAAAATATTTTTAAAAAGCCACACTTTGAAAGAAAAATATTATTAAACTAAAATTATTTCATAAAATATAAATAAAATATATATAAGTATAATTCTTTAAAAATGATTACATTTTGGAAATATTAAAAAATGAATTAGTTTCTATAACTTCAAGGCCATTTTATTAATTTAAGATTTTTACATCACCAAAATTTGTGAGTCAGAGAGAAAAACAGGAAATTTAACTTATCTGCAATTGGCTCAAATCTACAAAAAATTTTGGCTCATAGTGAATACATAGGTCTGCAACTTCTAGGATTTGGAAGTCTCTCTAACTCACTTCACCATCTCTGTCATTGACAAGTAAACTTTCCCTACTGGGGACAATAAAAGTAGCCAGTAGAGAACATATGCATTCTGAAATTTAATATTAAAAAATCTTCTTTCCTGGTGAAAAAAATGGCTGGTTTGATTTTCAATAATAGACATGGTATGACTTTGGAGGATCAACCAGGAGAGAGATATAGAGACTAATGTAGCAACACAACTGACTAAAGGATATTGACTATACTCACCAAATACTATTTTGATTTATATATTTATTACATGTGATGTTGTGACTATTTCACAGTTTCACTATTCCATATTTGGTTCAATCACCAAAACTTTCATTTTCAAAACTTTTATTAAACTATAATTAATTTGAAAAAATATTAATTTAAAGGAGTCAAATATAATCAAAGATGTAGACACATGTTTTTAATATAAAGAATATTTTTTTTATTTTAAAAACATTGATCAATTTAAATTTGCATTTAAACCATCAAAGTCTGATTCATGAAGTCCTGAGGAGAAAATTAATCAATAAAAAAAGTATTATTCATAGACTGCTGAAATGTTTTTGGCTAATTTCTTTCTTTTTCACACTTGGTTGCATCTTCCCTTCTCCATAACCATCATCAAATATAGAAATCAAAGAGAATGAAAGGAAAGTCCAAGAATTACCTTGTTTGGCCAGATATTCTTATTTGGCATTATGCTTTTGCTCTGTTTCCCTAAGGTTAACCTCAAGGATTAACTGACATCTTGAAAGAAATCTAATTTAAGAATGAATTGTTCTAGAAAGTATTCTAGGATCATAGCATTCACAGAATTGCCAAATATGATTCCATTTATCCACATTTGGTCCAAATTTTTCAAAAGTTTCCTCTTCAAATTTTTTATTATTTTTTTAATAATTTCCCCAAAAGCATGGTGATAAAGCTACCAAGATGCAAGGTTTTTTTAAAAAAAAGCATTTCACCCCAAATAAGGCAGTAAGGCCAATAAAACACAAGGGATTACTGAATGTGAAAGAATAAGAAAAAAGTCAAACATTATTACAAGGTAACCAAAAAAGTTCTGTCCGTTTTTAAAGGAAAGAAAGAAAACGCTTCACAGTATGTGTAACTTATATTTAGTCTTTGAACTAATCGCCATCAGCATCCAGCACCTTCTGCCAACGTGTCTCCAGCTGTTCAATACCCTTGTGGTAGAACTAGAAGGGTTTTAATGCAAAGAAGTCCGTGAGGGCTTTGTGTAAGTCTGCTTCAATGGTGAAGGATTTCCAACGAAGATGATTATCCAGGTGGTAATCAGATGGCACAAGGTCAGGTGAATAAGGTGGATGGCACAAAGTCTCCCACCCAAGTTGTTATATGGTATCCTTGACCACTGGCGTTGTCATGGAGGAAAAGCACACCTTTGCAATTCACCAGTGCTGCCTCCTTCTGGCGCAATGCCTGTTGCACATGTTTCAATTGCTGCAAGTATAGGTCTCCAGTGACCATTTGGCTCGTTGGTAGCAGTTCATAATGAACCACTTGATGAACTGTCTACCAGACACAAAGCATAATCTTGCATGGGTGCATAGGCGGTCTTGCGGTGTGAGGGACAGCATCCTGAGGAGACAACCAATGTCTGGAACGCTTGGGAGTTTCATACAGAACCCACTTTTCATCACTGGTAAGCACTCGATTGAATAAGGATGTGGTACGGTGGCGAGAAAGCAGCGATACGCAGACTGCCACTCCTTGTCCCTTGTGGACCTCCAACAGCGTTTTTGGAACCCACTTGCTCAGTTTGTATGTTTTACCTAGGAGGTGCAGGTGAAGTCTAACTGTTTCATCAGAAATGTTGAACTGTCTTGCAAGTTCACCACACGTTAGACTACTGTCCTCTTCAATGGCCGCCTTCAGGACTCCGTCATTCAAGACCTGTGGTCTTCCACTGTGAGGCTCATCATGGAGAGACAAATCTCCAGACTTGAATTTTCGAAACCAACGCCTTGCAGTACATTCATCCACAGCACTATCCCGAAACACTTGACATATGCGGCAACTTGATGCAGCTGCTGATAAGCCCACTTTGAAGTCATAAAGCAAACAGCCCCAAACGAGATCTCCAGACACTTCCATCCTTCTCACAGCTGTCCGGCTTATAACTGATGGCCGGGCACTGTGTGCATGTTTTATATAACGTCTGATGTTCCTACTTCCGACTGTCCGAATTTGAAAACAATTGCTACACGCATTCCGTATATATTTCAACTTCATTCAATGACTAAGCAAAAAAAGGACAGAACCTTTTTTGGTTCCCTTGTAGTAGCCAACCTGGTAAAGTATTCAGTATAATCTTTCCACATCATGTATGCCTGAGGCGGTGCACAAGTCCCTGAAATGGAGGTCAGTATCAGCCATGCTGATGGGGGGACAAGAAATGGTCTTTCATATGATTGATAGAAAAAAGTTTTCTTTTGTATGTGTTAAAATTAAAAAGCCATTGTTTGCCCAAGTTAACAACAGACCGTAAGTCATTCTTTAAATCAGCTGCCAATTTGTCCGTATTTAACTGATCAGACTTACTATTGAGACAGCAGTAAATGATTAACACATGCAAAAGAAAGCTTTCATGTTCCTATCTTTTATTGAATTAAAACTCCTTTACAAAATACAATCCAAATGAATAAAATACAGAAAAAAACACTGACATGTACAAATGTCTTTAATATCAGTCGTACTTTGAAAATATTTAAAAATGAATAATTTTCAATGTCCTTGAAGCTGTCAAGAAAACAAACTCAGATTAATACAAAAACTCAGCAATTAGTTTATTATCAAATTATCTTCATTTTTACAGTTGGTAAAGCCACCAAGATGCAAGGGGTCACTGAGTGTGAAAGAATTTGAAAAAAAAAACTTTGTCAAAGCGAGTGGACAATAAAAGAATAGGATTCTAAAAGACTTAAGAATTTTTCCTTCAAATTATTTCACCCCTTAGTAATCTTCTTGATTACTCTTCTTCTATTGTTCTTGGTCCTTAATAATGTTTATCTTTTTTCTAATTCTTTCACGCTCATAACCCTTTGTGCATCAGTGGTTTACTGTCTTTGTGACACTTTAAATGTTGGAGGGATAGATTGATAGATATACCAAGAGATAAGACAAAATTTATTAAATTCAGTGGGTTTGTTTATTTTCTTCCTTGGATAAAGGCAGTGGGGAAGGACAGAAACTTCTGATTTTTCCTACAAAAAAAACCATATGGCTAAAGTTGACAACTGACTATGAAATGGAGACATTATTGTTTTTAAAATCCAGGTTAAGGAATTGTCTGCAGGCCATAACCCGGTAAGGAAAAGTTGATCGAAAGATAAAATTTAAGGTATTCTGAAAACAAAGGCAGAGTTAAAGAATTGTTTTTTATCTTTATCACTAGTTAAAAGAAGAGAAGTTTTAAATTGCTTGAGCGGTGAAATTTCTTTAGATAAGAGTCAAAATACCACAAGAGAAGGCTGTCAAGGGAGCAAATGGCGAGTGTCTGATTGGGAAGGTGGAAGGGATCAAAGAACTCTGTTGATGAAAATTTTGAATGTTAATAAAAATTAATGATTGGAGCTAAGCCATTCCCACATGCAGAGATTGGATTGATCAAAGTGACAACTGAAGTGAAATGCCTAGGTAGAACATCAAGGGAGGCAAAGGAATTGCCTACACTTCTTGGGCAGTATTGGTATGAGGCACCAGTACAAGAAAGGAGTTAAGGTGGATCAATATTCTGCTACCACTATGCCTTGGAGGAGGGGGCCTCTCTAAAACTCGGTATGCAGTTAATTTCTCAGAGTCAAACAAACAAAGAATTCTCTGTGGAGATTAGTGGAATCACTGAAATACCAACCTACATCAGAAACCATGCTGGTTTTGGACAGAGAATCAAAATGATCAAGAAATAGAAACTACCAGATGCCAAGCAAGAGACTACCACTTCACTGAACTCCTGTGACTTCCTGCCACTGAAGAAGACCTCCAACTTTGAGCTATGTTCCAGAAACCTTGTCTAGATTTGGTCACAATGAACAAAGTGTCATTGAAGAGGGAAGGGTCAAATAACTTTGCATGACAATATAATCCTGCATGAAGAACATATATTCTGCCATCAGCTCTGTACAAGAAACTGTTGTGGCAGGATCCACCTAATTTGCATAGTGGAGTACCGACCATATAAATATGGTTGGTACCGGGAAGAGAGTAGAGGAATCAAGAGATTCAACCAGAGACTCTGCCTGACTGCGACTAAGTCAACACATTCTCCAGGAACGGTCTTACCAGGAATATACAAAAGACTATATGTAAATATTGTGTACACTTTCTTGTTTCAATACATTTTGTTCTAAGTAAATTTTGTGTTGCATTATTATTCCATGCATTAGTCAAGTTTCAACAGAAACGGTATATAAAACATTATTACAATTTATCTTATGACTTTTCACTTCCTATTCACTTTGTCCAGACCAGACTAATTCAACGATTCTTGTCAACAATTTGTTCCTCATCAGCCTTGTGATGCAAATAAAACACAATATGGGACAAGGCAGGATTTGAATCGATGTAATCCATTCAATGGTCAGCTATGAGGATCGAACATCGAATGGACTGACTGAGCGCATATTGCAATGTCATACCTTTCTTGCGGTGAAATGATTAAAAAAAAATACTTTCAAGCTTTTTTTACTCTAAAAATATTTATTTTTCAACATAAGCTCCTGATTGTTAATAGACATTTTTTTTTTATCATTTAATTCCAAACAATGCAATAAAGCCCCTAAGATGATCTCTGAGCGCTAAATTCAGAGCTGTTATCCATTACACCATCCTCACATGCAAGCTTACAATATCTGGTATTTGCAAGTGGTTACCCATCTAGGTACTGACCAGACTCGACAACACTTAACTTTTTGTAACTTTAATTGTATGAGAACCAGTGTTTCAACATGATATGGCCGTAAACTGAAAAAGAATGAGTTGTTAGAAAGAGGGGTGAACCAAGATGTGAGTTATGAATTGAAGATGCAAAAAGCAACTAAGTACATAAATTTAACATTTATTTTTAATCATTTCACCACAAGTAAGGCAAATAATGCCACTAAGATACAAGGGCTTACTGAGAGGGAAATAGAATGAGAAGACTTTAGTGAGGAGAAAAGACAATAAACAAAAAGGATTCAGGAAAACAGAAGATAGCGACTGACATTGCATTTGAATATTTGAAGATAGTAGGTAGCAGGGAAGCAGCTAAACAGAAGAAAGTCCCACAGGTAAGAAGTGTAAGAAAAGAAACACTGAGGCCAGAATTTAGGTATTAGCAATTAAAGCTAATGAAACAGGGAATCCAAGATGCCAGATCAGGACTGATAACATTACAGACCTTTCTATAGATTTTGTTGAAGATGTCAAAATATATACAAGAGAAACTATGGCAGCAATATTCAATGAACAGACAATTGGTAGATTTATATTATTAATCCCAGCATTAAAGTCACAATCATAAGTCCCATAACACATTAGAGTTGTAGGAGCACCACATATACTGCATCTACAGTAGAAGTGCTGTGTCTTGGGCAAGATAGCCCGACAGAGCCCAACACTCTCCAAACTGCTTTTGAATTCAGAGTTATCTTTCTCCTAGACCAGTTGCCACCCAAGGCTATACAGCCCAGTCTATCCAGATATTTACCCATAGCTGGGGGGCAGAAAAGATAGATTCCTACCTTTCCCAAGGGTATTAGCACATAAGTGAATATAATAAACTCGACCAGAATTGGAACTCAAATCTACTATTCCTCAAACTGAACTGCAATTCATTATTCCAACATGCCTCCAAATATTGAAATATACAGTGAAAATATAAAATCAAGATTCAGCTTTTAACTACATGCCGGGTTAGGGATGTAATTATCAACATAATATCATTCGTTATCATTGAATTTTATTCTATAGTCATTATTAAATGTATAGATTGATGATTACACAGGGGGAATTTCAGACAAAATTTAGTTGATGACTATGAGTAAGGCAACAGATTTCTGGATCTACCCTCATAAATATTAGCCAACTTGAAAATAAAGGGTGAGAAATCTTCTTTCAGGACTTTGATGATCATGGCTCTCCACTACATTCTGCCTTTATTTGCACTATATAAAGTTTAGTTCATTCCAAACCCTCTTTGTCCCTGTTCGCAAACTCAGTAATAGTTTACTCACTGTTTTCTTTCTGCTTCCCTTGCTTTCAGTATGCCCTGTGAGTGTTAAATTCTCTAGGCTTTCTTTCCTCATAATACATGGTGCGATGGGTAAATTGTTGCCATTGTATATTTCTAATTTTGTGTATAGATGTTTTTTTGTCTTTGATTTTGTCAACTGCACAATATAGTAGAGTCATTTGGGTACTGTCTTTGAGAAAAAAAGCACTAAATTCACTCCACCAGAAATTGGGAAATGGCATGCTGTACTGCGTAGCATTTGCACTGGAAGCTCCAATAAGAATATTTCAAAGTGGTTGTTTGTCAGTAGAGGATTTGGAAAGAGTTGGATGAGTCTAATGGTGATTACTAAGATGTTTGGTGTGATCATGTTATGGTGAAATACACCTATTCTATAGTTAATAGACTCTCTCACCTATAATAAGTAGGAGTAGTAATAGAAACGACGGCCAGTCAGTCAGTCGGTGAGTGAGTCGATGTCGGACGACCGTTAGTCGAATACAAGAGTATCAGCGACCACAACTAGATTACTCTGCGTTATACCTATTATATCAAGTTCCTAATGTTTTGTACGTCGAACCTATTTAGGACCGTTTTAGTACAAATACAAGCCTCCACTGCGAAATCACTCCACAACAGATCACTAGGGATGGCAATGTTATGCCGCCATTCATATTCCCAGAGGACCTCAGATTCAACATGGAAGTGCCTTGAGGAGGTAACATTATCCTGGGTCAAAAAGGTGGATGCTGGAAGAACCTATGTTTGGCAACAGGATGTTGCACTTTGCCACACAAGCAGGTGAACCCAGTCATGTGTGTCACACAATATCTGTGACCCCATCACCCCTTACATCTAGCCACCTAACTTCCCAGACTGCAACCCTCTTGTTTATTATGTGTGGGGTGCAGTTGTGTGCAAGACCAACAAAACTCCTTGTAACACCAAAGGTGAACTGAAGGCAAGGATTATGACATCATTTACCAACTTAAACATGGAGACTGTCTAGAAGTGATGCTGGAGATTTCAAAGTTGTCTAGAGGCTGTGGTTGAAGCCAATGGCAACTTTAGTGAATAAATTTACTCTTTTGTATTTCAAGATATTTTTGTGTAATTTTGGTAAATATGAGATGTCAGTGTTATTTTCGTTTTTTGCATAGTTTAGACGACAATTTATCCATCTGACCCTTACATCCCCGAAATTTCAAATGTCACTTTCTGATTGTATGATGTATTTTCTTCTTATTGGTTGGGTATCTGAAGGACAGTAAAAATCAGCAGCCCATGAGCAAAAACTAAAATACACTGAATACTGGATTGCACTGAGTGGGACACAAACAAGTCTTCTAAAGGAGAACACCATACGTACAAGACGAATGCAGCTGAGACACCAGAAACATAAGCAAAGACTAACAAATTTCAAGCAATGTTGAGTAACAAGAATGGAAATCATATTATACAATTAGCATAATGCACTGCTATACATGCCTTCTTTTCAGAAAATGTGCCTGCTTTTATGGCGCCGAAAACTTATGGCTAGCAAAAGGAATCATTTGCATAACTAACACCACACAGCTCACTGTCTCTTGGGGAAGCTTTCTTCCTAACCAGGCATCCTGGGATTTGAACCAGCTCTATTCCGGCAAGGTAGCCATGTGCTTTCATTCTGCAGAGGCACAGTAGACATTGTATCTTTGACCAACAGGTGGCGGGTATCATTATCCAAAGCAGTTATCATTTCCATCTCCATTTTGTTTCCACTACATCTCATCATGGTCGATTAATTAGCCGCACAATTGGAAAGTGCCTGAAAACCATACCATTAGTGGACCCCAACCTTATGAATGAAGTTGGGGTAGATGAAAACATTTGGAAGCCCTCAATGTTTGTGCAAGCCCAAAGTCACAAGTCATCGTGACTGAAGGTTTGAGAGTACTGGTCTTGTTAAGACTGTAAATCATGTTCATCTCCCTTCTCATACACCTCAAAACTTGTTCATTGCTAATATGTTCCGTCCTTAGTATTCTCAGCGTTTGTTGCTTCAAGTCCCCACTTCATTTCTGAAGAGATTGTTTAGCATTTACTGCCATATAGAAAACTAGATATTAAACAATTTATATATGATAAATTATTATAATTAAAATTTAAAATATTGAAAACAATTCTTGGAAAAATTCATTGTACATTGAAATTTTTTTCTTAAGGCAATAGTGTCCTTAATATATCTTATTTCTAAAAGCAATTAGAAGCTATTCTAATTAAATAATGTCATAATTTTATTGCATTTTTAGGAAATGGGTAGTTGTTGTGTAGGAAACCTACCACCCCTCTTGAAGATGAACTTGTCTACAAACAAAGACGTTAAATAGTAGCATGTCAAAAGACAGACAGAGTCGGAGAAGTTCTTGGCTGAGTTAGTTATAGATGACTCAGGCGATTTCTGTACCTACTTACCAACCGAATAAACCCCTTTTCATTGTTACGTGTTATTTGGCATTTGTCTTTATTAACCCCAAATCAACATCATAACAGTAGTAGTTTGAAAAAAAAAATGAAGATTTACATTCTCCAAGGCGTCCTGCTTTTAACTAATAAAACAAATTTTGAGATTGAAATTTAATTTCTTGAAATTTCATGAAATTAAGTAAGTTGGGGGTAACATATCTAAAAAAAAAATGTTTTACAAAGATTTTCTAAAAGAAAAATTTCAAAAATAATTTCATTCATTTGTGAATAAGTCCTACAAATTTCATTAAAATCCAAGAATTATTTGATTTTTGTAAGAATTTTTAAATCAGTGTGTTTTTCACTTAAAAAGGTGCTAAAACACTAATCATAAATATTACATAGACTGATTTAAAAAAACAAGATCTTTAGCCAAAATTTCAAACATGCTAGAAATTATTAAAAAATTTAATAAAAGATACTTATGTTTTTCCTCTTAATAATAACATAAACATTTTGATAATAAAAACATTGTTTTTTATTAAGTTTGAAGACTTTTTTCATCATGCCATGCTGTTTTTTCAGCAAACAAGTGGAGGTACCAATATTACATAGTCATCCATGACTTTTTCCTTTTTGCTAATGATTTTTTTCAGTGTCTTCATATTTTGCTTAGTTTGAAAAAGGTATCTTGCTATTCCTACGGGCCTCCAGATTCCTGAGTCACATTCATTCTCCATTATCTCTTACTATTCTACACAATTAAATATCAGCCTGATTTTGACATACCTGAATACATAATCGTCTCTTCCATTGATAACCATATAGTCTGTCTTCTTACAGTTAATAGTTAGTCCTTTCTTCTTGCTTTTCTTTAATATTGTGTCTAAGTTTTATTTCTGTAGTAAGAAGTGAATCAAGAAGACAGTGAAAAATCAATAGAGATGAGGAAAAATTCATCATTTATACAATTAGTGTATTTTGTGCTGCTGTGATTACCATTCCCCTGCATCTTACAATTGTGGGTCATGGTGACATTCAGAGCAGAATAGAGCAATGATTTTTTGTTCCTTTTCCACCAAAGAATGTTAAGTTTAACCCATCCCTCTTATCAGAAGTTAAAGAGGCAGACCAACAACGGAATAGATGGTTTGAAGTCAGAGTTTTTCCCTTCTAGACTGGTTACCAACCAAGATTACATGGCCCAGACTTTCCTGCTATTTACCGATATCAGGAAGGAAGAAATAGATTCACACCTTTCCCAAGGGTATTATCATGTAACTCAGCTCTCTGATTCCTCAATCCGAGCCATTATCCATTACTGCACAGTGCCTCCTATAAAGGAAAAACAATGAATAATAAAAAAGAAATAACAAAATTAAAGATCAGCATGACAGAATTTTAAAAGGAAAACGAGGACATTTGGAAATAGAAAATGAAAGGAAAGTGTGAGAAGAGACATGAATAAAGAGTAAAATAAAAAAGGGAATGACAAAATTAGAACAAAGAATTTCAAAGAGGAAAAAAGAAGACATTGGGAAGAAGGAGAATGAGATCAGAGTAAGAAATAGAAACAGCAGAAGTTGGAAAAGGAAGGAACCATAATGCATATGAAAAGGAAGCATTAAAGATAATCGGAAGAAATATGCAAAGAACAGTAAAACAAAACCTGAAATCTCTTGTCAGATTGAAAACCTTCTTGTGAAGCAGCCGTAGAAGATTTATTGAAGATGTTATCATCATGCGCATCAGCTTTCTTGACTTGGCAAGAATCTCAGAGCGGCTAAAAACACACCAACTTCAATATCTGTATCATACATTGCCTCCAAAATCCTGGCACTGAATCTAAATACAATTAGGGTCAATACCGTAAAACTGTATTTGGAAAACTACCATCGTCTGTCGACCTTACGTCAGAGGCATATTGGAAAGCTTTGAATGAAACTGTGGGTGATAAAACATCAAGAGAATTTTAGCCTTCAGAGACATCACACCAGAGTTGTGTCTCAATCAGATAAGAAGATGACTTATAACATTCCTTGTAATGGCGCCAAGAAATAGAAAAGCATGAAGAAATGCCAGTTAAATGCAAGATTTAAGAAATATCAAAAAATCATAATCCATGATAAGAAAAGTCTGGTTACTAATCCATATTGGTATAGTTAATGCACAGTTTAGCACCTAACCAGCTCCCTTGAGTTGTCTCCGTTTGAGAGCCAGAGAGGTATTCATTAATGCATAGTCAATTCCTTTCCTAATGAAGGCACAGCCAATGACCTCCAATTTGAAGGCTCACACATAGCTGTTGATTTCATCATGATAACCCTTGATCCGGGTCACTGGCTTCAGTCTAGGAAACTCTGCACCCAGTGAAGCTGTGTCATCACTGCACTGGGTGCACACATAGTTATATTACCCAGTCAACCCCATTGTACTGAATGATGGTTGAATGTGCAAGAAGATTCTTCAGCACTTTGACAGGTCTTGTTTTAAGTTTGTAATATAGCTTTAAGTTATACTATGTTTAAAGTTATTTTAGATAAAATGCTCACTATCAGGGATAGAGTGTATGTAAATATAAAAGTGGACAGTGAGGTCAACACCCAGTGGTGACAGACAGCTGCCTCACCAGAGCATGTATACAGGGTTAGATGATACCATTATTAATGCACTTGTAGAATAAAATATATATATATATATATATATATATATAATATATATATATATATATATATATATGATAAAAATACAATATATAGTTTTAAGTTTTGCAATATTTATAGGTTAAAGTGCTCAATATCAGGCATGTTACCATTAATAATACACTTGTAGAATTATATATATATATATATATATATATATATATATATATATATATATATATATATATATAAAAATACGATATATAGTTTTTAAGGTATGCAATATTTATAGGTTAAAGTGCTCAATATCAGGCATGTTACCATTAATAATACACTTGTTTTGTTATATATATATATATATATATATATATATATAAATATAAAAGTGTACATTGAAGCCACCACTTCGAGGTGACAGGCTGTTTCATGCCAGATGTAATCGTCAGGCCACAATTGTGTCTAGTATAAAACAGCCTATTGCCTCTAAGTGTTGACGTCAATGTTCACTTTTATATTTACATATGCTCTATCTCTGATATTGACCATTTATCCCATAAATATAGCACACCTTAAGAGCATATTTCTTCATATATATGATAAATATATGATATTAATATAGGTTTAAGGTATGCTATATATATATGTTAAATTGCTCAATTTCAGGGATAGAGCATATGTAAATATAAAAGTAGATATTGAAGTCAAAACCAGTAGCCTGAAGATTGTATTTAAACATGAAACAGACTGTCATCACTGGGTGTTGACCACGATATCCACATTTTAATCCACACCCACTCACACACACACACATACACATATACAGGGTGTCCCAAAATAATGTATACACTCTTTAAATATTCATAGTTAATAATACATTACCGTGATGTGAGAACTTATATGGATGAAAATATTCAAAACAGATGGATTGGAAAAAGAAGGACAGTTGAATACCCTACCTAGATCATCAGATTTGACACACCTGGATTTCTTTTTGTGGGGGTTTTTAAAAGACAAAGTTTACAGCAGGAAAACTGAAACAATTGCTGAAATGATAGTAGCAATTGAAGAAGAATGTGCTCAAATACCAGAGGAAATGATGCTAGATGTTCGTAGGTCTATTTGTTCAAGATAAAAGTGTATTGAACAGAATGGCAACCATTTTGAGCACTTGATGTGAACTCATCATTATATGAACATTCTACCATTGCCCCAAGTAGCTTTTATCTTATTAAAGTTAACTTTCTATGTTTTTTTTTTGTATATTTTACTCTCAAATTCTTTAAATGTGTATTCTTTCTCTTGTATTTTTCTTATTTACAAGTCAAAATACATAAATTGAATAAGTTATAATGATTCAAGCAGTGTATACATTATTTTGGGACACCCTGTATATATATATATATAACTTGCTCTGGCTTGCTGCCTGATGAAATTGTCTTGTTGGAAACCATGGTTTCAGGTCGGTGACATTTTTTGGAATATTACATTTCTTAACTTGTTCTACATTTTCATTTTATGAAAATTGTATTGTGCACTTTTTAACTTAGCCATTCTTTGGGTGAATATCACACTTTGTCAAAGATTAAATTTATAATGAAATACATATATATATATATATATATATATATATATATATAAAAGTGAACATTGAAGTCAACACTTAGAGGCGACAGTCTGTTTAATGCTAGATGCAATCGTCAGACCTGACGATTGCGTCTAGCAGGAAACAGACTGCCGCCTCTAAGTTAGCAGAAGTTCTTTGGCAGTCAAGTGGGGTAAACAAAAAACAAAAGAAACTTAAATCATCAAACAATCCAGTAAAATGATAGATTCATTGAATATTTACGACACATTGACATTGAGGACAAGTTGTTCTGGATGGTCGATGAGGCGTTGGTTGTTATTTTTCTTTTCAACATCTTTTTCTCTTCTAGTTTGGCAGATTGTTCATGTTCAAAGGACATTGTTCCTTCTCCAAAGATTACTGTTCCTTGCACTGGATTCCCAGCTGTTGATGTCAATGTAACATTTCTTTATGTTTTGTTTTAGAGCATCCTTAAATCTCTTCTTTTGATCTCTTTTCTGATTTCCTTCTTTGAGTTGGGAAGGTGTCATCTATTCCCACCAGATTTCAAACCAAACTTGATTTTTTATGACGATGGCTACAATGTTGATCATCTTAGCTTGTTCCAGTATGCCAATGTCAGTTCTTCTATCTTCAAGATATTTTGAAGATATTTACAAGAGATGTAGAAAATCTCAAAAATAAAATTTTTTATCCTGGGAAGCAAAAAAATTTGTCCTGCAATATTATAGCAAACTACAGTACCCATGACCCGTTTGTTCCCTGATAGTACAGGTTATAAAACATCGAAGTTGATTTCAATATTCCACCGAAATGAAAGTTAATTTTATTAAATTCAGTTAGATATTTCAATGAGTTCGTGTCAACATTGGTCTGATTTACAAGTTCATATTTAATGTTTTACTGATTGTTTATAACATTTAATAGGAATAAAACTTCCTTGATGAACTTGAAATTTAAATCAGATTAACTTAAAAATATTTTTAATATGCCAAAAAAATATTTTAAAATCTTATTCACTTGAAAATATTTTTTAAATATACCAGAAAATATTTTTTAAATATTTAGAATATTGTTTGTTTAAAGAGATGTAAATAATTACTGTATAAATAACTGGACGAAACAGCAAAGTAGGATCTCTTTAACTTAATATTTTAATTTTAAAAAAATTGTCTGTTTGAAGAAAGTTAAAATAAAAATACTTATTGTATAAACAACTCGTATTTTTAAATCTTGTTCACTTAAATTATTATGCACCTGATGGACACACCACACAAGCACACACACAATCACAGAGAGGTGGAAAGAGAGGGGTGGAAAGAGAGAGAGAGGTGGAAAGAAAGAGAGAGGTGGAAAGAGAGAGAGAGGTGGAAAGAGAGAGGTGGAAACAGAGAGGTTGAAAGAGAGAGGTGAAAAAAGAGAGAGAGAGGTGGAAAGAGAGAGGTGGAAAGAGAGAGGTAAAAAAAGACAGAGAGAGGTGGAAAGAGAGAGGTGGAAAGAGAGAGGTGGAAAGAGGGAGGTGGAAAGAGAAAGGTGGAAAGAGAGAGGTGGAAAGAGAGAGATGAAAAAAGAGAGAGAGAGGTTGAATGAGAGAGGTGGAAAGAGGGAGGTGGAAAGAAAGAGGTGGAAAGAGAGTGGTGGAAAGAGAGAGGTGGAAAGAGAGAGGTGAAAAGAGAGAGAGAGATGTGGAAAGAGAGTGGTGGAAAGAGAGAGGTGAAAAGAGAGAGAGAGGTGGAAAGAGAGAGGTGGAAAGAGGGAGGTGGAAACAGAGAGGTTGAAAGAGAGAGGTGAAAAAAGAGAGAGAGAGGTGGGAAGAGAGAGGTGGAAAGAGAGAGGTGAAAAAAGACAGAGAGAGGTGGAAAGAGAGAGATGGAAAGAGGGAGGTGGAAAGAGAAAGGTGAAAAAAAGACAGAGAGAGGTGGAAAGAGAGAGGTGGAAAGAAAGAGATGAAAAAAGAGAGAGAGAGGTGGAAAGAGAGAGGTGGAAAGAGAGAGGTGGAAAGAGAGAGGTGGAAAGAGAGAGGTGAAAAAAGAGAGAGAGAGGTGGAAAGAGAGAGGTGGAAAGAGAGAGGTGGAAAGATAGAGGTGGAAAGAGAGAGGTGGAAAGAGAGAGGTGAAAAAAAGAGAGAGACAGGTGGAAAGAGAGTGGTGGAAAGAAACTTAAATCATTGTTATGCACCAGCCAGATGACACACCATGTATGCATAAATCACAAACATTTAGTATTATAGATAAAAGAAACAATTTATACAAACAATTCAATAGCAATGTTAATGGGATTAATGGCAAAATCACTTCGCTAACAGGACTTAATTGCACGTTAACTTATTATCACTTATTATTTTATTATTCAAGGAATTGATAGTAAGTTAATGTCTCATAAAGTTCTGTTAGCGAATTGATTTCACCATTAATCACATTAACATTGGTATTTATTTCTTTGTATAAAATGTTTCTTTATGATATAAAATAAAAGCTACACACTCTAATATATTTATGACATCAGATCCACAGCAAAGTAATAACCAGAATCTTAAATTCCATGGGAAACTACTAAGACATTTTCACTTTAAAAGATAAATACATATAACAAGAAAATAATTATGTTGATGGATGCACCTCACGAGCATGCAAGCTCACACGCAATCATAGACTTTTAGTATATATACAGAGATTATTTTAGCTTACAGCTTATATAAATATCCAAAGATACAATCTCTAACCATATTCATTGTTACTAGATGCATTTTTCAATGCTTTTATATGCATAAACTATTTTTTTTTACTGATAAATTGTGACTAGTTTGTTTTATATAAGCACGTGTCACCATTTTTTCTTCAACTTAATGTCGGCTTATGTGTTCCAGCAAAAAAGATTGAAGAACTTTCACATTGTGGAATCATGGATTACAGATTGATTACTGAACTGTTATGTAATACTGTCCTCCTATAAGGCAGTGAATACCGGGCAAATGACTCACAGATGAAGAAGAGACTTGAAGCAGGGGAAATATGGTTCTACAGAAGGATACAGAGAATATTATAGACTGAACTTGTGTGCAATAGCAACGTCTTAGAGGAAATGTAAACAAAAAGGATACTTATAGTTAAAAACAAATAGACAAACAAAATTTCTGGGGCATATTATGAGGAAAGACGGTTTAGAGAATTTGACACTCATAGGTCATAGTGAAGGCAAGGGAGACAGAGGAAAGCAGCATATATATTACGTAACAAGCTTGTTTAAATAGATGGCAGATCCAGGATTAGGAGAGATAGCAAAAACAAAATTTACTAAGAGCTTCAAAGGACAGGAAATTGTGGAGAGCAATGATCGCCAATGTCCTGATGGGACATGGCAGATAGAAGAAGAAGGTCATCTTTGTATTATTTTCTAAAATCAATATAGAATATAAAGTGTTAGGAACTTTTAACATGTCTTGCCATACAAAATATGTTTTATGTGACAGGTCCTTTCAGGACATGGGCAATTATGCCTCTCCACAGCATCCAATCAATGGTAGCTCTAAGAAATATTTCTATTTCTGTTATCCCTTCTTTCTTCTAACATTCAACTACACAAACTTGTTAGGTAGGTTAGTTAATGTTTTCTTGTGACCATGTTGCCTTCGATATGTGCAATTCTCCAAGCTCTGTTATGGTCACCAGCATCAAGCCTGGTCATTACCTAGATGGATGACCACTTGGAAAACCAGGTACCATAAGCTTGGATGTGATGCTGGTGTGTTGGATAATGGCACGCAATTGTTAGTCTGAGGTCCGAGTTCCAATTTCTGTCTAGTTCATTATATTCACTTACATGCAAATGCTCTTAGAAATGTGATGAATCCACATCTTCTCCCCCCAGATATGTTTTTTTTTTTTTTTTAAGCATTTCACTCCAAGCAAGGCGGGAAGCCACTAGGATGCAAGGGGTTACAGAAAGTTTAGAGCAAGATCAGATAGGAGTGATAGAAGAAAGGATGAGGGTAGTGGATAGATCAAGGCAAGACTTTTCATAACAGATCATTCAAATTTAAATAAATCAACGATTTTTTCTTGTTAAAACATTGAATAATTTAACACATTCATAATTATTGATAAAAAAAATAGTGAATTTGATATCGAGTTTTTTCAAGACTTATCATGAGCAAAACAATTTCACAGATTTGTACAAAAAAAAAGAACCCAAAATGACATGAAAAACCACAAAGGTTTTTCACCCTTTCAGTGTTAGTTGTGCTTTTTTTTTTTTGTTCTTAAGCATTTCACCCCAAGCAAGGCGGGAAGCCACTAGAACGCAAGGGGTTACAGAAAGTCTAGAGCAAGATCAGATAGGAGTGATAGAAGAAAGGATGTAATATCAATCCTCCTATTGGTACTACGGCTGAAACATTGTAATAAATATGGCAACAAAGATGAGGACAATAGTCTGAATAATGCAAATAATGTACATAATACCTCATCTCAGAAATATAGACAGATACTGAAGAATCGGATAAATATGGCAACAAAGATGAAGATAATAGTCTGAATAATGTAAATAGTGTACATAATACCTCATCTCAGAAATATAGACAGATACTGAAGGATTGGATAAATATGGCAACAAAGATGAGGACAATAGTCTGAATAATGTAAATAGTGTACATAATACTTCTACTCAGAAATATAGATAGATACTGAAGGGTCGGATAAATATGGCAACAAAGGTGAGGACAATAGTCCGAATAATTTAAATGATGTACATAATACATCATCTCTGAAATATAGACAGATAATGAAGAATTGGATAAATATGGCAACAAAGATGAGGACAATAGTCTGAATAATGTAAATAGTGTACATAATACCTCATCTCAGAAATATAGACAGATATTGAAGGATCAAATAAATATGGCAACAAAGATGAGGACAATAGTCTGAATAATCTAAATAGTGTATATAATACTTCTACTCAGAAATATAGATAGATACTGAAGGATCAGATAAATATGGCAACAAAGATGAGGACAATAGTCCGAGTAATTTAAATGATGTACATAATACATCATCTCTGAAATATAGACAGATAATGAAGAATCGGATAAATATGGCAGAAAGATGAGGCCAATAGTCTGAATAATGTAAATAATGTACATAATACCTCATCTCAGAAATATAGACAGATAATGAAGAATTGGATAAATATGGCTACAAAGATGAGGACAATAGTCTGAATAATGTAAATAATGTACATAATACCTCATCTCAGAAATATAGACAGATAATGAAGAATTGGATAAATATGGCAACAAAGATGAGGACAATAGTCTGAATAATGTAAATAATGTACATAATACCTCATCTCAGAAATATAGACAGAAACTGTACATTCTGTCTTATCACTGGTGATAGTTTGTCCTTTCTTTTCACTTTCCTTTTTTTTAAGTCTCCTGTTCATCTGTGATGGAATTGTCCAGCACTTTCTACCAAAACAGTTAAACACTCTTTACTTTGTTTCTTACAAAATCCTCCAGTTTCTCAATACTTTGCTTTGCCTTGATTCAGTATCACTTCTTTTTTTTAAGTGTCAAAAGATTTCTCAGATAATTAAACTGTACTTGTTTGATTTTGCCATTTCCAGTTCATACCTGACATCTTGGACTTCACTTCTTGCCAACAACCTTACATTGTCTTGTTAAAATTGATGGTTACTCCTTACTTGTTGCTTTTCTTTACTATCTTGTCTTGGAGTTCCTGAAGTTTTCTTCCTGTGTCTTCTATCAACACAGTGTTGTCTGTGTATCTGATGATGTTAAAAGTGTCTCTACCCATTTTAGTTGTGCCCTTCCAATTCTAATTACAAGAATTCTTTTTGCTCCCATTTTCTTAAAACTGCACATTATTCATATGATCAGTCAATGTTATTCTCAAAAGTCTTCTGTAGGATAATATCTCTCTTGCTCTAACTCCCCTCTTATTTGCACCACTGATTCACAGGGATTAGAATTATGTTTGGATAATGCTGTCATTAAAATAGGCCTAATAATCATCTTTTCAAATCAATGTGTTATAGCAGTATTAGTATTTCGTATAATCACTATTAATGTATTAAATAAACTGCCAATAATTATCATACAACAGTGTATTTGCTTTTGTTTTGACAAAAAAAATAAGCACTTAACTATAAAGAATTATCATACAACAGCATCATATTTTGTTTTTTGTCAATAAAACCACCACCTGCCTTCATTGTTGCTTTACAAATTCTTTCCAACAGCTTTTGAAAAATGTAGATAGCAGATCTTCCCAAGCATTCTGCAAGCACTGAAAAAGCTCACTCTCACTTTTTGGGTATTCTCTTCAAATGCTCCTATCCAATTCATACTAATTCAATGGGAGAGAGGTCACGAGATTGAGATAGTAGAGCATAATTTCCAAAATTTTGTTTATTTTCTTACTTGAGGTAATTTTCACATAATCCAAAAGAGTGTTCGCTATTGTTATCTTGTTGAAAGGTGAATTTTTTCTAGTTATGCATAAACCAGATGGTATAGCAAATATTTTTAAAATTAAATGAAATTGTTCTCTTTTCATGATTCCTTTGATCTGAATCAAATTTCCAGCCCTTTTAGTAATCTCAAAAAATCTACTACGGTGTTAATAATGAAAACAAAATATAATGATTCTCATACCAAATATTCATAATCCAGCAAAATGTATTGTGAACAGATGAATCGAAATTTGAACATTTTGGTGGCAAGATGAGCCTGGAGACAGACTGGAAAATAAAAGCAGATAACACTGCAGTTACTAAAATGTTATCTTTTACTTTAATACAAAAATATCTCATTTTAAGGTGTTTTTTTAAAGAAATGCCTTGGGGATACCCAAACTTTTGCCTGTAGTGTATGTGAATGCATGAATAGATTTTTTGGGATATATTTATTTATTACAGTAAACGGTATTATTTAAAATGGATATGTATTTACTATTAATGAAGTCCACCCCCAAAATTGGAAACTGATTTCAAAAATGACTTTCCATCTGTTATTAACTGGGAAAGAAATAGCTTATTAATTGAAACACCTCCAAACCGAAACTGCTCTCTCTTAATCATGTTATGAAACCTTTTTTGCCTTCCATAAGCTGGGCTGATGCTAACCTCCTTATTTTGTCTTCTCAGTCTGATGTTTTCCAATGGTATAAAGTGGAATGATTATATAGAAGCTAGGTCTGCTACTAGGAAAGTTGGTTCACTTTTTTTTTGCCGGTATCTCTCATGCATGTTCATAAGTCTACCATTTACCTGAGCATTGAATATGTTACATCTAGTCTGGTGCTTCTGCCGTATATTTAAAGAGTCTTGATAAAAGACAAAGAAGAATCTGCAATGTTATCGTCCCTGACCTTGCATCTCAGCTTTGATCACTTCCCTGTGCCTTTTCTATAAATATTTTCTTGGCAATTGTTCTGATGTGCTTTCCTCTTTGGTATCTTGATATCATGAATTGAAGTACAGTACAAGATTGACAGTTAGGTCTCATAATTTTACAGTTGAAATTGCTATCCCTTTAAATATCAAATTCTTCAGTTCCTCTTTCCTCATTATGCAACCCAAAAATTTTAACTGTCCCTTTCTGATTCTCAGTATAAGAGACTTTTTTGTTCTTTTTATCTTCAAACTTCCTCATTGTTCACATACTCTACCCATGGTATTCTCAGCATATATAGAGCCACATCCTAGCTTAATTCTCCTCTTCATCTTTGAGGAAATTGTCCGACATTCACTTTCGCAGAGGAGGGTAGATATTATGCAGACATTCCTTACCTATATTTATCTTTAATTCCGTACATTTATTTACCCATTTCATAAATCCTCCAGCTTGCAGCATTTAATCTTGGCATCATTATCCATTATTACTTGCCATAAGTATCGTTCTCCAAATGAGTTGCCATTTTTTCCTTCTAAACCACTATCCGTAACTCTTGATTTTCTCATTATGCACTTTTACGTCTTTACAATCTGAAATCTTCCTGTCATTTGTTTTCTATTTCTCACTCTGCCAATTATCTTTCATTCAACACCTACCCACAGACTCCTCTGTAATATCAATACAATCAATACATTCAGCATATGTGCACACAAACTTAAAATAATTTTACATCGCATGCTAAAATCTCAGTGGGTCATACAAACTTTTGTTTGCTATATCTGTCAAAGCAATACAACTTGGTGCAATAAGCACTTTTAACAAGTACACCTTATAAGCACATTTATATCTGTATGGGTCATAATAAAATTTTAATATTCAGTTATTGATTTTGCTGTTCTAGCTGTGGTTGAAAGGATTAGCATCATTTAATAACTATCAATAGATTATCCAAAATCTCTTAAACCTGCAAATCCCATAGAACATTGGGCCACTACATCCCCCAAGATGATATGTTCTATAGAGTGTACTTTGTGACTCTACACCCAACCAGACTGAATTCAGTATTTTCCATCTCTAAGACTGGTTAACAAACAAGGCTAGAGGACCCATCCTGCCCTGCCATTTTGGAGAAAAAATTGATTCATGACATTCCTAAGCTGTGTTCAAATTTCTCCTTTAATAATTCTTTGCTTTCTATATGTGTACAGAGGGGATAGCCATTTTGATAGTGGGTTATGGGTAGGTAAAGAAGAGACTACACAGATTTTTTTTCCGGGGCTTCTCCAGTTTTATGGTTTATTGCTAAAATAAGAAAAAAAAAAAAAGAAAACATGGAATGTAGATGAACATTTTTAAAATTAAAATAGAACAGATATTGAATTTTTCATATCATTCATACTTTTACCAGATTGTGTTTAAAATATTTTCTCTGACAGTTCTTTGATTTCTATGTGATCAGAAGGATGGCCATTTTGAAAGAGGATTATGGGTAAGCAAATAGAATGTAACTTCACAGATTTTCCCCTGGGGTTCTAGAAGAAAATAAAAACAGAATATGGATTAATACTTTTGAAATTAAAATAGAGCATGTATTAATTTTTCAAATTTTTTAGACCTTTTCCAAATTGTGTTTAAATCCTTTTGTATGACAGTTCCTTGTTTTCTGTCTCCAGCAGGCTGTTCATTTTGAAAGTGGATTGTGGGTAAGAAAAGAGATTCTTTTTTAAACTTCAAAAACTTTATGATGTATTACTAAAAAAACAAACAAAAACAAAACAGAAAAAAAACCATTAAAATTTTTCTTCAGGTGTTAGTCCTTAGGATATTTACTCACAGTGGATTAACACTTTGAGCCATGCATTCCTAAACAATTTTAACCCTTTTACTTGAGCTCCTGAGTCAAAATTCACAAATAATTGGTATATAATGTTTCACGGTAGATATAAAAATAGTTACAAGTGTTTACCCACCGTTCAACTGGTAGCTAGGCATTAAGTCATTTTTCTCTACCACTATTCAACCATTAGCTAGGTTTTATGTCTTTTTTCTCGACTACCAGTAAAGCGGTGCCAGGGATCAAAGTGTTAGAACATTGGTTTGACATTTTAGTGACATAATGATTGTGAGTTCAATCCCTGGGCTGGGTAGTGCGGACTTATTTTCAGTGAAAACAGGTTGAAAATTAATTGAAAAGTTCTAAATATGTTGCTTGGTTGATTTTGTTTAGCAGCATATAAACACCTCTGTGGTTTATTTAAGGCCAAAATATGAATATTTTTGTGGTTTCAACTAAACATATTTTGAACACAATTGTATGCCTTTCAATTGCAGATAAAATGTATTGTTTGTTATTTTGTTATTAAATGTAATTTTATACTTTCATAGTGTTTTGTTTTTGTTTAAGGGTTTACTATTTGCCCATAGCTGTGACCCTAACAGCTGCTACCACCCCGGGACAGGGTGTTTCTGGGCACAACAGCAATTAAGAGGTGGTTTCATGCTCCTTAACCCCTTCAATCTTCTGATCAGAGGCCTTGCTGCCAGATCTAATTTAGCATCATAGCCAGATCTAAGCACTAAATAAGATTGATTGATTTGATTTTTATGGCTTATCAACCCTTTAAAGGTTATTTAAAGCCATAAAATATCTTTATATTGTAAGAATTATTTTTAAGATGATAATTGTTTACTGATACAATTCTTAATAATTAACCTGTAGATGGGGGAAGACGAGATGGATTATGTAAGTGAATATAACAAACACAACGGGAATTGGAACTCGGCTCTCCAATTAACAATTCTGAGCCATTATACATTACACCACCTGCACATCCAAGTTTACAACACTTGGTATTCCCAAGCGATCACCCATCAAGATACTGACCAGACTTGATGTTGCTTAACTTTGATGAACTTATGGGAACTAGTGTTTCAACATGCTGTTTGCTGTAAGCCTACTAATTAAGATATCCCTAGACACGGACAGCAGAATGAAAACTGTCTACTTTCATAGATTAAATAAAGGATTTTGTTTGAAATTTCCTGAAAGTTACCCGGATCCAAGAAGCTCAGATGTAAATAATGACAATCCCTTATCCCAGAAATTATCAAATCACTATGGATCTGGTGTGATATACCAATGTTGGTTATTGGAAAAGCCACAAAAAAATAACCACTTGACATTTAGATGGAAGAAGCCTGGATCAACAGACACTGGTAGAAGGCTGGAGAGCACAAGAACTATAATCGCATCATAATGAAGATGGGAACATTAGTCTGAATGTAAATATAAATATTGATTGTAAAAATGTCATTTTTTCCTTGTGTTTTTTTTTACTCTTTTTGTTTCCATTTTTTTTAACTTTCAGTCAAAAACATAACCCCATAACCAAGGTTATTTGCAAACATTGTATCTTTTCAATTGCTGTATAGTGTGCACCTCAAAAGGGTTATATAGTTTTGAATTCTGAGTTGTTGTTCTAGACTGGTTGCCAACCAAGGCTAAAGTTCCCAGTTTGCCCTGGTATTTTAACCATTGTTTGCTGGAAAATGAACTTTTTCATACCTTTTCCTTTAGGGTACTTGTGAGAAAATGAATGCAAGACTCATCCGGAATTTGAACACAGCTAAGCGATTACTCTTTCCATGCTGTTAGCCATTATCCTACCTGTAAAACTGCACATTTTTCATGTTAAATCCTCGAATTTTCTCAGCAGCAACTTAATCCAAGAGAAGGCAAAACAGTCCAAAGTCAACAAAAAAAAATATCCAATATTACAAATAACGCTGTCTGTTTTATGTCCAACTTTTACTTCTTAAGACGTTTTTTTTAATTCTTTTCTAATTTTTCTCTTTATTTCTTTTGTTTGCTTTTTTAGATATTCATTATCAGTTTGTTTTGTTTTCTCACTAATGCCACACAATATGAACCTTTCTTGAAATCCTCTTTAAATTTTGATTTTTTTTGAGCCAACTCAGCTTTCATCCTGCAGCAATGCAGTCAAGCTTCTAGAATTTTCTATCGTTTTTGGCTATTTCCACTTCCTGCCAATTCCATCTGATCGCCGGCTCCACTTTCTTCAATCTCTAACTGCCGACAATTTCTTCATTTCTGGTCTTTTGTATGTTCTTCAATTCTTCTTTTAATTTACCAATTTCTTTTGCTTTACAGCCATTCTTCCATTATTTTTCATTATTTTTATCTTCTCTATTTGCTTTCTAAGCAAAAATCACTCCTGAAAATGGCATCTCTCTTCAAGTTTTCGTTGTGGTACATTCTTTTCTGACAATATAAAACTGTTGTGCTTGTATTTCTCTCTCTCTCTCTCACACACACACATAAATATATATATACATGTTTATATGAATATATATATATATATGCACACACATACACACACAAGTCTTAGGCAAAAATTAAAGCCTATTATTCTTTAATCACAGTAGATTTATTTGTAGAAACACCAAAAGCATGACACAATGGATACAAATGTTTTGGGGATTCTGATATAGTCTCCTTTAAAAAAGCAATGTTTTTTCTTTTATAGTTAAAACAATTTTAATAGTAGATGAACAGAAAGCATAATGAAATAAATACAAAAGTCCCAGCTTTCTGAATTTAATCATCAACATAGTCTCCTTACTTCTCAAATGTCATACACAAGTTGATCAAAAGGTAAAGCCTCTTGCAGTCGATTTCATTGTAGAAGCAGATAAAAGTAGACCCTCTTATTTTATTAAGGACATTGGCAATCATGGCTCTTGCCACAATGTCCTGTTCTTTGTAGCTCTTAATGAAGTTTGCCTTTTTGCTATCTCTCCTCATCCTTGTTGTGTCAACCATTTACAAAAGCTGGTCAGGTAAGATATACGCTTTTTTCATCTATTCCTTTAGCCTTCAATATGTCCTGTGAGTGTCACATTTTCTAAGCCCACTTTCCACTTTATGTAGTTTAGACATTTTAACTGTCTCTTTCTGGTACACGAAAATTAGTGACCAAAGCTACATTAACATTTGTCAGTGGCGTGTGAAAGAAAATTCAGAGAATCAAGCCACTCTTCAAAAGCATCCTTCTCACTTATGTTAATATTAAAATATAAAAAAGTAGGAAAACTTGGGCCTTTATGCCCACAAAAAAATGGAATGTCAAAAGGACAATTTTTTTTTCCTTGACACAACTATTATTTTAACTACCTTCACTCCTCAGAAATATTTATTGTTTTCAAAAGCAATGATTAGAATTCTAATAAAACCTAAACATATGAAAATGAATTTATACATTTTCTTTATTTTTGAGAATTGACAACAAAAATAATAAACACTATTTATTTATTATACTGTTTATTGGCATGGTTGGCAAAACATCAGCTAATTGCTATTTTATTCAAACTTTATAAAATGGTAAATAATAAGAATTTCCTTATAGTTGGTTCACATATTTTAATAATTTAGTAAACGTTTATTATTAGGTTGTCCCAAAAGTTCGTAAACACTTGTGAAAAATTGAATTTTTATGCAACACAATCCAGCACAATCGAGACAAGCGATGGTTTCAGAAAGGGCAAGAGACACTGTCAGTTCCAAAACAATATCGATTCGGCAAGAAAGCCATGTTGTGCGTTTGGTGGAATTTTGAAGGAATCATGCATTTTGAGTTGGTTCCGAATGGTCATGTCATCAGTGCCGAACTTTACTGTCAGCAACTGGAGTGGGTCTACGAAAAATTGAAGCAAAAGTACCCGGCTCTGATCAATCGAAAGCGCACTTTGATGCAGCAGGACAATGCCAAGCCACACACCGCCAGGAAGACCAAAGACAAGTTTGAAGAGCTGGACGGCGTTGAGGTTCTGCCACATCCAGCCTACAGTCCTGACTGTGCTCCATCAGATTACGGCCTTTTCCCTTCAATGCAACACTTTCTGAAGGGCCGCCAATTCGACTTGTTTGATGAAGTCGAGGAAGCATGTCAATAATTCTTTGATTTGAAGCCGGCTGAATGGTACTTTCACCAGATCCGAAAGCTTGCAGATCAATGGCAAAAAATCTTGGAAAATGATGGTCTTTATTTTGAGGAATAATTTTTGATGTTTTTGTTATTACTTGGCGAGTAAAATTTCAGTTTTTTGCAAGTGTTTACGAACTTTTGGGACAACCTAATAATTTAGGAATAAAAAGTTTTCATGTTTATTTCTTTATGAATTGGTAAATGATAAATATTGCATTGTACTAGTTTTAATTGTATTAGTTGTTAGTATGTTACAAATATAAAATTGTTCTTGTAAGTAAACAATCTAATAGTGTTTAATATTTTTTGTTGAAAAATTCTCAAGAATAAAAAATGTATAAATTCACATACATGATATATTTAGGTTTTATTACAATTCTAAACATTGTTTTTAAAAACAATAAACATTGTCGAGAAGTGAAGGTAGTTAAAATGATAGTGGTGTCAAGGTAAAAAACCATCCTTTTGATACACTGTTTTTTGTAGGCATGAATATTAAAGATTGCTGAAATTTCAGATTCAAAGAGAAACACTGACTGAACCTGTTCATCTGAAGAATATTTAATTCCAGGTGTGGTGTCATGGATAAGGACTCAAAGAAACAAATTCAAATTCTGTTGGGGTTCACTTACGTGCAAATACTCTTGGGAAAAGTAAGAATCCATCTCTTCTCCTCCAGCTATGGGTTGAATAGCAGGACAGACTGGGTCCTATAAGCTTGGTTGGCAACCAGGCTACAACAGAAGTAAACTACTGAAAGAAAATCTTCTGTTTAGTCAGTCATGAATCAAGTGACATGTTCGCCCAAGCATGTATTACATACAGGGCTTAACTGACTGATTGAATATTGATGGAAAGTCCCTGTCAGATCAATAAGTTAAGGTAGTTAAAATAATACCAGTACCAATGGGAAAACTGTCCTTTTAACACTCTTATTGTGGGGACGATGGTCCAAATTTACCAATACATACGATTTAATTTTCATTTTCATGTGCATCATTATTCAGACCTTCACCTTAGTTTTTATAATGGAATTTACTATAGGAATGCATTGAAAATCATTTAGAAAGGGATTGTCAATGTTCATGAATTAATGTAAGATTTAGCAACTGCAGATGGCTATTATATATATCATATAAATATATTTTTATAATTTTTCTATAGGAATGTATTGAAAATCAGAATTTTGATTGATTATGTATTTTGAAATAATAATGATCTACTGATACCAATTATACTAATTAAACTATAGCTGAGGGGCAAGAAGTTGAATTCCCACATTTTCCAAGGGTATTTGTGCTTAAGTGAATATAACGAACCCAACTTGAATAGAAACTCGACTCTCTGATTTCCAATTCTGAGCCATTCACCATTACACCACCTGCGCATCAAAGCTTGCAGAACCTGGTATTCTCATACAGTCATCCATCTAGATACTTGCTTTGACATTAGTGATCATATCAGAACTGGTGCAAAAATCAGGGAGAAATGGATTATCAAATGTCATGAATTAATGCAAGTGTTACTGACAAAATAGAGTTATTATATATATATATATATATATATATATATGCAGAGTGCAATAGATGAAGCTTTGTTGAAATTATGCATAAATGAAAATAACACTGACACCTCATTTTAACATATATTTACCAAAATTATACAAAAATATCTGGACAATCTCATTGTTTAAGTTGGCAAATGCTGCCATGATCTTTGCCTTCCATTCATCTTTGGTTTTACAAGGAGTTTTGTTGGTCTCTCACTCAACTACACCCCACACATAATAATCTGGGGGTTGCAGTCTGGGGAGTTAGATGGCCAGATGTGATGGGTGATGTAGTTGCAGAAATTGTCTGACAGCCATGATTGTGATCTCCTGTTTGTGTGGCATTTTGCAGAGTCCTGTTGCCAGACATAGGATCTTCTTGCAGCCACCCTCTTGACCCAAAGCAGTTGATGTAGGCTTCAATGTTGAGTTTGGAGGCATAACATTGTAATCACTATTGATAACTTCAAACACCATGATGTTGACTGGATATATACTCCAACTCTTTCCAAATTCTCTGCACTATCAGATTGACACCCAAAAGTTCTGAAATGTTCAATTTAGAGCTTTCAGCATGAATGCCAAGCAGTACAGCAGACCATTTCTAAATTTCTGGCAGAGTGAATTGCATGATGGTTTTCTTTTTCTCGCAGTCCACAAATGACCCTATTATACTGTACATTCAACAAAATCAGAAACATGCACAAAATTAAAAATATAAATGGCGACAATTTACCCATTGCACCCTCTCTCTCTCTCTCTCTCTCTCTCTCTCTCTCTCTATATATATATATATATATATATATATATATATATATATATATAGATAGATAGATAGATAGATAGATAGATTGTTGAAGTTATGAAGGCCAGGAAAAAATGAATAAAAGGAGAATAAAGGAAGCAGAGAAAGCAATGTCAGACTTTGTGAGAGTCATGCAAGTATTGGTCTGTTAAGCTACTGCAAATGCCGCTCTCAAAAGGACAATGTTAAACCAAAAAGGGTGCCACCATTATCTCACAAAATAAATGGATGACTACTACTGTTACTACTACTTCTACTATATATATATTACATTCACTTATGTGCTAATACCCTTGGGAAAGGTGTGAATCCTCTTCTTCTCCCTCCAGCTTTGAGTAAATAGCAGGACAGACTGGAGAAGGACAACTCTGAATTCAAAACCTGCGGAGGGTCGTTTGGGGACCCTGTGGCACGTAGTACACCAGGTCTCTGTATTCATCCCTTCAAAAAGAGTGGATGGTCCTGCTTGAAACCTTCACCACTCAAATCAAATCTCATGTGTTGTTAGTTTCAGGCTGTTGGTTTCCTAGGAACTGATCTGCTTGACCCACATACATCGAATTCAACGGGAAAGTCGAGTATATATATATATATATAATGTAAATCTATTTAAACTCAGTGGATGTAAAAAATCAGATAGCACAATTTTAAAATAAATTGGCATCAAAGGAAAAATGTAAAAAAAAAAAAATATAATATACTGCTGATATTTTTACAATAAAAAATTGTTTTAAAAATTTATCTCAAAATATGTATTGCAAATGAAGAAAAACTGGTAATAAGAAATTAATACAAGTGTTACTGACTGAATATTGCTATTAAATATAGAATATAAATAATAATTGTAAACTCTTTGGGATCCTGTTTTTATTTTTTACTGATTATCTATGTGCAATATTCCTTTAGAATGTGGTGGATCATGGCTCTCCACAACATTCTAACCTTTGTAGCTATTAAGTTTTTTCTTTTTGTCATTCCTCCAATCTCTGATCTTCCAAGCTTGTTTGGTAAGTTACTCAGTGTTTACCTCTGCCCATCTTGGCTTCAGTATTTCATGTGAGTGCAAAATTCTCTAAATGCTCTTTCCTCATTATGTGTAATAGAAATATCTCTTTCTGATTTTAAATATGTGTCCTTTTTGTTGACATTTTCTTCCTCATTACTCTCATGTTCAGTTCATGGTATTCTCAGTATCTCAAGTCTCCTCTTCATCTTTGAGACTGAAAGATTTTTTGAATTTTTCTCAAATTCTTTCACAATCAGTAAGTCTTTTTAAGAATAAAAACATGAATAAAAAGCTAAAAAAAAGAAAGATTTTTTGAATTTTTCTCAAATTCTTTTCATGATCAGTAAGTCTTTTTAAGAATAAAAACATGAATAAAAAAGCTAAAAAAAAAAAAAATTTTTTTAGATTTTTCTCAAATTCTTTCTGCAATCAGTAAGTCTTTTTAAGAATAAAAACATGAATAAAAAAAGCTAAAAAAAGAAAGATTTTTTCAATTTTTCTCAGATTATTTCACACTCAGTAAGCCTTTGCATCTTAGTAGCTTTATTGCCTTGCTTGTGGTGAATTGATTAAAATACAAAGATAAAAAAAGAAAAACTTCTTACATTTTTTCTCAGCTTATTTCACACTCAGTAAGCCTTTGCACCATAGTAACTTTATGGCCTTGCTTGGGGTGAAATAGTTAAAATAAAAACAATGAAAAATATGAGGGTAAGTCAAAAATTATCGGCACTTTCACCATAACATATCTGTGTTAAGAGTTAGGATAATTTTTGACTTTCCTTTGCAGGTAAAGAAGAAAATTACAACAAAAAGTAAAAAGCAAAGAAATGAAAATGGAAATTTCTATAATTTCCATTTTCATTTCTTTGGAAGAAAGAAATTGAAGAATTTGAAGAATAGAGGGATATGTGAGGAGGCAATTTGTGTGTATAGCAGTGGGAGATAATGGTTAACCTGAGTCTTGAACAGGTTAAGATTGTAGTAATTGGGGGAACATCTTGTTGGGAGTCGGTTCCATAGAGTAGAGGTTTGCAGGAAGAAGCTGCTCAAGTGGAACTTACTTCCCACTGACAGAATAAAGAGGGAAGGTGGAGGGTTTACTATTATGTAAGGATGGACTTTGCAGGACCAGGGAATGGATTTTGTCCAAACACTGTCCGTGGAAGTAGTGGTAGAGCAGTGAGAGGCTTGCCATATCCTAGGAGAGGTTGAAAGGTGGAGAATAATTTGTCAACCACAAGGGCTCAGAGACACTTTTGAACTTTATCAAAGCTGGAGAGAGAGTTTTGGGCAGCTTCTGCCCAAGTATGACAACAGTACTCCATTTTTGGCCTGATATGGCTCTTGAAAAAACTAGAGAAGAAGTCGTCTTTTTTCTTCATGTTTTGCTTCTTTCTCCTACTCCTTTATATTTCCTCATGTCTATTCTTTCTTCTTCATTTCTAACCCTTGCTTATTTTTATTCACTGCTACACTTTTCACCTTCTTCTAAAAATTCTATTTTTCCATTTGAAATCCTTCTTGACATTTCCATCAAATTTCTTCAGGAACATGCTTTTGTTCACTTTTACATACTTGCTTATATTTCTGAGATGAGGTATTGTAATTATTTACACTATTTACATTGTTCGGACTGTTGTCCTCATCTTTATTGCCTTTTCTAATTGTCTCCATATTTTCGGTATATCGGGTCCGTACCGATTGTAAATAATAACAATATGGCTCTTGAAAAAACTAGAGAAGAAGTCGTCTTTTTTCTTCATGCTTTGCTTCTTTCTCCTTTCTTCATGTCTATTCCTTCTGCAAATGGACTGGTTGCCAACCAAGGCTATAGGATAAAATCTGTTCTGCTATTCAACAGCAAGAAGAGATGGATTTATGCCTTTTCCAAGGATATTTGTGCACAAGAGAATGTCATGAACCAGACAGGTATTGAACTCGAATCTCCAATTTCACTTTCCAAGCTTCTATTTGTTACACCATGCCACACTTCCCACTTTTCTTTGCAACTTTCAAAAATCTCTATTCTTTAATAGCTTTACTTCATTTTCCTCTCACCTCATTCCTTCATCTTTCTTCTTTTCATATCAAGTTTGCCATCAGTTCTTGCTGTGCTTGTTGAGAATGTCCTGATACGGGTGCCTGAGTCAACAAACAGGCTTCTCATCAAATAATTCCTTTCATTGTCTGTTCCACTGTCGCATTCATTTTCTTAAAATAAAATCCATCACTGTCTTCATGACATCTAAATAATGCCCCCCCCCATTCTTACAGAATTTCGTTTTCAATTTATTTTATGTTTTCGGCTCCTTATTACTTTCTCAGAAATACTTTGGATTTCTTGATGACTTTCCTATTCATCTTCAAATTTTCCCTCCTCTTCAAATTCTGTTTTCCATATTTTTTTTTTAATTCTATCTATTTGCTTTATTCTTTGATGAAATATTTGCCTTATTCTTCAAATTCTTCATTTTCTTTCCTTCTATAATTTCCATTTTCATTTCTTTGCTTTTTACTTTTTGTTGTAATTTTCTTCTTTACCTGCAAAGGAAGGTCAAAAATTACCCTCACTCTTAACACAGATATGTTATGGTGAAAGTGCCAATAATTTTTGACTTACCCTCATATATTTTATTGCTTTTATTTTAACCATTTCACCCCAAGCAAGGCCATAAAGTTACTATGGTGCAAAGGCTTACTGAGTATGAAATAATCTGAGAAAAAATTTAAGAAGTTTTTCTTTTTTTATCTTTGTATTTTAATCAATTCACCACAAGCAAGGCAATAAAGCTACTAAGATGCAAAGGCTTACTGAGTGTGAAATAATCTGAGAAAAATTCAAAAAATCTTTCTTTTTTTTAGCTTTTTATTCATGTTTTTATTCTTAAAAAGACTTACTGATCGTGAAAGAATTTGAGAAAAATTAAAAAATCTTTCTTTTTTTTTAGCTTTTTATTCATGTTTTTATTCTTAAAAAGACTTACTGATTGTGAAAGAATTTGAGAAAAATTAAAAAATCTTTCTTTTTTTTAGCTTTTTATTCATGTTTTTATTCTTAAAAAGACTTACTGATTGTGAAAGAATTTGAGAAAAATTAAAAAAATCTTTCTTTTTTTTAGCTTTTTATTCATGTTTTTATTCTTAAAAAGACTTACTGAGTGTGAAAGAATTTGAGAAAAATTCAAAAAAATCTTTCTTTTTTTTAGCTTTTTATTCATGTTTTTATTCTTAAAAAGTCTGAGTGTGAAAGTATCTGAGAAAAATTCAAAAATCTTTCTTTCTTTTTAGCTTTTTATTCATGTTTTTATTCTTTCCTTCTGTTTTATTTTTTTGTGTTTTTCTTTATCTTTTTCTTTAATTTTCTTCTTCTTTATGCTTTCTTTCTTCCTTCTTCATCTTTTTCTTCTCTCCCCTCATATTTTCATTCTTGTCATTTTGTTTCCTTATTTTGTGCTTTTTGTTTTCCCTCATTTTTTCCTTGTGTCCTTCATGCTTTTCTTCTTTACTTTTTCTTTTTCTGTTTTCTTTTTTCATCTTTTTCTTCCTCTTTCTTCATCTAATTTTTCTTTCTTACTTTATATCTTTCTTTTATGTGTCATGTCCCCTTGGGAAATGGGCAATCATTTTCTATATTTCTTTGGTTCTTTTTCTTTACTTATTTTCTTTCTTCTGTCCTTTTCCTTTTTTTTTTTCTCTTTTTCATTCCTTTCTTTTTCTTTTTATTTCTTAATTTCCTTTCTTCCAATCATTTTTTCTTCTCCAGTTCTGTTTTTATTATCTTCTTTCTTCTCATTCATTCATTTTTTTCTTCTTTCCTTTTTTTCATTAATTTCTTTAATTTATTATTATCTTGGTTAATTCTTTTTATATTATTTCCTTTCTACCATCATTCTCTCTTCTTTCTTTTCCTTAATTTCCTTTCTTTCTTTCATTCATTTCTTCTTCATTTTCTCATTTATTTCCTTTCTCCTATATATTCCTTTCTTCTTTCATTCTTTTTATATTAATATCATTTCTTTCATTTTTTTTTCCATTTTCCTTCTTTTTTTCTCATAAATTGTCTTTCTCTCACATATTCCTTTCTTCTTCCTTTCTTTTTAAATTATTTTCGTTCTTGCATTCATTCTCTTTCATTTTTTCATTTATATTCTTTCTTTTTCTTTTTCATTTTTTTCATAAATCTCCTTTCTTTCATGCATTCCTTTCTTCTTCCTTTCTTTTCAAAATATTTTCCTTCATCCCATTCATTCTCCTTCTTGTTTTCATTTATTCCATTTTTCCTGTACATTTCTTTCATTCTTTTTTTTCATTAATTTCCTTTCTTTAATGTATTCATTTCTTCTTCTTTTCATTTTCCTTAATTATTCCCCCCCCCATCCATTAATTCTTTTCTTCTCCTTTTTAAGTAATTCATTCTCTTCTTTCTCTCATTAATTTCCATTCTTTCATGAATTCCTCTGTTTTTTTTTATTTCGTTCGTCTTCCCTCTTTTTGCATTGATAATCTTTCTCCTATGGATATATTTCTTCTTTCTTTCTTTTTTCATTAATTCTCTTTCCCATTTCTTTTCTTTTCTTCTTCCACTCATTTCCATTTTTGTTTTTTTTAATAATTTCATATTTCTTTATCCATTTGCTTTTTCCTTTATTTTCTGTTCATTTCTTCTTTTTTCTTCTGTGACTTTTCCACCTATTTTTCTATTTCTTCAATTTCTTTCTCTATTTATCGTTCTATGAATTTTCTTCCTTTTTCCTTTTACTTTTTTTTCTTTTCTTATTCATTTTTCTTCTTTCTTTATCCATTGACTTTTGCATCTTTTTTATATTTTTTTTATTTTCTCTTTGTTTCTTTTTGATTTCTTTCTTTCTTATTTTTTGGTTTTCTTTTCTCTTTCCTCCCATTTTGATTTTCTTCTCATCTCATTTTTCTTCTTTAATTCATTTATTTCCCTTTTTTGTCAATTTCCGTTTTTTTTTTCTTATAGTTTTTTTATTCTATACTCTTTTCCTATGTTTTCTTCTATTTTTTGTATTTGATTAATTTTTCTTTTCTTTTCTTCTATCCATCTACTTTTTACCTTCTTAATTCTTTTTCTTTTTTATTCATTTCTTTATTTTTTCTTTTCTTCTTTTTCTTTTCTTGCATTTTTTATCTCTCTTTTTTGTCTTTTTAAATATGTTTAATTTTTCTTTTCTTTTATTATTCTACTCCTTTGCTTCTTCCTTCCATCATTTACTTCTTCTTTTCAGCTCTTTTTTGTTTTCTTTCAATTTTTTATTCATTTTCTTTTACCCCAATATTTCCCTTTTTCCATTCCTTTCTTTTCATTTCCCTTTCTGTATCTTTTTTTTCCTGATTTCTTTCTTTTTTCTTCCATTTTTTCCCTTGTTCTATCAATATTCTTTTCTTCATTTCCTATTCCTTTTCTCTTTTCTTTCTTTACTTTCTCTCTCTCTCTTATAATTGTTGCCATCTTGAATCTCTTCCTAATTAATATCCTTACATCATTCTTGTTCATTTTTTCCTTTCAGTTTCCCCCTTTTTTCAACAATCATCATCATCATGTCTTTCCATATGTGCTTATGTATAATTTCATTTTGTTACAACCTTGACCTTATGACCTCATGATCCCACTTTTCTGTTTTCTGTTTATTATTTTCTGTTTATTATCTAATTGTTCCTGTAAAATGGTTTGAAATGCTTGTCAATGCATTGGTTGTATTTTCAATCTTTTCTGCTTTCACTTTCACTTTCACTTTCATAAGAATAATATTGGAAATTTTGTTGTATTTTCCCAATCTGAATGATTTTTTAAGTGTCTAAAATTCTTAAACAAAATATTATTATTTATTGAATTTTACCAGGCTCCTCCAATATTAGACCACCATTCTCATCTTTGTTTCATCAGAATGTTTCAGCTCATACACCATCTGGCTCTTCATTTGGATATGTCACCTCTAGTAAGTTTTATTCTAAGTATTTCTTTAACATTTTCTTTTGCTTCTTATTAATTCTCTCCTTATTCTTTCCTTTTCTTTCTTTCTTTCTTTCTTTCTTCTTTTCTTTCTTTCTTTCTTTCTTTCTTTTCCCCCTTTCCTTTCTTCCTTCTTCTTCTACGTCTATTCTCTTCCTTTTGATTTGAAACTTACCCTCCCTTCTTTATTCCATCTTTTTTCTTTCTTTCATTCTCTCTCTCTTTCTTTCTGTCTTTCTTTCCTTCTTTTCTTCATTTATGTCCATATCTTTACTTTCTTCCTCTATCTTCCTAAAATAAATAATTTTCTTAATGTCCATGCTCCACTGAGTATCCATCCTCTAAGGAACACTTCTAAGTTGCACTTGAAAGGAATAGATTCAAGGCATTTCTTGATGTCTGCAGTTCCCTTTATTGTATCACAGTTGATTTTCTTTTCTTCTTTGATTCTTACATTAAAATGGTTAAAAAACAAATTTGAAATCATGTAGAAATATAGTTATTTAATATTTTTTTTTGTCTAGAACAAAGATATCAGTTTGCTTGGTGTAGCTATTGTTCATAAGCGATCATCCGTCTGTGTACTGAGCAGGATCATCACTGCTTAGATTTGGTGACTATGCAGGAATTAGAAATCATGTAAAGATGTAAATATTTCTATTTCATCTTCTTCTTCTTCTTCTTCTTCTTCTTTTCTCTTCCTCCTCCTTCTTCTTCCTCCTCCTTCCTCCTCCTCCTTCTTCTTTCCTCCTCCTCCTTCTTCTTCTTCTTATTTGAGCTTTCATTTTCCTTCTGTTTCTGTGCTTCCTCCTTTTTATCTTCATTTTTCCTTTTTCTTCTTCATTGTGTTTTTTCTAATATTTTCCTTCTTTTTCATTTTTTTCTCCTTTTTATGTTTTCCTTTTTCGTATTTCTTTTTTTTTCTTTCTGTTTGCCACTTTTCTCTTGTTTTGCCTTTTTCATCTTTTTCTTCACGTTTTTCTTTCCTTTACTCATTCTTTCTGTTTCTTTTTTTTTATTTTCTTCTTTATCAACATTTTATTTTTTTTTTTATTCTTAAGCATTTCACTCCAAGCAAGGAAATAAAGCAACTAAAACACAAAGACATACTGAGTGTGAAAGAATCTGAGAAAATATGTTTTATGGTTTTTTTTCTTTCCATCTGTTTTATTTATTTTCCATGTTTTTCTTTGTTTTTTCTTTCATTTTATTCTTCTTTATGCTTTCTTTCTTTCTTTTTTTTTCTTCACCTATTTCTTTTCTATCTTCATATTTTTATTCTTATCATTTTTCATGATTTTTTTCTTCAAAAATTCGAAAAGATCCTACCCATTCTTACATCCAAACATATATCACTGAGAACTTA
Source organism: Acanthosepion pharaonis (assembly GCA_903632075.3). Classification (NCBI taxonomy): domain Eukaryota; kingdom Metazoa; phylum Mollusca; class Cephalopoda; order Sepiida; family Sepiidae; genus Acanthosepion; species Acanthosepion pharaonis. Next base: position 377,651 of record CAHIKZ030002043.1, on the reverse strand, counting down.
CGGAAAATTGTTCTCCGTGTGTGTACAATTTGCACTGCTCCGCAACAGTGAGACTTGGGCACTAAGTGTGTCAGTCTTGCAGTAGCTCTACTGCAACAACCACTCAGGGATTCATTGGATTTGTGGCACGAAGCCTAAGTATGACCCCCCACACACAACCATCTGAGTTGTTAACAAGGCTCAGTATTGACGATATAACATCTTAGGTGGTTTTGGTCAATGACCTTCATCCTGAATTAGGACTATCTCGGAGTTCAGTGATTACTGCTGATCTCAAAAATCTCCTCTATATTCATATTTTCCTTCTTATTTTCATTTTGTTTTCTTTATATCGTATCTTTTTCTTATGTCTGTTTTCCTTCTTTCTTTTTTTAATTGCATTATTTACATTGTTCAGATTCCTCATTTTTATTGCCATATTAACAATGTTTCAGCTGTTGTACTTCTTCAAGTGACTGGAATTTCAAACTGAACCCTTTATTTTGTCCACCAGTTCCACGTGCCATGCCTCTTCTAGGATATCTCAGTTATCTCCCTTTAACTTAACTCTCCAAGCTTTTATTTACGACATGGCCTATTCAATAAAAGTGTTAGTTAACCAGTGTTTTTATCCAATGAGGCATGCGTCCTTCAGGATATCACTGTTTGAATTTTTGGGACTTATAAAATTATTGCAATTTTTGTTGCTATCATTGCTTTTCTCCAGCACTCAATATTACCTGTTATTTATTGTATTCATTTCTCTGCTCAGTTGGCTGAGAAGATTTTTGTGCCGTAGCATATGTGCTAATTCTTTGAGTTTTTGTATTTTCCAGTAATGCAAATAATGTAAATAATTACAATACCTCATTCTTTTATTTTCTTTTCATTTTTGTTTTTATAGTAAGGTTCATGTTTACAAAGCCCAAGAGCCACTCAAGGTAGAGGGATATGTGAAGAGGCAATTTGTGTGTAAACAGGTGAGATAATGGTTAACCTGAGTCTTGAACAGGTTAAGATTGTAGTAATTGGGAACATCTTGTTGGGAGTCGGTTCCATAACAAGAGGTTTGCAGGAAAAGGCTCAAGTGGAACTTTCCTTTCCCAAACAGAATAAAGAGGGAATGGATGGAGGGTTTACTATTATGTAAGGATGGTTTTTGCAGGACCAGGGAATGGATTTTGTCCAAACACTGTCCTGTGGAAGTAGTGGTAGAGCAGTGAGAGATGCCATATCCTAGGAGAGGTTGAAGGGTGGAAATAATTTTTTACAAGGGCTCAAAGACACTTTTGAACTTTATCAATGCCGGAGAGACAGTTCTGAGCAGCTTCTGCCACAAATATGACAACGGTACTCCATTTTTGGCCTGATATGGCTCTTGAAAAATGTTGAAAGAATCGGCTTTTTTTCTTTCATATTTTGCTTTTTCTCCTACCTTTTATATTTCCTCATGTCTATTCTTTCTTCTTCATTTCTAACCCTTGCTTATTTTTTATTCACTTCTACAAAAGACTCACCTTCTTCTAAAATTCTATTTTTTCCATTTGAAATCCTTCTTGACATTTCCATCAAATTTCTTCAGGAACATGCTTTTGTTCACTTTTTTTTTCGTTTTAATTATATTTCTGAGATGAGGTTATTGTAATTATTTACACTATTTACATTGTTCGGACTGTTGTCCTCATCTTTATTGCCTTTTCTTTTGTTCCATATTTTTTTTATATTGGGTCCGTACCGATCCTTCAATATCTGTCTATATTTCTGAGATGAGGTATTGTTATTTTTACACTATTTACATTGTGAGGACTGTTGTCCCTCATCTTTATTGCCTTTTCTAATTCTCTCCATATTTTCTGTATATCGGGTCATTACCGATTAATGAAAAATAACAATACCTCATCTTCAAAATATTCAGACAATATTGAATGTCTATATTTCTGAGATGAGGTATTGTTATTATTTACACTATTTACATTGTTTAGACTGTTGTTTTCATCTTTATTGCCTTTTCTAATTGAAATCTATATTTTCGGTATATCAGGTCCGTATATATATTCAATATCTTGAAATATTTTTGAGAAAAAAATTGTAATTATTTACATTATTTACATTGTTTAGACTGTTGTCCTCATCTTTATTGACATATTCACAATGCTTCAGCATTTATACACTCCAGCCTACTTTAAGTGATTAGAATTTCAAACTAAACACTTTATTTCATCCACAAGGGCAGATTGCCCTCAAGGACACATGGCCCACTTGATAAAAGCATTGATTAAATCCAATGACTTGACCCAAAGAGTTCTGAGTTCAATACCTAACTACTGCAGTGGTCAAGAAAAACTTGGGGAATTGAGTTAAAGAACGATAACTGAGACATCTGGAAGAGGCATGGCATGCAATACTAGAACTTTTTCGTTTTTCTTTAAATGTTTTTTTCTTTTTTTTCCCCAGCTTTTCCTTTTTGCCAGATCTTTTAGTAAAATCTTTTCCAATAGCATATATATCTACAAAAGACATTGACGCCGCACGTTTACATATAGGAAAAACAAATATGGGTAGAAAACTAATTTAGCATATACAGATAATAGCCTGATTCTGTTAGTAACACTTGCATTAATTCCTGACCACTGAAAATCTCTTTCCTGATTTTCAATTCACTACTATAGAAAAATCATAGCAATACATTTATTTGATATATATAATGGCCCTCTTCAGTTGATAAATCTTACATTAATTCATGAACATTGACAATCCCTTTCTAAATGATTTTCAATGCATTCCTATAGTAAACTCCATTAGCAATAAATTTACTTTATATGAATAATAGTCCTATTCTATCAGTAACACTTGTATTAATTCTTGTCCACTGAGAATTATTTTTTTTCCTTATTTGTAACACCTTTCTGTTATAAAATCATAAGTAATACATTTATAATAACCTTATTTCTGTACTAAATCCTGATTACTGACAAACCATTTATTTTCATTAATTGACTATAGAAATGAACTGCAAATGAAAGAAAGATACAATTATCTGTCATCAAAAATTAATGCTACCATCTTTGAGAGAAAGATGTTTATTATGAGGATCTGCTGAAAATTTTCATAGGCTGGCCAAAATACTCTGATGGAATGTGACCAAACTAGGTTTATTTTTCAACATAATCCCCCTTGAAGACTGCATACTTTATTCACCAGAGTTGCAGCGCTTTGATACCACTGATGAAGAAGATTTCATCCTCTTGCTCAAAGAAGTCATCAGCAGCAGATATGATGTCATCATCACTGTGATACTGTCTCCTAACCAAGTTGTTTTTTTTTCATGTTGAGGAAGAGATGATCGTCAGATGGAACCAAATCAGGAGAATAAGGAAGGTAATCAACCAGTTCAAAGCCAGACACAATAACCATTGAAACCAGAGATTTGTGTGCTGGCGCATTGTCTTGTGGAAATAAAGTTGGCATAGTGCTCTCCATTGATGGTGTGGCCCTTTTCAAGATATTCAATGAATACAATGCTTTTGCATCCAAAAAAACTGAAACTATTAAATTCTCTGCAAACTAAACAACTTTGGCTTTCTTTTTTCATCTTAATTGAGGAAAACCTTTTTTAATATCCATGTATTTTCTCTTCATCTTTTGCTCAAAGTGATGAACCTAACACTTATATTGGCTTAGGAGACATTCAATGAAACCATCTGGATCTGCCTCGAACAATGCCAGATTTTTTTTTTTTGAACGTTGAGCTCATCACATGCAGGTGTCAGATGTTTTTTTACCAAAAAGGAAAAACTTCAACATGCCAAGATCATGATGCAGAATATTCCCAACTGTTTCACGGGATATGCTAATAACATTGGCTATCTGATTTAAAGTCATCCATTACAGTGTAAAGAACACAATGTTTTCCTCAGTGTTGGCAGCTGCAGGAAGTTCAGACTTTGGGTTATATTCAAGACTCTTCCTTCCACTTCTAAATTCAGCTGCCCACTTTTGCACTGTCGATAAATTTAGAGCATCACCCACTAATGTAGCAACTATGTCAGTAGGAATTTCCTTTTCTTCAAGTACTTAATTTTGTCTATTAAAGACCCTACTAGTTACAATTGAAATCTTCTTTGAGCAATCAGATACCAGTTTAATGGAAATAAACAGATCAGTCTTTAATAAGAAGAGTTCAGGTTAATGCATGAAAGATTTCACAGTTCTAGCATCACTCACTCTTTCATAGTCAGCTTATGACTTTTTCAACCCACCCTTGTATAATGTAAATATTTGTTAAGGATTATTTTTTTTTACTACAAAAATCATTACAAATAATTTTACTGTAGAAATGATCAGCAGTTCACAGTTTAGCTTCTCTTCTTCTATGTACTGTATCCCATCAGGATGTAGGTGATCATGGCTCTCCACATTTTCTTGTCTTTTGTAACCCTTAGACACTGTTTGTCTTTTTACTATATCTCCTAATCCCTGTTCTGCCAATCATTTACATAAGCTTGTTCTTCATGTTTGGCTTCTTTCTTCTACTTCTTTATATTTCCTTATGTCTCTTCTTTCTTTTTCATTTCTAACTCTTTCTTCTTTAATTTTTTTTCTTTTTATTTTCTCTTTCTTTTTTTTTTCTTTTTTTTTCTTTCTTTTGTTTTTTTTCTTTTTCTTCTCTTTTCTTTTTCTTTCTTTTTTTTTCTTTCTTTCTTCTTTCTTTTTCTTTTTCTTTTCTTTCTTTCTCTTTTTTTTTTCTTTTTCTTTTTCTTCTTTCTTCTTTCTTTCTCTTTCTTTCTCTTTCTTTCTTTTTCTCCTTCTTTCTTTTTCTTTCTTTTTTCTTTTCTTTTCTTCTTTTTTTTTTTTTCTTCTTTCTTTTTTTTTTTCTTTCTTTTTTTTTTCTTTCTTTTCTTTCTTTTTTTTTCTTTTCTTTTTTTTTCTCTTTTTTTTCTTTCTTTCCTTTCTTTCTTTCTTTTTCTTTTCTTTCTTCTCTTCTTTTTTTCTTTTTTTTTCTCTTTTTTTTTTTTTCTTCTCTTTCTTTCTTTTTTTTCTTTTATTCCTTTTCTTTTTTTTCTTTCTTTCTTTTTTTCTTTCTTTTTCTTTTCTTCTTTCTCTTTCTTTTCCTTCTTTTTCTTTTTTTTCTTCTTTCTTTCTTTCTTTCTTTTTTTTTTCTTTCTTTTCTTTTTTCTTTTTTCTTTCTTTCTTTCTCTTTTCTTTCTTTCTTTCTTTTCTTTTTCTTTTTTTTCTTTTTCTTTCTTTTTTTTTTTTCTTTCTTTCTTCTTTTTTTTCTTTTTTTTTCTTTCTTTTTTCTTTCTTTCTTTCTTTCTTTTTTTTCTTTTTTTTTTCTTTCTTTTTCTTTCTTTCTTCTTTCTTTCTTTTTTTTTCTTTTTTTTCTTTCTTTTTTTTTTTTTTCTTTCTTTTCTTTCTTTTTTTTTTTCTTTTTCTTTCTTTTTTTCTTTCTTTTTTTTTTTTTTTTTTTTTTCTTTTTTTTTTTTTCTTTTCTTTCTTTCTTTCTTTCTTTCTTTTTCTTTTTTCTTTTCTTTCTTTTCTTTCTTTCTTTCTTTCTTTTTCTTTCTTTCTTTTTCTTTCTTTCTTTTCTTTCTTTTCTTTCTTTCTTTTTCTTCTTTCTTTTTGTTCTTTTTTTCTTTCTTTCTTTTTTTCTTTTCTTTCTCTTTCTTTTTTCTTTTTTTCTTTCTCTTTCTTCTTTCTCTTTCTCTTTCTTTTTTCTTTCTCTTTTTTTTTCTTTCTTCTTTTTTTTCTTTCTTTCTTTCTTTTTTCTTTTTTTTTTCTCTTTCTTTCTCTTTCTTCTTTCTTCTCTTTCTTTCTCTTTCTTCTTTCTCTTTCTTCTTTCTTCTCTTTCTTTCTCTTGCTTCTTTCTCTTTACTGCTACCCATTTCACCTGCTTCTAAAAATTCAGTTTTTATATTTGGAATCCCTCTTGACAAATTCTTCCCTTCTTTGTGTCACCCTCCAATTTCTTGTTAGCTATTCATTTCTTCCTCCTTATTTTTCTTTAAATTTATTTCTTTTTGTTTTCCCAGCTTTTCCTTTTTGCCAGATCTAGCAAGATCTTTTTCAATAGCCTCTCTTCTACATATGCACAAAAGACACTGAAGCCCCATGTTTACACAGGAAAGACAAATATGGACAGGAAACTAATTTAATTCTAAGACAGATAACATTGCTGGCCAATGAGAACAATTGATTTGCAGGAGCATTCAATTTTGTTTCTTGCTATCTAGACGAGCAGTATTTCCTTGATTCATACAACAGCATTAGCCTTTTTTTTCACAACCGGCACTCAAAGTTTGCTTTGATCAGCATATACAATCTCCTTAAATTCAAGTCAAATACCAACTCTTTAAATCTTCTGCAGAAGCCTTGAGAGCAGCTTCATTGATCCAATAACAGTTTTTAAGGTTCACCGAGTGTGCTATTCAAAATGGATTCCTTTGGTAGTTCTTTTGCGGGAAACACTTAAATTAACTGGTCTGTAAGTAAAAAATAGGAAATAAATTTTTTTCAAAATAATTTTTGTAGGTTAGCATTTGTTCCTCCTCTTCAAGCCACAACATTTGTTAGAACGGAAAAATATTGATGTTCATATTTCAATACGGTATCAGGCCGATCCTTTTTTTTTTTACATTATTATTTAGCCAATACAAGACTTAAGAGCCTCTCAAGGTAGAGGGTTACTGAATGAGGTTATTTTATAGATGTATGAACCGTAGATTATGAAGATATGTAGAGCAGATAATGCTTAAACATGGACTTGAGGTTAAGATTGTAAGAGTCTGTTCCACAAAGCAGCAACTCTTGAGAAGAAATTGTTTGAATGGAACTTTCTTCTTACCAATACAATAAGAAGCGAGTGAGCAGATCTAGTCCAAGGGTATTCTGCCGCCACCGAATCTATGATATATGGCCCTCCCCTCTGTTACATCTCAATTTTCAAAAGGTAGTATTCGTATAAAATACAAATTTTATTTTAACCTAATTATGTACAATAATGGATCATATGCAATATAGGTTGTAACAGGGGTGGAGTGGGGGGTGGGACTAGAGCTATGGAAGAAAGGGTTATTCTCCCATTTGTAATTCCCCAGTTATGAGCATTATTATATTCGTGATATAATAACACCGTAATGGACAGAATAGAATGGCTGAAAGGAAAAGAAAAATAAATCTTTTTTTTTCTCAAAAAGTTTCATAATACTAAAACATATATTAATCTAATATATATATATATATATAGATATATATATATATATATAAATATATAAATATATATATATATATATAGATATAATATAGATTTGTATATGTCTTTTAGTATATGAAAGTTTCTTATGAATTTAAATGTTTCTATATATATATATATATATATATATATATATATATATATATATATATATATATATATATAAATATATATATATATATATATATATATATATATATATATATATATATATATATATATATATATATATATATATATATATATATATATATATATATAGAGAGAGAGAGAGAGAGAGATTTGTATATGTCTTAGTAGTATGAAAGTGTCTCTGAGAACAAAGCATGTTTTTATTTATATATATATATATATATATATATATATATATATATAAATAAAAAGAATGAACAGTAAGATATATAATTATTAAAGTTCTTATTGATATTTTTATTTTTAGAAAATAGTGCTCATTGAAAATTTACAGAGCATCAATAGCTATTTTTTCCATCATTGTCAAAAATTTTACTTAAATAATATTTAAAAATTTAAAAATGAAATTTAAAAAAAAATGTGACCTGGTAATATACCTACTTATACTTGATATGAGAAAATAATTTTATATAGTGTAAGTTCAAAGTATATTTACTTGTTTTAAAAGAAATATAATCTATTAAAAATTAAATGTGAAAATATTTTAAAATTGTAGTTAAATAAAACGTATTCTAACCTAAAAATCCCCCAAAAATCTTTACGTATATAAATAGAAAAAATGCTGTAAGAATTTTTTGGCGTTAATAATAAAATTTAAAAAAAAAAACCAGACGACATGCATTTAACGGATGTCAGAATTCGTTGAAAAGTACATCCCTACCCTACCTAAACATAAACCCTTTTTCGAACATAACTAATAACTGATACAATGAAAGTTAATAAAAATGAACACTTGACCATGTCTGAATGATTGGATCTCTCTGTATCCTTGGAAACAGTGAATTATGAATTTTTTGTTGCCTTTAAAACTCTGTGAATTTAAAAAAACAAGTTACTCCAAAATTCGCTTGAGGATGAAATGGAACTAATGTTTTTAATTTAATTACAAAATTAAATTTGAAGCATTTAGCTTTCATTTTTGAAACATGGTTATTACTGTGTAGCGAAAAAAAACATATTTTAAATCAGTTAATTTATAATATATGTGTGTGTGTGTGTGTGTGTGTGTGTGTGTGTGTGTGTGTGTGTGTGTGTGTGTCCCACACAGAGAATAATATATCGCATATATATACATAGTGAGCAGAGTGTAAGGAGAAACTAAAAAGATAGGATTTACATATATTAAATGTACATAATTCACTGTGTTCAGTATCAACTAATATCTTTCCTTAAATATATCCCTTCAACAATTTGTAATAACTTTCTAACAGGAGAGCTTGGAAAAAAGATTTATTCTCCTATTTGTATTTCCCCCATTATGGGCATTATTATATTCGTGATATAATAACACAGTAATTCATGGATGGAATAGAATGGCTGAAAGGGAAAGGAATGACAAACATGCTTTGTCCTCAGAGAGACTTATACTACTAAGACATACACAAATCTCTCTCTCTCTCTCTCTCTATATATATATATATATATATATATATATATATATATATATATATATGTATATACACATATACATGTGTCCCACACAGAGAATAATATATCACATATATCTACACAGCGAGCAGAGTGTAAAGAGAAACAAAAAGGAAGGGACATACATATAATATGGTAATATTTATGTGCCTGGAGAAGCTATGTTTAGGGCTCCAGATTCAAATGGGTCAGATTCATCTATGATGTCCCATGCAAGGACATATTCCACAAAGGAGAAACGGTGTCTTGAGTTTTCCCAAACTGAGGACTTTCTATATCTGGGAAAGATATATTCCCAAAAGAAAACAGTACTATGGATTTGTAAGCTGCTGGGGAGGCAGATTTAGCCTCTGCCAGGGCTGTGGGGAGCCCTTGTTAAAGAAATCAACCAAGAATTTTTATGAGATATTAATGATTTACTGATAAAGGTTGTACTATTTAACCCATGGAGAGAGAATAGGTGGATTCATATCTTTTTGAATGAATATTTGTTCATAAGTGAATATGATGAAACCCAACCAGAATTCAAAATTAGCCCTCTGATTTTCCAATTTCAAACAATCATTACATCACCCACATGTCCAAGCTTACAACAGCTGGTATTTCCAAGTGGTCACCCATCTTGGTATATAACTTTGGTAATCATATGAGAACCTACGATTCAATGTGATATTGCTGTAAGTTTACTCTGCGAATGAAGAATATGGCTTAACAGGAGAGAGCTTAGAAGAAAGATATATTCTCCATTTGTATTTCCCCCATTATGGGCATTATTATATCTGTGATATAATAACACTGTAATTCACAGATGGAACATTATGTCTGAAAGTAAAAGGAATAACAAACATGCTTTGTTCTCAGAGAGACTTTTATATTACTAAGACATACACAAATCCATATATACAGGCAGAGAAATTACATCACATATAACTACACAGCAAAGCGAAGTGTAAAGGGAAACAAAAGGAAGGGTCTTATGTATATTATCGAGATACCACTGTATCTGGAGAATCCATTTTTAGGATGCCAGATTCAAACCAGCTGGATTCATCTATGTCCTAGACAAGGACATATCCCATAAACTGGAAATAGAGTCTTAGTTTTTCCCAAATTGAGAATTGCAAGCTGAGGTTTCTTTCTATATCTGGGAAAGAAATATTCCCAACGGGAAAAGAACAATGGATTTGTAAGCTGCTGCGGCGGCATATTTCACCTCTGCCCTGGCAACAGGTGGCCTGAGCTAAAGAAAGCAACCTTAAGGCTGTAAACAAACTGAAATTGATTGTCACTATTGTCACCATATGGAGTTATGTCATTAAGAAGCTTTCATGTGAACCACATGACTTATCTGCATCAAAGGGATATAATCACCTTTTGTATCCCTACAAGGTGAAACATTCAACTCGAAAAATTGAAAATAAATTCAGTGTATTGAAGTACATCTTACAGACATTTCATAACAGATCATTCAAATTTAAATATATCAGCAATATTTTGTGATAATTTTTAACATCAACTTGAGATTTTTCTTGTTAAAACATTGAAAAATGGAAAATAAATTCAGTGTATTGAAATACATTTTACAGACTTTTCATAAAAGATCATTCAAATTTAAATATATCAGCAATATTTTTGATAATTTTAACATCAACTTGAGATTTTTTTCTTGTTAAAACATTGAAAAATTGAAAATAAATTCAGTGTATTGAAATACATTTTACAGACTTTTCATAAAAGATCATTCAAATTTAAATATATCAGCAATATTTTGTGATAATTTTTAACATCAACTTGAGATTTTTCTTGTTAAAACATTGAAAAATTGAAAATAAATTCAGTGTATTGAAGTACATCTTACAGACATTTCATAACAGATCATTCAAATTTAAATATATCAGCAATATTTTGTGATAATTTTTAACATCAACTTGAGATTTTTCTTGTTAAAACGTTGAAAAATTGAAAATAAATTCAGTGTATTGAAATACATTTTACAGACATTTCATAACAGATCATTCAAATTTAAATATATCAGCAATATTTTGTAGCAATTTTTAACATCAACTTGAGATTTTTCTTGTTAAAACATTGAATAATTTAACACATTCATAATTATTGATAAAAAAGATAGTGAGTTTTATATCGTGTTTTTTCAAGACTTATCATGAGCAAAACAAATTCACAGATTTGTACAAAAGAAAAAGAACCCAGAATGACTTCAAAAACCACAAAGGTTTTTCACCCTTTCAATGTTAGTTGTGCTTAGCTTCATAATATAATATATATATTTGTATATAAATATTTGGGTGGGAGCTTCCTAGACTGCACTTTCCAGCCATGATAAAATCCAAAAGCATCTCTGAATCCTTGAGAGTGACAAATTATTTTCCACCCTCTAACCTCTTTTTGACAGGCAGTATGCAGCAAGCCGCTCGTTGCTCTGTTGCTACTTTCATGGAAAGTGCTTGAATGAACTATATTCATTTCATTGTTCTGCCATGTCTAAGCTCCATGGCTAGGACCCACCATGCCACATACATTGAATCAAACCACTCACATTCTTTCTGTATTCCAATGGTGAGAAGCAAGTTCCACTCAAACCACTGTTCTGTGGAACTGACTCCTAAGAGGCTATCTCCCTGATTACTACAACCTAAACCTGTTCATTACCTTCCTCTCTTATCCATAAAAACTGCCTCTTAATGTAACGGTCTACGTGCTACCTTGAGGAACCCCAGGCCTGCTACAGGATGAACCTTTTTTCAAAAATAATATATATATATATATATATATATATATATATATATATATATATATATATATATATGTATATATATATATATATATATATATATATATATATATGTATAACTGTCAAAGTGTAAATTTTCATTTCATTTTTCATTTCAGCTTTTGGAAGTGATGTCTGATGATCCAGGGTACTTCAAAAAAAAAGGTCTCTGGTGAAATAAACTATTACAATGAAGCCTTAAAGTGGTCTGTTTTTCTTTAAATTATTAGCTCTGAATTTAAATTGAGCTCTCAGGATTTCATCCTACTTGTGACTACCGATATGGATTACCTAGTTTTTCGTTACTTAAATATATATATATATATATATATATATATATAATATAAAATCAGAGAAACCACAAATGTTTTTGGTTATAATGTGGATTTGTTTTAGTGTCTATATTATATTTTATTCTTCATATTCAAATAAAATATAAACATATCTTCAAATAAAATATAAAAATATCTTCAAATAAAATATAAAAAAATAAAATATAATATATATGGTAAAACAAATCCACATTATAACCAAAAACATTTGGGGTTTCTCTCTTTTTTTAAAAACACACTCTTTTTTCTCTCATTGGAACAATTATAACCTTTTTCCTATATACATACATACATATATATATATATATATATATATATATATATATATATATATATATATATATATGTGTGTGTGTTTTTATATATATATATATATATATATATATATATGTGTGTGTGTGTGTATATATATGTGTGTGTGTGTGTGTGTGTGTGTGTGTATATATATATATATATATATAAATGTAGGTAGAAAAAATGAGGGTCAGAAAAAAAATATTAAGATAGCAAAGAATCCCAAAAGCACTACCCAGCCTTGGTGATTTTGGGGGTAGTATATGCTGGCCTTGGGAATGAGAATAGTTTGCCCCTGTGTCCATGATTTATAAAAGAGTTATCTGAATCTTGTTTTCTTTACAAATGTCAAGTTTTAAACTGTGCATGCATTATTTATAACTGTATACAACTAATGTTGTCCTTTTTCCAATCTTAATATTCTGTGCAAGACATTGCTTCACCCAGACACCATAAATAGCTACAAAATCAAATCATTAACCAGAAATTTATAGTCATGGTCTTAAATAATCTAATCAGATTGAGAATTTTATATGGATGCCATATGCATGGTGCCAGACCCCATCATGAATATCTAAACTGTCAGCTATATACAACTGCTTCCTAAGATCAATGGTTAAAAATGGCTTTGTGTGAATGAAGCATGTATTGGCAAATACCATCTTTTGTTGAATCTTGTGAACTGGTGCTATAGAATCACAGACAAAAAACTTTACCAAATAACAGAAACCACAGCATTTGAGAACTTTAACAACTGAAATGGATACCACATGTAACGTGAAAAGAAAACAATTATATAATCAAGATGTTAACATTATACTTTCATGTTAAAATAATAGTGAGGCTATGAATTTATTGATACTGCCTTGTTTTTGTGCATCTATAACAAATTAAATACAGGAGTAAAACAAATTGAATATAGAATAGGCTGTGCCAGAGGTAGTTTCCCACAACACCACAAATTGCTACAAAACCAAAACATCAACCTGAAAATTGAAGTCATGCTCTTAAACAACCATTGAGAGATCAAGACTTTCAGATGGATATCATGCATGGTGCCAGACCCCATCATGAATGTCTAAACTGTCAGCTGTATACAACGACTTTCTAAGATCAATATTTAAGAATATCATTGAGCAATTAAACCTTGAAGGTCTTGGCAAAGATCATTCTTCTTTGAACATTATGGATTGGTGCTACAGATTCACAGACAAAGAACTGTACCAAATAATAGAAAGCACATCACTTAAAGACTACTAACAGCAGCACCAACTAAAATGCATAGCACATGTAACTCAAAGTGAAAATAATGATATAATCTGGATTTTAACATTCCACACCACTTCAAATAAAAAGTTAGGAAGGAAACCCCCATCAATACTGGAAAGAGCAATAATAACTAGTGGACTTATGAAATGTATTTTCCCCCAAAAAAAATGTTTTAATCGAAAAAATTGATAAATTTCAAAATAAAGTAGTGCTGATTGCATATTAAATGAATGAGAAATGTTTTCTTATAAGGAAACTACTATTATATCTCTTACTATTAGTGATGAGAGAACAGATACTACACTTTGATTCTAACTTGAAGGCCTGGGAGAGAAGAAAAGCATCAATGAATATCAAGCATTTCTTTATAAGGCAATAGCTATTAATAGGGATTACGGCCATATTACATTGAAACATTGATTTCCATACAGTCACCAGGGGTGAGCAATGTCGAGTCTGGTCAGTACCTAGATGGGTGACTACTTGGGAATACCAGATGCTGTAAGCTGGGATGTGTGGGTGGTGTAATGGATAATCACTTGGAATTGTTAATCAGAGAGGTGAGTTCCACCTCTAGTTGAATTTATTAGATTCGCTTACATGAAAATACCCTCTGCCCCCATCACCACCACCACTCCAGCTATTTCTCCCTCCAAATTCTCATATTTTATTAAATTTTTTCTGTTTCTTTTATTAAAATATTTTCTGGCTTTAATTAACCTGCAAAGAGTTGATCAACCATAGAAAAATGAATCTATCGATCAATCAAGCTAATCATTGATAATCATTACCATTGTGCAGGTGAAATAAATCCAGACAAAATGGATTCTTTCCTTAGTCCTCTTTTTATTGAGTTAAGCAATGTTGAACCTCGTCAGTACCTAGATGGGTGACTGCTTGGGAATACAAGGTGAGATATTGCATCTGTAGGAAAGTGTTGAAAATAAGTCTTTCCCTGCATAAATGACTTTTTAACCATATCAAGACTTGAAAATGAGGATTGGATATCTCTTGACCATTTTTGATCTAATCTAATTTTTAAAAGGGTAAAGTATGGCAGCAGAAGCCAAGTATTTCCTAGAGCGGCAAAATGAACCAACACTTTTTCCAGCATCTTTAGGTATTTCATGTACAGTGCATTTGTGTGAAAGGAAATGCAATGACCTTGGCTGGAGGCTTATGGCTATATTAAGTTTAAAAACCAGTTCTGGTATGATCACCAAAGTCAAGCAATATCATGTCTGGTCAGTACCTATATGGGTGACTGCTTGGGAGTACCAGGTGCTTCAATGTAATGTAATTTATAAAAGCTCGGAATTGCAAGTCGAAGAGCCAAGTCCCAATTCGACTCGGCTTCTTTATATTCACTTATGCACAAATACCCTTGGGAAAAATATGAATCCACCACTTCTTCCCCAGCTGTAGGTTAATTAGTAAGACTTGTATCACTAAACAATTATTACCTACTCCCCACAAAAAAATTCTCACAATCAAAAAATATTTTCCAACTTTAATTAACCTGCAATGAGTTGATAAGCATTAGAAAATGAATGAATCAATCAATCTATATTTCTGAGATGAGGTATTATGTACACTATTTACATTATTTGGACTATTGTCCTCATCGTTGTTGGCATATTTATCACAACGTTTCAGCCGTTGTACACTCCGGCCTTCTTCAGGTGGTTGGAATGTTGAACTGAACTCTTTATTTTGCTCGCTGGGGTAGAATGTTCTAGTCCCATGTGCCATGTCTAATGGATGTCAGTTATCTCCTGTTAATTCACCTCTCCAAAATCAATACTCTCCTGTTAATTCACCTCTTCGATTTTGGAGACATCCATTAGACATTGTTTTCTGGCTTGAAGGCTTGTCTTGGCCATAGACACATGCTCATTAATTCCATTGTAGAGGAACCTTCCATTCTGGGCACTGACTTCAGTCGAGGAACCCCTTTATTCAGAAATGCTGTGCATTAACTGCACTGGCTACATCCATAGCTAAAGATCACAGTCTACCTTATTGTGCTAGATCGCTGCTGATCATACAAGAAGGTCTTGTCTTTATCTCTACTGTATGGTTAGTCATCCCCCTTACAGAAAAATCTATGAGGTGGCAGAGCGTACTGAGGTACAAGGTACCAGTAGCACTTGAAGTATAGAATAAATATAATTCACAAAATAGTCTCTTTCTCTTCCTCTGGGGTCTTTAATCCCAGCCTCAGCAGAGGCATGTGTATACATTTTTACCGAAAGTGTCCTTTTTAGATATGGACGAATAAACACATCCAAAAGATAACATTCAAAAACTAGGTACAGACGTGTTTATACGTCGATCTTGATTCTTTTTATGCTCTTTTGAACCTGAAATGAGTCCATTTGTCAACTCATTTATCTGGTAGGTGGGTTTAGCCACTGCTCAGGTATATCAAAGTGACTCAGTTTCTTAGTTGCTATATTAAAAATAAATAAAATATGTGTCTGAAAATGAAATGTTTTTCCCAAAATAATTGGTGAGAAGGGGTTAAAAAGTGCTAATTTATAAATGTAGAAAAATTAAATAAAGAAATAAGTTATGAAATAAATAAAATTAAATTATAAATAATTCAAATTAAATACTGTAAAAATGAAATTATGAAATAGAAAATAAAGAAGAATAAATGATGAAATAAGTTATAAATTAAAACAAATTATAAAATAAATAAAAGCAAGCAAATAATGTAAAGTAAATTAAAATTAAATTATAAAATAGATAAAATAAAAAATAAATTGAAAAAATTAATGAATTAAATTGAATTTAATTCAAGTCCTATAAAAGAGAGAAAACAGAATAAAACCAGGAAGTGTCCCGTTTTTATGGCTGTTTAATAGTAACACCTAACAGCATTTTGACAAATCCAGCAAAAACGTGGTTGTAACTCATAGAAGTTGCCCTGATTGACAAGCACCTGATAAAAGCTGCAAGGCACAACTGCTGGGATCTTGTGACAATAACAGCAAAGATTATGAAAATAGTCTGAGCACAAATAATGTAAATAATGATGACTAATCCTCTCAGAATTTTAGGTGGAAAAATATTCAGGTTTCTGTCTATATTTCTTAAATGAGGTATTGTAATTATTTACACAATTTACATTGTTTGGACTGTTGTCCTCATCTTCGTTGCCATATTCCTGATGTTTTGGCCATTGTACACTCTGGGCTTTTTCAGCTGATTGTTCTAGTTCCACATGCCATGCCTCATCCAGATGATTCAGTATCAGTTATCTCCCTTTAGTGGATAAAAGTGTCGGTTGAATCCAATGACTTGACACAAAGAATTGTCAGTTCAATAACTGGCTACACTTAAAGCAAACGAAAACTTGGAGTGTTGAGTTAAAGGGAGATAATTGATACAGAGACATCCCAAAGAAGTATGGTACATGGAATTAGAAAAATCTACCCCAGTGGATGAAATAAAGTGTTCAGTTCAAAATTCCAATCACCTGAAAAAGGCCGGTGTGTACAACAGACAAAATGTTGTGAATATAGCAACAAAGATGAGGACAACAGTATAAACGATGTAAATAGTGTAAATAAATATTCAGGTTGTTGCACTTTTATTTTGTGTCTGTGTATTTCCCAGAAGAAGCCAATGTTGGTGATAAGAAAATGCTAACTGGAATGTTTTAATATCATACTCTGCGAGAGTAATGGAAATTTATTGCTAAAAAAAGTAAATTGAATCAAGCTGAAAATAGTTGGGCAATGATGAAATTTTAAAAGAAATTGGTCAAGTTTGTAATTATCTTTATCAAATTATTGCCACAGACTGTCTATATTGGTCAAAAACACTGTTTATTTTACTTTTAGTTATATTCCAAATCATGGAAAAAGCAACAGGAAATTGTTCCATTATATTTTCTCTGAGCTTTGTGTGAAAAATTAGGGTGTGTCAAATTCTGTGGTACAATAAAATGTTTTAATACTCTGTTTATTTTTTGTGGGGATAAATTAGTCATTTCATCCCAAGTAAGGTAATAAAGCCACTAAAACAGGAGTTACCGAGAGTCAATAGTATGTAAAATGGTGGGGAGAGGGTGCAATGACCCTAGAGACCCATATCAGGAGAACATCCAATCAAAGATTGAAATAAAAATTTAGTTTTTGAAATTTGAAATCATCTCTGTTAACTTCATTGTACAAGTGAGTGACAGTCCCACAAGCTGGTGTGAATCTGGATCCATATTTTGATTAGTAAGATCATAGAAGACCACCCTACTTCAGTCTTAGGGGACATAAAGTTAACCAAACCTCTGCATATCACTGTAGTGAAGGAAATGAAGAAAACATTACTGAGGAGAAAAGATAATAAAAATAACAGGGTTTAATGAGACAGATGACAATTGATGTTGCATTTAAATTTTTGAACATTGTAGTTGAATCAAGAAGCTGGACGAGAGTTCCACAGGTGAGAAGTGCAAGAGAAGAAACTGTTAGAATAGAACTTGCAGTTACACCGAATAATTTCAAGAGTAAAATAACAAGATCTAGCTGCCAATCAAGTATTGTGCTTAAAGTCAAAGAAAGCTTATCAGAACAATTGTCTTGAAAATATTTATAGAAACAAGACATGGGAGCTATATTTCAGAAGTTAGGATGTGGTTGAAGCTAATATGCCAGATCAGGACTGATAATCTTGCAGATGTGAAAAAATATTCAATGCATAGATAAGTGTTAGACTTACAAAGATGCAAAACAGCTAAGACAAATCTCAGATCAGTATCTATGTTGTTTGCTAATCCTTCTGCATCATTGACATTTTTTTTTTATTTAATATGCAGCTGGGTCCCACTAATCAACAGCTTAACTGAAATTGACATAAAATCCCTTCAAATGAGACATTAATCCAAGACAACATTTATATGTTAAAAAGTTTTATTTGCGTATATGTGTGCAGTTAGGTCTGTACTTGAGTGTGGTCAGGGATATACGTAAACACATTCCTATTTTTAAAAAGAACTCATGCTAATTTAATGTTCACAGTAACATTCTCAAACCCATAGGTTATTTTGTTATTTATAATTGTAAATAACTCTGACAGCCAAATACATTGACTGATTCATTTTATATGGCTTATCAACCCTTTGTAGGTGATTTAAAGCCAGAAAATATTTTTAGATTGTAAGAATATTTTTTTGAGATAATGTTGTGTCGGAAACCTACCACCCCTCTTGAAGATGAAGTTGTCTGCGAACAAAGACTTTAAATAGTGGCATGTCAGTTGACATGGGGGGGGGAGACAGATAGACAGAGAAGTTCTTAGCTGAGCTAGTTATTGACTACTCAGGCGATTTCTGTACCTTTTTACCAACCTATTAAAACCCTTTTTATTGTTACGTGTTATTTGGCGTTTGTCCATACTAACCCCAAATCAACATCATAACAGTGGCGACTTTTTTCAACTCTAGGTGGACTATATAATTTTTTTTTTATTCTTGCTCTGAAAAAAAATAAAAACAAAAAAAACAAAATACGTCGAACGTTGTTCTTCACGAAGAAATGGGATTTCAACGTGCCAAAAAGAAGTAAGACTTGTGCTTATTGTGGATATATACATGTTTTTTCCCTTTTTGTCTGTGTTCGAAAAGTGTTTTGTGTAATCTATTATGCATAATGGAAGATTTGATTGCATTAACGAAAACTCTAGTGCAAAGTCAAATTCAGCAACAAGAGCAACAAAAGACTCTAGTGCAAAGTCAAATTCAGCAACAAGAGCAACAAAAATTGTTTCGGGAACAACTATTGGATTTACAAGTTCAGCAGCGAAATGACACAAAAGCCTTTATATGAACCGATTTTACTTAAGAATCCAGTAAATTCGTCATTCACGGCCGAAGGTATTGCTAATTCTATTACTGAGTTCAAATTTAACCCAGAGAAGGGCATAACATTTCCTGCATATTTCAGAAGATTTGAAACAATATTTGAAAAAAATGTGAAGGTTGGACTAATGAGCAAAAAGTGAGTTTACTTTTACAAAAGTTGGGTACAGATGAAAATAATAAGTATACAAATTTTGTCCTTCCAAGAAAAACTGGTGACATTTCTTTCGAAGAAACTGTTAATACTTTATCTAGTATTTTTAGCGAGCGAGTTAGTTTGTTTCATACTCGTTTCTTGTGTTTGAATATGGTAAAGCGTGACGATGAGGATGTTGTTACGTATGCTGAAAATGTTAACAGAATGTGTGAACGTTTTATGTTACATGATCTTTCAATTGATCGATTTAAATGTTTGATATTCATTCAAAGCTTGACTTCTAGCAAAGATAAGGACACAAGGTCCCGAATATTGGCAAAACTCGAACAAAATTCTGAGATCACTTTGCAGAAGGTTACGGAAGAATGTCAAAGAATTGAAAACTTAAAACATGACAATACGCAAATTGAAGAAAAAGACATATCCTGTGTCCATGCTATTCGACCAAAAACGGGAACAGTTATTAAAACGTTAAAAAACCAACGTGCTTTGGATGCGGTGGTGGTCATTTTAAAAGTGAATTTTTTTTTCGCAACAAAAATTGCTATTTGTGTGGCAAGAAAGGCCATATAAGTACTCATTGTAAAAGCAGAAAACAACATTTTTTTGAGAAAAATGAAAGAAGTTGTAACTTCAGAAAAGTATAAAACTTCTTCACCAGCATATTCAATATGTGATGAAGTGCTGTTATATGCTGGAAGGGTCGTGATACTGGTTGTACTACAAAAGCGGATTTTGAAGGAATTTCATCAGGGGCATCCTGGTATTGGACGTATGAAAGCCCTGATGGGGAGTTACATTTATTGGCCAAATATGGACAAAGACAATGAACAGGTAGTTAAAACTTGTAGAGGGTGTCAAATGGCAGTGAAAGCACCGCCAGTAAAATACACACCATGGCCAAAAACAGATGTTCCATGGACCAGACTCCACATAGATTATGCTGGACCCATGAATGGTAATTTCTACTTGATAGTTGTGGATAGCTATTCCAAGTGGCCTGAAATTTTTAAGTGCAAAAGACCAACTGCTTCTCTAACAAAAGATTTTCTTACAGAACTGTTTGCACGTTTTGGAGTACCAGAAAAAATTGTCACCAACAACGGAACTCAATTCACAGGAAGTGAATTTAAGACGTTTTGTAAGACTCTGGGAATTGACCACATCACGACTTCACCGTACCATCCTAGGTCAAATGGACAGGCTGAACGGTTTCTTGATACGTTCAAGAGAGCCCTTAAAAAACAAATGGTACTAATACAGATGATGGTAATATACAGCAGTTTTTAAGTATATACAGAATAACACCAAATCCAAACGCAATATCAGGGATGTCTCCAGCTGAACTGATGTTTGCTAGAAAAATTAGATCTGTATTCAATAGGCTGCTGCCGGAAAGAAAAAAAGAGTTACCAGAACAAAACGCATCAGGAAAATATGAAATATCTCAGGCTGGGAGATAAAGTTTTTTTTAAAAATTACAAAAATGGGAAGGAATTTTGGCAAGATGGAGTGGTAACTCAAAGAATTGGTAAGATGTTATACATGATAAGAAGTAATAAATGAACGCACAAAAGACATTTGAACCAATTAAGGAAAAGAATCATTGAAGAAATAAGTAAAGAAAATGAAGAACCAATGGAGGTATTATATGATTTATTTGATATACCAACTCCACCATTGCCTGAAACAGTTGTCCAAAGAAGGACAAGCAAAAGAAAAAGTACTAGGGTGGAACGTTTAAGTCCAGATCCCAAAAGAAAAAGATATTAATTCCTCTGGAATATCGAAAGACAGATAGACAGAGAAGTTCTTAGCTGAGCTAGATAATGACTACTCAGGCGATTTCTGTACCTTTTTACCAACCTATTAAAACCCTTTTTATTGTTACGTGTTATTTGGCGTTTGTCTCTACTAACCCCAAATCAACATCATAACAGATAACAATGGCTTAGAGATACAAGTCTTAATAATTGACCTATAGCTGGTAGATTCATACCTTTTCCAAGGATGTACATGCATTATTGAAGATAACAAACCCAACAGGAATCGGTACTCAGCTCTCCGATTAACAATTCCAAGCCATTATCCATTACCCACCCAGTATTCCTAAGCAGCTACTGACAAGGTTCAGTGTTGCTTAACTTTGGTGATCATGTACGACTACAGCTTCACTAAATTAGGTGTTGTTAAATTGGTTTCCATAAGTAGTAGGTTTTCACAGACTGTGGTTTCTAGTTTCACACCCAGCTGGTTCTGAATTCGAAGTAGTCTCTCTCCTAGACTGGTTGCCAGTAGAATCTTGAAAACCAAGTCTATCCTGCTATTAACCCTTATCTGGAAGACGTACAACTCATAATTCAAAACTGTATGAAGCCCTGGTATCGCCCATACTATTCAGTCTTTGACGAGATCATGTAGTTTGCAAAGCCTCAACAATATCAATTATGGTTGTTCTATGCCTGATGTTGGCATGTTATTTATGAAAAGACCGAGGTACTCACAATGACATTATAGTTCTGATTATGTCGATGTGAGAGTATATAGCAAATATTTTCTCGCATGAAAAATATATGCTTGTATAGGATTTATCAAGCTTTTGGAGACAGAGCCTCATTTACAGTTTCAGTACCAAGAAGATGAATCCTTTTTCACAAGCTTTCATTTGAAACACAAAAAGAAAAATTATATAAAATCACAGAATATAGCAAACTATCATAGAAACCGCCATTGATAGGCCCAGATGATCAAGAAATGTGAGAAGCAGTCTGATTGGCTGGTTTACATACTAGCCAGCTAATTACAATCTTATGGGGCTGATGGATTGGTCCAGTCATCTTCATCATTCGACCTTTCAGCTGATAGATTGGCCCTGTCGTCTCCTAGGTGTTAATCAATTTTATGCCCGATTAAGAATAGAATTCTAATTAAAACAACAATTATCTACATGTGACTGCCAAAATAAAAGAAAGCATTTTTTTTATATCTGTCTCTTAATGGTAGACTGGATTGTGACTCTTCACAAATTTCTTTTTCTTTATTATCTGCAAATTAACATGACTACATTAGAAAGATTGTAAAGTACTTTCTTCATTGTACAGTCCACAGTTTTGAATTTAAAAGCAGAGTTTGAATTCTGGTCAAGTTTGTTATATTCCCTTACATGCAAATACCCTTGGGAAAGGTATAAATCCATTTCTCTCCTACAATCTATGGATAAATACCAGGGTCCCAAGGCCTTGGATTTTCTAGGAAAAGGAAAAAAAAACCTTCAAATATGGGTTAAATAGCCTCACAGAACTGCAATTGGTCAAGCATGGTTAGTACAGCTACACTCCTGAAGACATGGTCAATCAGAGAGGAGTTCCTACAAGGAGTGAGAAAGCTCTGGATTTTTTGACTAATACAATTTTTTTTAATTTAAATATGTTGACCATGTATACTGCAGAGTATAAAGCCACAGCCAAACAATGCTATTGTCATAGATTCACCACACTATATATTGCTGCTGTGGTTTCCATAGCAAGTAGGTTTTTACATAATTGAGTTGCTAGTTCTATACCTAGCCAGTTTTTAATTCAAGGTTGTCCTTCTAGATTGGTTGCCAACCAAAAGTAGAGAGTTCAATCTATCCTGCTATTAACACTTAACTTGAATCTGGGAACATATGGACTCATACTTTTAATGTTTTTTTTTGTGTAAAACATGAATGCAACTGCCACAGCGGGACTTGAACTTGCCACGCTAATTCCAATTTCTGTGCACATCCATTAAAAATAAATAAAAAAAAATATAAAAGAACATAAATAATATGAAATAAAACCTGTAGTCAACAAAGATCAGTGACAGATATTAGAATTGACTTTAAAAATGATCCGCTCCATATAACTTTCTAAATCACAATGAGCTGTGAAGGACAGGAGCAAAACCATTTATATATATATATATATATATATATATATATATATATATATATATATATATATATATATATATATATATATATGAATAAATATATATATATATATTCATTTTATGATATATATCTTGTATTTGGTGTTTGCTTGAATGGTCAAAGACATAAAAAAAAATGTAAATAAAGTGACTGATGAATGCTGAAGAAAAAAGTAATGGAACAATAATAAAATTATTTTACTGTTCAAAAACATTTTATGCTGTTTGTTTTTTACAATCCATTATATTATATTGGCAGACATTTTTTGTTGTTTTAGATTCAATTATATAAATTGTAGCTAATAGCCAGTATTTATTGGCAAACTGAACTGTAAACTTAATGTTTAAGTCTCAGCATGTTTTACTATAGTAAATTAAAGTATTTTTATTGACTTTGTAACCATTATGTTCCATATGAATTGTGTCTGTCCATTTACGAGTATCATAGTAAAGGTTCTTATGAATAACACCTAACAACTATGAAACTTTCATACATCAAATTGATGGGGAGGAGGATGCATGTAAGTGCATGCTTTCACATGCATGCACACATGCATGCACACATACACTATGAATAAAAAAATTTGCACCAAGGAAAAGTGCATATAAAAGTGAAAAATTGAGAATATAAACAATCAATTACTGATACCCCATTACGAGTGGATAGAGTGATTCTCAGAGATTCTGCTTACAAAACTCTGATGTTCATTTGTTTAGCAGCATATCAACTCTTTATCTGTTATTTAATGTTGAAATTTAATTTTTTGGAAAAATTAATAATTTCTATTGCTGGTAATTTTATTATAGAAATGTATTTTTATAATTGCATAGTGTTTTGACCACAGATTGAGGGTTAACTGTTTGTTCATAGTTGGAACTCTAAATGGTGCAACCATGTTGTGTCAGGGTCGACCTTGGAACAACAGCAAACAGGAAGTGTTTCCATGCTCCTCAAAAACTCCCCCCAATCAGAGACCTTGCTGCCCAATATAGTTTATCACCATAACCAGGACATGCAAACCTCTAGAGTTGGGGTGCTGAAAGTAACATCAATATCAAACAGCTAAATAACAAACCTTTTACTTCTATTAATTATATATATATATATATATATATATATATATATATATATATATATATATATATATAATTATATGTTAGCTCTATCTCTGATATTGAGCACTTTCTAATAAGTACCGAGCATATAATATATAAATAATTATACATATATATATTTATTTATATTTATATACACTTTTCATATATATATATATATATATATATATATATATATATATATATATATATATATATATATATATATTAATATAAATATAGATAACTATACTCGTTTCAAAAAACCCTTGAATTTTTTGATTTGCCAATAATCAAATCAATCTCGAAGGAAAAAAAAGTTTTAAAAAAAAATTAGAGCTAGAAACATGAAAGTCTGTCGAAAAAAATTGCACAGATACAGGTTTGAAGCCCAAAGAAAAATCCCAAATGAGTAAACAACTAACAAAAGAGCTCAATACAAAAAAAAAGAGCAAACCTAAAAAAACCTAGTATAAAATCAAACCTACCCAGGTTTTACCTAAGCGGATCGTCAGGGTACTTTCCCTGATGATCCGCTTAGGTGAAACCTGTAGGTTTGTCTGGCTCACTAGGTTTATCTATCTATTTTTTATATATATATATATATATATATATATATATATATATATATATATATATATATATATATATTATATTAGTAGTAGTAATAATCTTATAAGTATAAGAAATTATACTCATTCGAAAACCTTCGGTGTCTTGATTTGCAAATAATCAAACCAATACGAAAGGTAAAAAAAGAGGTATAAAAAAAAGAAAGAACCAAGAGCATGCACATTAACCGAAAATAATCGTCTAGCATGCAAGTCCAAAGTCCAAAGAAAAAAAAAATGATACGAGTAAGCAAAATAACTAAATAAAGTGCTCAATACAGTAAGTAGAGCAGACCTAGTTAAACCTAGAGAGCCAGACAAATCTACCAAGGTTTCACCTAAGTGGATCATCAGGGAAGCCTGGTTAAAAAGATAACAAAAGAACAAAATATTTATAGTCTATAAGCACAACCACGTGACCAAAAAAAACAAAACAATAGTGGGTGGGGGGAGAACCATTTATTCAAATAGAGATAAAAAAAAAATAAGGCGGAGGGTTAGAGAAAAACTCGGACAACAGGAGGTGGTAAACTATTTATTCAATCAAGAAAAAAAAAACTAAACAATATATATATATATATATATATATATGTGTGTATGTATATATGCAGAGTAACCCAGATATAAGAGAATTGTCGGGACCGGGGAAGAAGTCTCTTATATCCGGGTTTGGTCTATTTTATATACATTAACACAGGCTCTAATTTAGGACCAGAGAAAATCTCTCTTATATCCGGGTTTGTCTTATATCCGGGTCTCATATCCGGATTACACTGTATATATATATATGTATATATATATATATATATATATATATATATATATGTGCGGTTTTTATGAAGTTTGAAACTTAGACTTCCAGCATGAGAGTGGAGTAAATATGTAGTTGTATAAATATATATTATTTTTATCATAGAAGGTCACTGGCATTGCACAAATAAATCCCCTTAAAAGTATTTTTCACTTCGATTTAAATGAAATGTGAACTTAGGTAAATCACCTAAAATGATGCCTATTCCCAAATATCAGCCAATTTTAATAATGTCAAGACACCCTAATGGGGGCTAAACCCTCTGTATTATAAATTTTGGAAGCCCATAACTTGAGTATTTGAACCTCTATAATCACAGGGTTTTTACCACTGCGCTATATGTTTTAGTCTCCTTGATATATTTTGAAGCCAAACGCCCAAAGAACTTATATAGTTTGAAGGGATGAAGTAGAAGGCTTAGCCCCCTAAAAATTTCATAAAAATGTTTCCATTTGTTTTGAATCCATGAGTACATTTATTTTTAAGAAGCGGGGGTCTACCTCCTTTGCTCCCCTCAAAGATAAATCAAACATAGCTCATTACACTCCCCTTTTATGTCTACTATCTATGTTCCAAATTTAATGACGGTCATTGAAGTGGTTTTTCTTTAGATCGATGTACTGACAGACATACAGACATATACACAGATGTTCATGTTTATATATATATACATATATACAAAAAGTGAACATTGAAGTAAACACTCAGAGGCAACAGGCTGTTTCATGCTGGATGCAATCGTCAGGCCAGCTATTTTTATATATATATAATAAAAATGCTTAAACACTAATATTCCATGGTCATAATTTATTCCATTGGAATCGTAAATACAATCCAATTCATCAGATCTACAAATATACCTAATATTTTAGATATATGATTGCATATGTATGTATATTTTACCACTAATATTATCAATCTATCTATATATATATATATATATATATATATATATATATATATATATATATATATATATATATATCTATATATATATTTAGGCAGTACATTTTCATTTAAAAATGTTTTGTTGAATAATATAGACATATTGTTTCTATTTATTTTAAACTGATACTTTAAAATAGTCCAATTAGTTTCTTGATATTGACATTAAATCCATCAAAGAAGATGGCATAGTTTTTTTTTAAACCAAATACTTTTGACCTTTTCTAAGATCATTTTTCAGGAGTAAATTAAGTTGACAAACATACTATTGTAACTGCAATGAGCTGAAAAACAAACTTAAACATGTGTTTGTGGAATTATACTAAAATTTGTAGGTATAAAATTATAATTCATAATATAATTCATAATATAAATTATAATTTATAATATAATTTGTAATTTATAATATAAAATAAACACAATATGCCTATAAATGTTTAAATATATATATATATATATATATATATATATATATATATATATATATTCATATATATATATATATATTATTCATATATACTACTAGTCAAAAAAAAATTTCCCCACCCTCAAAAAGTTTTATTTTTCATCCTAAAAGTCATATTTTTAATGAAAGAGATTAAGGAACACAGTGGTTTTATTTATTATATTAAATACAAGTCTTTCTCAGTAACTTCGATTTTAGTATAACCAGATCTCTTTTGGAAAATTGATTTGAAGGCGTTTTTCTTCTTTAGTACTGAGCATGTATGAAACATTTTCCGAAAGTTACATTATACCATTACTTGAACTCACATTAGACTATATTGTGTTGAATTACTTTTTGCTTGATACTATCTGTTTAAGCTATGCTGCCAATGTACCTAGCCCTGTATTTAAATTTGTTATTCATATTTTGTTTAAATTAAAACCTAAAGTTTGCAACTTTCTTCCAGATGAAAACTTTTTTCTCAACAAAATGCCCAAAACATGTGAACTTACACTTGAATAAAGAGAAGAGACCATTACTTTAAAAAAAGAAGGATTTTTTAATCAGAGAAATGTAAAAAAAAAAATTCCTAGAACTACAGTGGATTATACTGTTAGGAGACATCAGGAAATGGGACAAAACAATTATCATTATCTTCTGAAAGTTCTTGGCCCAACCAGAAAGCCATGCTAAAAAAAAATGTTCATTTACTCAGATTTTGAGAAGTGGATTGGCTGCAATCTAGTCGCCCATCCTCTCACATTGATTTGAAATCACATTTCTCTTTCTATGTGTTTTGAGCTGTAGATTCTCTTTTTTACTATTTGAAACCCTGTATTATTTTGAGATTGAGGAAATTGAAAATATTAATAGTTTGGAAAATGTCTTTTTGCTTACTGCACATAACTAATTCATCTGCAAATTTTGCTGAAATCTAATATACAATAAATGTGGATATCAGTGTTTCACGCTTTTTCAACTTTACTCTTAGAAGTTGTAACCCAACATATTGCACCATTTTGTGGATTATACTGTTAGGAGACATCAGGAAATGGGACAAAACAAAACTGAAAGTATGGCTGGTAGACCAAAAGCAACAAAAAGAGCAGAGAACAATTTCATCAGAGTCACCAACTTGCATGACAGAAGGCTCATTGCTTCAGACAACACTGCGCAACAGAACCAATGTTGTGAAAAAATGTGTCTGAAGCTGGCCTATATGGCAGAGTTGCTGTCAAGAAACCAGGAATCAAAACAATGTCAAAATGCTCCAGTGGGCCAAGGCGCACAAAGACTGGATAATAGAGCAGTGGAATAAAGTCCTTTGGAGTGACAAAGTTCGAAATCTTTGGGTCAAATAGGGGTGTCTATGTTCAGCAAAGAATTGGTGAAAGAGCTGCAACACTAATTGTAAAGCATGGAGGAGGGGGTCTGTTATAGTCTGGGAGGGTTTTGCTAATTGCAGAGTCAAGGATTTGGATCAGACCGGCTAACACAGCATACTGCAGCATCACACAATCACATCTGGAATGTAGCTTGTGGGTCAAGGATTTGTAATCATGCAAGATAATGACCCAAAACATATTAGTAAACTCTGCCAGAGGTACATTAAAAGCAAATAAGAACAGCATGTCCTGCAACTGATGTCTTGGACAGTGCAATCAGTGGACTTAAATCCCATTGAACTGGTGTGGGATGAACTTGACCAAAAAATCAAAGCGAAACAACCCACAAGTGTGGCTCACCTCTGGCAACTCTTGCAGGAAAGCTGGGCAGAACTATCTTCAGTCTATTTCCAGTCTTTGGTAAAAAGAATGCCGAGAATCTGTGAAGCAATGATAGTGGCCAAAGGGGGTAATTTCGACAAATCAAAAGTTTAAGAAGTTTTTATTTTTTTTTACTTAATTTAGTATTTTTTTTACTTAATTTAGTATTTTTTTTTTTCTTAATTTAGTATTTTTTTTTACTTAATTTAGTATTTTTTTTTACTTAATTTAGTATAATAAATAAAACAACTGTGGTGCTTAACTAGAAAATAACAATTTTAAGATAAGAAATAAAAATTTTGAAATGCGGTCAAATACTTTTGACAGGGTGTGCATATATATATATATATATATATATATATATATATATATATATATATATATATATATATATATATTTCGATTATAGGTGCTATTCAACTTATAATTACATGAATCATTCATACAAAAAACAAATATAGAGGTTAATGATTTAAATCATTAACCTCTATATTTGTTTTTTGTATGAATGATTCATGTAATTATATATATATATATATATATATATATATATATATATATATTGTCCTCTTTTAAAAGTATTGGAATATGTCAAAATTCTCCTATCTCAATTCATCTTTTGATGCTGATATATATATATATATATATATATATATATATATATATATATATATTTGAAGAAGTATAGTTTTAAGGTGTGGTATATTTATGGGATAAAGTGCTAAATATCAGAGATAGAGCATATGTAAATATAGATATAAAAGTGAACATTGAAGTCAACACTTAGAGGTGACAGGCTGTTTCATGCTAGGAGCAATTGGGCAGCCTGACGATTGTGCCTATCATGAAACAGCCTGTTGCCCTGAGTGTTGACTTCAATGTTCACTTTTATATATATATATATATATATATATATATATAGATTGGGCAGCCTGACGATTCTACCTAACATGAAACAGCCTGTCACCTCTGAGTGTTGACTTCAATGTTCACTTTTATATATATATATATATATATATATATATATATATATCTTGGCCTGAAAAAGAAAAGACTTCAGCTTTTTAGTGTAGTTGATTCAAAAAGAGTGAGTTTAGAAAAAAACAAGGAAAATTATTGAAATGAAAAATGAATCAATGTGAAATAGCCATGGGATTTGGAATATCAAGCCATTCTACCCAGTTCACCTAGAAAAATTATACTGATGCTGTTTTGGATATAAATAAAATAAATTGGTAGATCTTTGAAATTGGTCCAAAGAGATGTGAGGAATTTAATGAAGTTGCCAATATTCAGGACAAAATAAACAGTTCAAGTAATGAATGAAACAGAATTACTACTGAAGTGTCAAGTCATACAGAAAGAAGTAGAATCTAATAATTATCCTTGATTTTGATTTTGTTGATATGGTGAGAACAGAAATTAATGAGATCATTTTATTAGTTGATTTTCTCCGGGCACTAAGTTTTAAGTATCTTTTTTAGGACTTCACTGGAAACATGTCACACGAAAACATTTTCCACTTAGTCGTACATTTTTTTACTATATTGTTTTTGATGTATAAATATATATGTATCATTATCTCATATACGTATCATATATTTCAGTGTATATGACAATATTTTAAATCCCAAAAATCACCCTCAAAAATTGGATGTCATCTTATATTACAATTCGAAAAAAATAACTTTAAAAAAGACTGGTGTTTGTCTATAGCCTGACCTCAGCCTTGATGTCATAACCAATAATATACATCAAAAGATTGATATTATCAAATAAACTGATAGTAAAAGTAATAAAACCATTTTACTTTATATATTACTGGCATAAGTTCATAATAAATTGCCTATTCAAAGAATAATTCCATATCAATGAAATAACCTTGTATCCATGCAAGCTCAGCTCAGAAAATGTAAACATTGAATTATGATTTTAAATAAAAAAAAATTGGGAAAGTGGAATGTACTATTATCATACATTATTGCTCTGTTATTAGTGGTATTTTGTGATTGTTGATGAAGTATAAGTAAATGACCATTAGTACACTAGGCTGTTTGTAACTATTTAGTTATAGAAAAAAAGACGAACAAGAAAAATCAGTATTTGCATGATGAAACTTAAACAAAAAAATGGTTTCCCTTTTAGGGGACATGTATATGAAAAACATGATATAGTTTTGTTATTCCATTTATTTTGAATTTCTAAGGATACAGTAAGTAACACCATTTCCAATAACATCATCTTTATATAATCAATAAGCAGCCATTTTATACTACAAGTATAAGATAAATTCATGCTATATTTTTGATCTTGACATATATGAAGGTCACCTTATATGCAGAAATATATATTTTATTTTGTTGATATGGTGAGAACAGAAATTTATGAGATCATTTTTATTAGATGATTTTTACTGTACACTAAGTTGAAGTTTTTTTAATCATTTCCCCCTGAGCAAAGCAGGAATGCCACTAGTATGCAGGAGGGTTAAGGTCAGGAATGAAAGTGATAGAAAAGACTGGATAAAGGCTGGATTGAGGAAGAGATAAAAGATGAATGGGATTGAAGAAGATAGAAGATGGTAATTGATGTTGCATTTAAATTTTTGAAGATTCTACTTATCAGAGAAGCAAGTAAATGAAAGAGATTTCCACAGGTGGGAAGTGCGAGAAAAGAAAATGTTGGAATAGAAATGTTGGTTATATTCAACTATTTCAACAGTAAAAGGGTGGGACCTTGATGTCAATCTAACAGCACACTTAGATTCATGTAGCCAGGGCACCAGGGAAAAAAAGTTGTCAGAGTAGTAGCCATGAAAATATTTGTAGAAAAGAGAGAAAGAAGCCACGTCATGCTGGTGAGAAAGTGACTGAAGTTGAGATGCCATGTCAGGACTGATTACATTGCAGATCCTTCTTTGGATTTTGTCAAGAACCTTGAGATGAATAGCAGGAGTCCCAGACCAGATATGTTAACATTATTCAATGCACGGCCGAATTGTAGATTTGTAAATGTACAAGATGGACTCTGATAAGAAAAACTTAATGACATGATACAGTGATCCAGCTTTCCTTGTTATTAGATGCAGCTATCGATTCAATGTGTTCATTCTATGTCAAGTTGGTTGAAAAAGTGAGGACAAGAAAAAAAATGTCTTGCCCTCCATGAATCTAGCATTAGTCATGCTGATGGTGGGCACTAAAAATTCTCTATGGGGGTTAAATAAGAGAATTTTGTTTTGGAGGCATTAAAATTTACAAACCATTTCCTAAAATCAGTTAACCACTTGATTCAAAGTTATTTTAACATAATGTAGCATAATATCAAAAAAAGTGAAAATATTGATTTTTCTATTTCATATGTAAATTCTATTACATTGTTCGGTGTCTATATATTCATAAAAAAGAATTGTTGCAGGTGCGCTAGCATTGATTGGTGATAAATCAAGAGATCTTTTTATCATTTTAGCTATTTGTAAAGATTTATTGTTTTTAATTCTGTTAGATGATTTTTTAAAAGATTTAAGCATTTGTTAACAGGAACATTAATGTAAAGGGAATATGTCATCTAAGCTAACCTGAGTTTATCAGTCATATTTATTCTCCATTAGGTTTTTCAAAAAACAGGTTGCATAAAAAATTTTTTTTTTTTTTTGTAGTTGATTTAATTTTCAAAAAGAAAAAGTTTGGAAAAAAAAAAATTAAAATTATTGACATGACAAAACTATGAATCAACCTGTAATAGGTACAGATTTCAGAAATGGAAAATATTGCTGTCCAAGTTACCTGGAAGCAGCACACTGCTACTGAGAATGTTTTTTGATATGAATAAAATAAATTGGTAGACCTTTAGGAATATTATTATTATTAATATAAATAAATAAAAAAATAAAATAAAAAAAATAATAATACTGAAAATTATAATAAAATAAAATAATATGTAGCATAAAAATGTTGTATAAAATAAATTAAATAAAAATTAAAAAAAATAAAAATAAATAAGCATACAACAAAAAACTGTTCTGGCAGACATCCAACCAAAAGATGTTAAATTCAATCTCTTTACCATGAACCTTGGTAAAAAATACATGTCCAACTTCTCTCCGTTATATGGTCTTTCAATACTATGGAGAAAATTTCTCCCTTTTACCACATGCACCATAAAACAATTGTTTAAAAAAAAACACACAAAATAACACAAAAAAGTAATATATAAATTAATTGTATGAAAGTAAATACAATTTATATGATTTCCTGACTTTGTTACATTTTATTTCCTGTCATTTATGCTTTTATCTCCAAAACACAATGTTAATTTCTGCTACTACAATGTGAGTGAATTTTAATGAATTTTTGCAGAAGTTTTCATGTACAAATTAAATATACTGAATCATATACAGTATTTCTGAAATTCCATAAAATTTTTCAAAAAAGCTGGTGAGGTTATCAGTATCTTTAAAGATTAATATGTCACCAAGTAATGGATGAAAAAACATTAAACACTGAATAAAAACAATTCATATTTGAAAGAAGCATATGACATAAAAAGTAACACAAATGGATTGCATTAGTGTGAAAATTACAGGTATGTGGATAAAAGTGTTGGTTGATAATCCAAAAATGACTTGACCCAAAGAGTTGTGAGTTCAATACCATTTGCTACAGCATTTCCATAAAAAACTTAGAGTGTTGAGTTACTCAAGGAATTAACTGAAACTTAGATATCCAAAAGAGGCATCAAATGTGGAGAACAATTTACTCCCATGGGCTAAATAAAGGGTTCAGCCCAAAATTCCAAATGTATATCACCTGAAGATGGCCAGAGCTTTTGCACAGATGAAACATTGTGAATATGGCAATAGAGATGAGGAAAATAAAGTATAAACAATGTAAATAGTGTAAATAGACATTCTTAATGCAAATTTTTAAATCTTGGTCACTTGCGATTTGTTTTGAAACTGCAGACTCAGGTTGAAAACAATCATATTTTATATAATATATATATATATATATATATATATATATATATATATATATATATATATATATATATATATATATATATATATATATATATATATATATATATATATATATATATATATATATATATATATATATATATATATATATATATATATTTTCCCTTACCAAAGAACAACTAGTTGCTGAAACCATGAACTTGACCATTGAACAATGTTGGTGTAGTATATATTATGCTGGGATTACAGTATCTGATTTTAAAATATTAAAATTATATTAGGCAATTAAAATAAGTGGAATTCATATATGTATGTAAAAAAAGAAAACTAAAAAAATTATATTTTTGAGTGGTGAATATTCATATTATGATTTTTTAAAAAATTTTTCTTAATTAAATGGAGATTATTTTTCTTATTTAAACAAAAAATATAAATTTATATTCAAAATAGATAAATAGTAATTTACATTAAAAATAAACTGTAACATACCTTAAAAATTAAAAAATTAATCAACATATGTAAGCAGATATATATTTTTTATACCTGCATGTAAGGATCAATTTAATTCTCTTGTTTAATAAACTAGGGTTATTTAATTGTTTCAAGATAACCAGTTTTTCAACTCAACATAAACTGCATTTATTTCCTTTGCCATTATAAGCCTTAAATCTAGATATAATTTCCCAGTTGATTGATAGTGAGATGCCCTCATTCTTTAATTGAAAATATTTTGGAGCGAACAGTTCTGTTTTTGTATTTTAAATTACTTGAGGCAAGTAATGGTAAAAATGAAATTTCCAAGAATTTTCCGTGGTAACAGTATAAAATTTAACACCATTACCAAAATATATGTTTGTTCAGTCTATAATATTGTTAGTCATACATTGACTATTCAAGGGACTGATCACATTTTTTGGCAGTTGCATTTATTTTTAAAGAATTACGGTCTTTGTTGGAATAGCCTATCTAAATATTGTTTTTGTTAAAAATCTTTTTTGGTGTTGATGAATGGTTAAAGGGTTCATAAATTAAATTTAGGAAAATTCTTCTGATATTCATTTGAATATTACGATTAAAAGGTGTATTAAAACATATGATGTTGTGCTTATGGTGTTTTCTGTTTATTTTTACCTTCTTTATTTCTAAATATTCTAAATTTACTTTATGATTTGTTTAGTTCTAAAACCTGTACAGTTGACCATGGATTCACAAATTTAATTCATTCCTGAAGGCTGTTTGTAACCCAAAATGTTTGTAAACTGAAATTATTTTTCCAATAGGAATCAATGTAGAGAAAAAAGTCACAGTACAATAAAATTGAAAAAAAAATGCACAACACAGCACACAAAGGTTTACGACATGGTGGTTTACTCAGACATTATTCCATTTGGGTTAACTCAGTTTGACAATGTTGTTCAAGAACCAAAAATTTTGTTTTATAACTGAGGCATTTTCATCTTGAATTTTCTGTTTGAAAACCGATTTGTTCAACATATTAGATATTCGAGAACAAAGGTTGCATATATATATATATATATATATATATATATATATATATATATATGTGAAAAATATATAGAAAATAGGAAAGAACTTGTTAGGTAAATAATCCAAAGTTCTTTAATATTTATGTTATTATTTTTAAAAAATAGTGCTCGATACAAAAGTAGAGCATAAATATAATTATTTATTTAAAAATATGATTCCAACACACTACATAAGAGTTCTCGTGTTTCAAAACAAGAGCCGAAAACTTTAGTATAATTATTTGAATTAAATTGAATTAAAAATACTAAGCTCTGTTCCATCTTCAAGCGAAAATTTTTTTTTGGAATAACTTATTTCTAAAATTTTATGTTTTATAAGCATATTCATTTTTGAAATCAAAATTACTATGGTAACGGCTAGAGCAATTGTTTAAAAAAAAAAAGGGGCGTAAGGTGTTAATAATTTGTATCAATATCTCAGTTACATTCACAGATGTCAAGTCAGGGTAAGGTTGGGGTGTCTAAATTTAAAGCGGAAATGATTTCGATGTCTGGTTAACGTGTCTATGGAGATTTATTTATTTTTTTTTTTTTTTTTTTTTTTTTTTTGAAAGGGTTTTGTGTGTATATAAAAACTGTCGTAAATCAAAACATTTGTTTTTTTGACGACTTCATAAAGGGTTATCTTTTTTTTTTTTTAGGGCATTTAAACTATTTATTAGGACTATGGAATTTAAAAATTATTTTATTGTTTGTTTGTTTTTATGCTAATTATTCAATGTGAAAATTTGATGATGTCGGCAAAAAACCATTAACTCATGTCTCTTGTTTAATAGATTTTTATTATTTAGAAACTTAATAATGTGTAGTTTTACATGTAGGCATAAAGGGCATGGGTCATCCCAAGTTTTACAAGTTCTAGTTTTGTTTATAATTTTCCATTTTACTTTTGGTGTTTTATTCATTTCCTTCAAATGCCAAAAATATTTAGATAGAGATGTCTGATTTCTTTTATTTATATTGTTGAAAAAGCACTTATGTTGCCTCCATCTGGTTTTAAATTCATTCTTCATAGACCCAATGTATATAATATTAGTATTTGGACTCTCAATGGATGAGATAGTACATTGGTATACCACAGATTTTATGTGGCATTTATTTTCTAATGGGCAGTCTCCTGGGTTTCTACAATCACATAATTTTTCACTATTTTTGTCTAATTTAAGTGTAGGTTTTTTATTAACACTATTCAAGCATGGGGGTTTGTTCAGGATTTTATTATTGTGTTTTTTTATTATATTTCTAGATTTTCAGTTTTAGCTGTAACTTAATCTTAGGGTGTTTTTATTAAATATTTTACTAAGTCTACTATTGGTAGGAAAGTGTTTTTCAATTAAAGCTAGGAATTTCTGTCCTAGCTTAATACTAACCATTTGGTTGAATGGAGGGGTATACCAAATGATTTTTCCTTTCCTGTTTTTTTCCGGTTAGTACAGTTGTTTCTATAATTGATGTTAGCATTTTTGTATCCACTATTTTTTAGGGCTGCGTTATAAAAATTACTGTGTTGTTCGAATATTTCTTTATTAGCGGAGTTAATGCTGATTCTATTCTCTATTGAGTCTTCTGACCTTATTGTACAACCTGACCACACACCGTGAAATAGATATTAAAGACATCAGACTGTATAGAGATGACTGGCTCATGGTAGTGAAGAGTTCTACTAATTTTAAAATAGAGAAAATTAGAAAGATTTTATATAGTGAATTTAGAAATCTAAATTTAAAAATAACAGTCTGTACTAAATTAAAAAGGGTAAACTTCCTCGACGTAACTCTAGATTTAACAAACAACACATACCAACCTTATAAAAAACCTAATACTAACCCCTTATATATACACCCGAAGTCAAACCACCCTCCATCCATAATTAAACATATACCCTCATCAATAGATAATGCTCTGGATGGAGCAGTTTGGGGAGAGTAGTCATGGCTCACAGGGGCACAGTCCTATGGATAAGGGAAACTCAGATGAGTTCCACCACAAAATATGTGATCGAGCAGCACTATATCGAGTCTAATTCATTACCTCTGCATCATCGAGTCCTATTGGTACAGTTGGTATGACATTTGCCTGATATCATAACTGTCTGGGTTTCAATTCTCGGTAGTGGATGCACACTGTTAATGAGTCCTAAATATAAGACAAAACGGCCGTCCAGTGCTTTCTGCATTCAATTGAGTTTTCTTCTAGACTCGATGAATT
This sequence comes from Acanthosepion pharaonis, assembly GCA_903632075.3. Taxonomy (NCBI): domain Eukaryota; kingdom Metazoa; phylum Mollusca; class Cephalopoda; order Sepiida; family Sepiidae; genus Acanthosepion; species Acanthosepion pharaonis. The sequence continues at coordinate 339,731 of CAHIKZ030002043.1, read as the reverse complement.
ACTTAATTATGATTATCTCAAATCCTCCTAATAATTTCTATCACACACACACACACACACACATAGAAATATATATACTTGCATAATACATTTTAGATGCATCACGGGTGATCTTAGTGATGTACTCTAATCAGCACCATTTTTGGGTTTTGTATCATATCAGCTCAAACAGTAACCCCGACCTGACTCTGGACAGGTAAGGCCAACTCCTTGAAAGCATCATGCTACGCACCTTGGCATTACAAAAATAGAGATGACCATAGCTTATTGAAATATGTCCATCAGCATCAGCCAATGAAAAAAGGCTTTTTACACTCCCCTCATATATACTGGTGTCTTTTTACTTCATCCAGTTTCAATTTGAGTTACTTCCCCTGGAATCCTAACCCAGAAAGCTGGTCTCTTCCTTACATGGTTTAATCCAAATGTTTCATGTGGTTTAAATTGCTAATCCCATAACATTACTAATCCTTTAACAAAAAACTACACACGTACACAACCCAAGTGTATCATCTTCATATATTATATATATATATATGCATGCATGCATGCATGCAGTCATTAGCAAATGAAAAAAGTCCTCTAGGTAAAAAATGATCAAACACGTGTTGCATAAAGTCTTTTAGTTTAGATGATTTAACAGGATTTGGAAAATTTTGATGCTGTTACACCAGGTAATATATATATATATATATATATATATATATATATATATATATATATATATATATATTTTGATAAAAAAACAGACCACGTTAAGATTCCATGTAATAAGCTATTTCACCATAACCCCTTTAACAGGGTTCTGGATCATCAGACTTACTTCCATTCTTATGATTTGGTCTGTTTTTTATTCAAACATATCTGCTCTGAATTTTACATTGAGCTCTCTGGATATCATCCTCCTCAGGTCTACCCATACAGATTACCTAAGTTTGCATAAACTAAATATATATATATATATATATATATATATATATATATATATATATATATATATATATATATATATAATTAGTCATTAGGAAAAAAAAGTTCTCTGGAGAAAAAATGGATTAAACACTGGTTGCATAAAATCTTTTCAGTTGAGTTGATATTATATGAAATTATCAAGGATGATTTTTTTTTTGTTTTTAAGTAAATATGTGTTTTTTTTATGTATGTGTCTAAAGTTATAGGAATGTTTTATTTTCCGAACACATGTTCATAGTTAATGTTATTGAGTGTTGACTTTTCCTTTTTTATTATTAGAGCTTCCATTATTTTTAATCGTGTTTTACATGTGGATGAGAGTATTATACTTGTATTTTCTACTAGTATGTTTCAGATGGATTCTGGTCGGATTTTGTGTGTTTAAATGAATTCTAATGGAGCTATTGTCAGGTAGGTGTAATGTAAGTCGTCTAGACAGGTACATAGATTTAATTTTCAAAATGAGTGAGTTTGAAGGAGAAAATGAAAATTATTGCAATGTCACAAAATATGAATCAGTGTGAAATAAGTATGGAGTTCAGAATTGGAAAGCATGCTGTCCAAGTCAGCCAGGAAAATGAATACTTATGCCAGGAATATTTTGGATATAAAAAAAGATGAGTGGACCTTCAAAATTAGGCAAAAAGATAAAAAGAATCAATGAGGTTATCAGTATCCATGACAAAATCAACAGCTCAAGTAATGGAAGAGAGCAGTGTTACTACTGAAGTGTCAAGTCATACAGTAACAAAGATACAACATAAAAATAGCATAAATGAACACACTGGGGTAAAACAAAGCCATAATGAAACAACAAACAAAAAAGCATTGAATAAAAGCATCTGTCTTTGTTTGAATAAATTATATCCACTTTTTATTAAAACAAAATTTTCCAGGTGAAAAATGTTATCATGAAAACTTCAATGACATCGATGTGCATTAAGTATGTTGTATAATTTTAAATACTTTTATCGTGAGGGAATTTTTTTCTTTAAATGTTATCATGTTTTACCACTGTATTTTTGATAGCATTATTTTTTCATCTATTCAGTAAACTCCTGCTTTTCATATGAAATTAGATATCTGTTTTATATTGATTCAATTTTTAACAGTTTCTGAAGATTTTTGTGATAATTTTCATATTTAGATAAATCAATTTTTTTTTCAAGTTGATCAATTGCAATTTGAGATACCAAAATCAAGCAAGTACAGCAGTAGGAATAGGTTTAACAGAGAACAGAAAGCATGACAATGAAATAGAAATGTCCATTGTGATAGTGAAAGATTCCTTTAAAAAGCTAAGCAAAGTACTAAGAAACAGGAATATCGTGTTAGGAATAAAGAAAACTTTAATGAACTGTTGTGCAATATCAATACTCCTATATGCCAGTGAATGCTGGATGATCTCACAGATGAAGAAAAGATATGAAACAATAGAGCTATGGTACTACAGAAGGATGCTGAGAATACAATAGACTTCACATGTGAGCAACAACACAGATTTAAGTAAAATGGAAGCAAAAAGGTTAGTTATATTTTACATTAGAAAGAGATAGTTTAAATTTCTAGGGCACATAATGAGGGAAGAAGACTTGGAGAATATGATATTCACAAATCAAATTGAAGGCAGAGGGACAGAGAAAAGCAGTGCATAGTTTATCCAATGAACTTGTGTAAATGGATGGCAGAACAGGATTTAGGAGAGATAGCAAAAAGACAAAATTTACTTAGGGCTACAAAAGAAAAGAAATTGTGGAGAGCCATGATCACTAACATCCTAAAGAAAAAGTGGTACAGAAAAGAATAAGGTAATATAATGTGTCTATTTTTTGTCTTAAGTTTTTATTTATTTCTTTTTAAGATTTGTGAATTTTGTATGCTATTCTTCTGGCATTATATATGAATGTAAATTAAAAAGTGGACATTGAGGTCAACACCTAACAGCCTGAAGTTTGTATTTAAGCCTGAAACACACTGTCACTACTGAGCATTGACATCAAAGTCCACTTTCATATATATATATATATATATATATATATATATATATATATATCCATGTATACGATTGGTGTATATGGAATAAATTCCAATAACCAACAATTACTATTCTTAAAAGAGTGCTCAATACAGTGTAGAGCAAATATAATCATTTATTTAAAAATTATGATATAAATATGTTATAAAATGGGATTTTTATAACATATTTATGTTATAATTTTTAAATAAATGATTATATATATATATATATATATATATATATATATATATATATATATATATATATGCATTTGAGTGACTTTTCAAGTTCAGGCAGGGTTCAAATGTGCACCATCCTTTGTAAGATAAACAACAATCTGAGCCATTATGCTTTAGACTTGCAACTTGTCAACAGACAACACCATGATTTTTAAAATTATTTTTAATGGGTTTTATTCATCAGGTAGATATTCTTGACTGAAGATTCTAAGTTCCATTCAATAAAAACCTATAATTATTCCAGATGCTTTTTATTGTCTTGTTGTGCATAAACATTTATAAGACAGTTTTTATTTGTCACCTTACAGTAAACATTCCATTTTTATTTGTCACCTTACAGAAAACATTCCATTTTTATTTGTCACCATACAGAAAACATTCCATTTTTATTTGTCACCTTACAGTAAACATTCAATTTTTATTTGTCACCATACAGAAAACATTCCATTTTTATTTGTCACCTTACAGAAAACATTCCATTTTAAAACAGTATGAGTTTTTGTGTTTTCTGCCTGAGTTCGATTATAGATTTGAATCTGTTCAAATTTCTTCCGTTCCTTTCTGAGACTGAGTTATTTATTTTTATGCTGATATATTAAAGCGTCTCCTGAAAATCAGTAGCATCTCAGGGGATGATATTTTGAAATCAGACCAGATTCTAAGAATTCTAATAAGAGACATGTTAATGCACTGTTGACATGAGAACCCATAGGGAAGCAATTTTTTTTTTATTTGTAAAAACTATTATTGAATATGAAATATCATGAACATAAAAAGGACTTAAAATGAAACAAAAAATGCAATGTATTTGGACAACAGCAAAAACTTTGAGATCACAATTTCAAATTATAAAACATTGTTTTAATAAAAGTTGTATATACTAGATCCAATACTAGGTATATATATATTAATCATCATCTGAGAGATGCCTTACTGCCTTCCATCAACATGGCTGATGCTAACCTGTGCCTTCTCAGGCTAACATTCTCAGATGACATGAAGTGGAAAGACTATACTGAATCCATTGCTAGGTCAGCTACTAAGAAAATTGGTTCACTGTGTTGGGTAACACAATTCTTCTCTCTTGAATCTATCTTGCATATCTATGTCTACCATTCATCCATGCTTAGAATATTGCTGCCATATATGGTCCAGTGCCCCTGATATTTACCTTGAGCTCCTTTATAAAATTCAAAGAAGAATCAGTAATATTATTGATCTTGTTCCGGTGGCTCAGCTTCAGTCACTTGCCCGCCGCCATAAGGTAGTCTCTCTGTACCGTTTTTTATAAATGCTTTTGTGGTAACAGTTCAGATGAGCTCTTTGCTATGGTACCTAGACTGTATGAATTCAAGTGCATCAATTTACAATTGAGATAGCTAGATGTAGCCATAATTTCTATACTAACAGTTTTTTTTCTCACACATCCTTTCCTACACCATGCTTTCCAGCCAACTTTAATCTACAAGAATTTAAATGCAATATCAATCGCTATCTACTGTTCTCCTGAATCCTCTTTACTCTTTCTACTCATTACCAAAGTTTCTGTTCCTAATTCCTCCTCTTGCATGTTAGTGGCTATACTGTCTTGCCTGGGGTAGCACTGATTAAAAAAATATATATTTTACTCAGATGAAGAATTAGTGAAAGTGTGAAGGTCAATGAGTCCCTTATAATTAATGTACATCTGTCTATTTATTACTGTTCTTAATAAATTAATACTGGAGCATTAAAGTTAATTAAAATCTAATTTCTATAACGATGTAGTTAAAATAATAATTAAGTGTTAGATATTTAACATTGATCAGGTTTCATTTTGAAAATGCATGCTTTGTCTTGATAATGTAGATTTTATTCTTGTAAAATAAAATAATTTTTTCTGAGAACACTGGATCATTGGCGATACATGTCAGGGTAAACATTTTTCAAAATTGTCTTTTATATTTCACATTCCTTTGGATTCTCATCTAATTTTACTCTCCCTCTATCTCCCATACATACACACACACACACATACATATATGTATACTGAGTGTAACAGCAAAATTGTCCAAATCATGTAACAGCAAAATTGTCCAATTGTTAGTTTAAGCTTCAAACAGTTGTATCTTAGAAATGATTAAAGGTATCTTACTGGAATTCTCTGATGTTTTTATAACACTATTGGACTCTTCTTTGAGCCATAAGAATGTCTAATTACTCTCCAAAATTAACAGAAGAATCATGATGAAATCGATCATAAATGAAAATTACATGATCTTCAGTAATTAAACATAGTTAAGGATCAGAAGCTTATTAAGCATTGAAATAAAGTTCAATTACACACATATACACAACACACATATCCATTATATATATATATATATATATATATATATATATTACAGGATTATTTTCCAACTTATTCAAGATGATCTTTGTTCTCTCTAATCTTCTAACTTTCTGTCCTGGAGTAACTATTAATGTCTCACATGTTTCATATACAATTTCATTTTCAAGTTTTTTTCACTGCTCTTTAGACTGTCATAGCTGAAACTTCTCACTCACATGCCAAACTTAATTGATCTCTTTAGTTCTAAGTTGTAATGATGACCCCTTTGCTGTTGCGACCTGCTGATTCAGTTTTCCTCTTTAGAGTTCCCTCATTTTTAAACTTATTCACCGTTCTCTTGATGGTTCTTGAATGGATTTTTTCCTCTAACCATTGCTCCATTGAGAAGACAGTGGGTCTGCCACAAAACAACTTTAAATTGTTCTCTTTCTAGCTGAATAACTGAAAGAGTTTTTTAGTGATTCTTATGACAAATTGTATCAAGATGGCTAAACGTCCTGGAAGCCTGGAAAAAAGAAACTTAATTTGATTATTGTTTTTTCAGATTTTAAACATTTTGTAGGATGGACAAATATGCTGTAAAGTGATTTAGACAATTTTGTTGTTTCTTTTGGCGTATATATATATATATATATATATATATATATATATATATATATATATATATATATATATATATATATATTAAACAATGAATCATTCATACAAAAAGTAGATTTTTAAAGTTAATGAATATAAAATGGTGAAATCCCTTTCTCTAATCAAAACAAAATTTTAAAGATACATTAACCTACTAATCACTCTCTGAATGTTATGATCCTTGTTTTTTAAAATTTGTTAAGTGACTCATCATTTTTGGCTGCATAATAATCTTTGCTGATATATATATATATATATATATATATATAGTCATCCACAGACAGACTGTTTTACTGTATCACAGCTCATCATGTGGCTAGACATCCAGTTAGGATCAAAACCTGACTGAATTGGCGTCAGTCACGATGGGATTCTACCACTAAGCCGTAACACTGTTTATAAACCCACACTTCCTCTCCAGAGCTCATGTTCTAAATAAATTTTTTAAGGGAGCATATATTGTCATCCACATAATAACTTTTAGGCTCATATATATATATATATATATATATATATATATATATTTAAAAAGCAAAAAATGGACGCACCTATAGAAAGTTGATTTTTGTTTTTTTTGAAAGACAAGTGAAGTAAAATAAATTATTTATTAATTCAGAAATTAATACAGGTGTACATATGTACATTATACAAGTCAAAAAAAATTTAGTATTCTGTTGGGTGACTTTTTTTTTTAATTAATAACTTAATCTCTTCATGGCATGCTATAGACTAAATTCATTAGTTTTTCAAGAGCCTTTGCCTGATTTTTTTTTAATTCATTTAATTAATGAAAAAGGCTCATTTTCTGTGATAACTTTTCTATTACATTGCACGCTTGTTCAGTATCTTCACAAAACTTTTCAATTCCATTAATATGGTCAGGACTCTAACTAAGCCATTAGAAGAGTTGCAGTTTACCCTCATTGTGCTTTCTCTCAAGATAACGTTTATTCTTTAAAGCAGTATGCTTAGGATCATTATTGTGTTAGAATTAATCATGGCTGATTGACCTTGGGAAAAAAAAAATTTTAAACAATCAATATTTAATTAACACAAATGTTGTGGTATTGATGCTGGTCTATGATTCCCTTGATTTTGTACAAATTACCAAATCCTGCTGCTGTTGATTTTTTTATCATGTTGAACAGTACCCTTGGTAGCCACTGGAGTACTTGATTCACTAGGTCAGTTGCTAAAAAATAATTTGTCCTTCATAATCATGGCTGATACAAAGGGCTCTCGTCTCTCCACATAACATCTTCCTAATCAGATTTAGTCCAGTGTAAATGAGCTTTGCATGAAACCAACCATGACTGTCAATTTTTTTCCAATACAAAAGGTTTATTTTTATGTGTTTGGAAACAATGCCTTTTGCTTTTTTGTCTTCTCGTTTCGCAAAAATCATTTTTTGAATATAATTGTTATGGGACATTACCCATATGAACATAATGGACTATTCCATATGTAATAAATACTGCGCCTCAAGAGGAAGCAGGGAGTTCAGTCTGAAGTCTGGAATGAGGTCCGTCAGAAGTCTGTCAGTCAGTCAGAAGAAATGAATCACTCAGTCTTGTCATTTAATTTAATTTTCTGTAAAACAGAGTTGTGTTCAGACAATTAATCTACTAAACCTTTTTGTTCATACTAACACTTTCTACTTCTCTGTATATATTCCTGTTTGAATATAATCTTATTATTCTATATAAGTGTTCACGTTCTTCTTTAAACTTCTACCATTACTATCACTGTGGTACAAGGAACCAGGAAAACTTGAACAATAATGTAATATAATCATAAAAATTTGCTTAATTGAAGTATTAATAAAAAAATTCTATTACTCACTTGTCTTGATAAAAATACAAAAATCGACTTTCTATGGATATGTCCATTTTTTTGCCTTGTGTGTGTATGTTTTTGTGTGTGTTGTGTGTGTTGGCCAGTCATTGCAACCTTACTGGCCACTCAGTCAAGCCCAGATGGTACAGAAAAAAGTTCTCTCCATTAATCATGACACCATGAACAGATGATACTTTCTTGACCCATGTGTTAATACAGCCTCTTGCACATGACATATCATCTTTTTAAATATGCAAAATTTTTCTAACGCTAAGAAATAAATTCTCTCCATTAATCAATTATGCTTTCCTTTTCAATATCAGGGAGCTGACATGTAACACATTTATAGACTTTGCTGCCATTTGCTCTTTATTGGAAATGAAACCATTTTTTACATTCTCCTGATATCTCTCTAGCCATCTTTATTTCTTTTGCTAATCAATGCAGAATTAATTAATCATCTCAAAATGCAGGACTTTTATTCCGAGAATCAATATGGCTTTCGTTTTTCAAGGTCAGCTGCAGTTCTATTAATTATTATTGCAGAAAGAGCCTATCAATCTTTAGATAAGAATAGTGAAGCTCGTCCTGTTGCTTTGGACATCTTGAAAATGTTTGACAGGGTTTGAAAGGTTATGGTGTCTCCATGAATTTTTGAATTGATTCAGTCTTTCTTATCCAATTGTGAAATGAAAGTTGTTCTGAATAGCAACTCTTGTAGATTATTCTGTAGTAAGGCAGTTGTCCCTACAGGGCTCTATCCTTTGTCCTACTTTGGTTTAATTTTCATCAATGAACTTCCTGATGACATCAGCTCTCAACTTGGTGTCTACGCTGATGACACAACTATTTACTCCTATCTCGCTGATCAGTTTGATAAGGTCAAAATGGCAGCTGATCTCAAAAACAACCTACAGTCTCTTGTTAACTGAGGCAAAGAATTTCTTCTTAATTTTAATGCCTCTAAAATTAACTGTGATCTATTAATCATCTGAGAGCCTCCTTTCTGCCTCCCATCAGCATGGCTGATGCTAACCTCCAGGAGAGTGACTCATTGTGCCTTCTTGGGTTAACATTCTCAGCTTACATGAAGTTGAAAGACAATATGGAATCCATTGCTAGGTCTGCTGTTAAGAAAGTTGGTTCATTTTTATTGTACTAGACAATTTTTTCTCCAGAATCTTTCTTACATATCTATAAGTCTACCATCTACCCATGCTTAGAATATTGCTGCCACATATGGTCTGGTGCTCCTGCTATTTATTTAGAAATTCTTGATAAAATCAAGAAGAATCAACAATATTATTATTGGTCCTGATCTGGCATCTTCAGTCACTTCCCCATCACCTTAAAGTTGCTTCCCTATGGCTTTTCTATAAATACTTTCATAGTAATTGTTCCGTTGAGCTCTTTGCTATGGCACCAAGACTTTATGAGTTTAAGCACTATACTAGATTGGCAACAAGGTCTCATCAATTTACAGTTGAATTGGCTAGATGTAACCACAAGTTCTATGATAATAGTTCTTTTTCTCACACTTCTCCTTGTGGAACTCCTTTTTGGCTCCATGCTTTCTGTCCAACTTTGATATTCCAAAATTTAAATGCAATATCAATCATTATCTACTATCTTTCTGATTACTCTTCTATTGTTCTCAGTTCTTAATAATGTTTTTCTGTTTTCTAATTCTTTCACACCCAGTAATCCTCTTATGTCTTAGTGGCTTTAGTTTGTGCAAAGATCTGTACTGCAAGTACTACTGAAGCACCCCATATATATCTGGTAAAACCAACACCCACACACACACACTTCCACAGAGGCATATATATATATATATATATATATATAATAATAATAATAATAATAATAATCTAATATATATAATAATATAATATATACTAATCCGACATGTTTAATATATATATATATATATATATATATATATATATATATATATATATATATATATATATATATATGTGTGTAAATGTTATTAAAGACAACAGACATTTTATTCAACTTATTGATCAACTTTCCTAAATTATGAATAATACTTCTCAGATAAAATTCTGAGAAGGTTATTCATAATTTTGAAAATTCAATCAACACAAAATATCTATTCTCTTTAATATTTGCCATAATGAATATTTCCTGCAAAAATACAGAATATTTCAATCAATTATTATCTATTTACCTATCTATGAAGTCTCTTAATATCTACCTATCTATCTATCCTCAGTCTGTTCATATCTATCAAGCTATCTGTCGACCTATCTAATTTCACACTGTTCATATCTATCTATCTATCTATCTATCTATCTATCTATCTATCTATCTATAAGGTCTCCTAATATCTATCTATGCTTACTTCTATATATCTATTTATCTAACTATTTATCTATGTGATTTAACTATATTCTTATCTATCTATCTATCTATCTATCAATCTATCTATCCTCAGTCTGTTCAAATCTATCTATTTATTTATCTATCTGATTTAACTATATTCCTATCTATCTATCTATCTATCTATCTATCTATCTATCTATCTATCTATCTATAAGGTCTCCTAATATCTATCTATGCTTACTTCTATATATCTATTTATCTAACTATTTATCTATGTGATTTAACTATATTCTTATCTATCTATCTATCTATCTATCTATCTATCTATCTATCTATCTATCCTCAGTCTGTTCAAATATATCTATTTATATATCTATCTGATTTAACTATATTCTCATCTATCTATCTATCTATCTATCTATCTATCTATCTATCTATCTATCTATCTATAAGGTCTCCTAATATCTATCTATGCTTATTCCTATATATCTTTTTATCTAACTATTTATCTATGTGATTTTGCTCAATTCATTACTATCTTTGTGTATCATGACTGCAATGTTTGAGCATTATTGTTTCTACTTTAAGAGTTAGGTTTGAATTAGTTAAGGTGTTGACTTCTTAATAACTTTTGAAGAACCTTAAGGATTTGAAGTGGATCTGCAAAGAGGAGGGGCAATATATATATATATATATATATATATATATATATATATATATATATATATGTATATGTCATAAATTAGTTAAGATATTTACTTCTATCTATCTATCTATCTGATTTCATCAATATCTATGTGTCATGAATGCATTGTTTGAGCATTAGTGTTCCTATGATAAAAGTTAGGTTTGAATTAGTTAAGATGTTGACTTCTTGATAACTTTTGAAAAACATTTCCAACCTAAATCCACTTTCTCTCTATTTATCTCTCTCTCTCTCTCTATATATATATAGTTTGTCTGATGATCGCTAAAGCGTAAAACCCAGGGTCACAAACTCACATCTATCCAACCAAATATGTTAGCTCTATCTCTGATATTGAGCGCTTTCTAATAAGTACCGTGCATATAATATATAAATAATTATGCATATATATATTTATTTATATTTATATACACTTTTCACATATATATATATATATATATATATATATATATATATATATATATATATATATGTGTGTGTCTGTCATAAATATAGCATAGCATAAAACTATATTTTTTCATATATATATAAATATATATATATGTGTGTGTGTGTGTGTGTGTGTGTGTGTGTGTGTGTGTGATATACCCATATATAATTTTATATAAGAAACGATATTTAGAAAAATAGTGTGACAAATTGGAAAAAATGGTTTTGTGACACATTTCATCCAGTGAAATCCCAGTGGATGAAACACATGAAAAAACATTTTATAATTTGTTATATATATATATATATATATATATATATATATATATATATATATATATATCATCATAAATAATGCATGGGATAATGTCATGGATGCTCCTGTAGAAGACTGGATATTTGATAATGAGCATGTAAATATCAGGCATTTGTATTCTAAGTAATGAGAATTAAGCTTCGTAAACATTGGACACTTTTGTTTAAGACATTTTCATAAGTTTAGTGTACAACAAATTATACGAATAAGCTCAGTGTCCAGGTGAATTTATGACTATCAAGTAATGTCCAATTTTACTAATGATACTGATAGAATGGTGTGACTGAAAATATAAGCCATCTTGTCATAAATATTGTTAAATCTCTTCTGCTACCAGAATCCAGCAAGGTTGATCCACTTGGTCCGCTTCTATTTGCAATGGATATTGACGGGGTAGCTCGTTCCATTGCTTCTTCTTTCAATATATGGTATCTTGATGATGCAACATTGCAAGGATCCATCAAGGCCATAGCTGCTGACCTCCGACAAGCTGCTTTATCTCTGCTTGAACTTGAGATTAACTCATCCAAGTCAGAGATAATAAACTTGAATTATAGTGCAGATGATTTTGAGAGTGCTACCCGGGATATCAGAATCATCCTTGAGAATATAAAGATAACACCTAAGAAGGAATTACACATTCTTGGTTCTTCAGTCTTTCCAATGGCCATTCAAGAGAGTTTGGATACTAAGTATGTCATCTAACAAGAATGACTGAGAAATTGCAATTAATTGATACACACCCAGCCCTCTTCCTCTTGAAGAACAGTTTTTTGTTACCAAGTTTCCTCTACACTCTCTGAAGTGCGCCTTGCTACCTCGATTTCTTAAATGAGATAGATATCACAATTAAGGGATGTGCGGAGCTAATTTGCAATGTTAATTTCAACGACACAGGTTGTAGGCAGGCAAGGCTTTCTTTAATCTTGATTTTTTTAATTTCTCCCAGAAATTTCTGAGTATCAACATCATGTCACTTCCTGTATCTAGTTGAATGCCCAATAAAGCATTAGTGATTTGAATTTTTAATAATCCTTTTTTTTTTCAATGAAAAGACATCCATACTTATTTCCTCTTCATTTTGTTGGACTGTCTCTATGTTTTTCTTTTTGGATTTACGCATACACTTAAAATGATCCAAAAAAGTACACCTTATTTTATCTTTTTTATTTATGGTGTATGTGTAGTGAACAAAACAAGATCTAGATTTAAAATTCAAATGCTAAGCACTGGCTCGTTGATTTTTTTAGAAATTAAAAAGACGCGAATTTACAAACTTTGCTTAACACACATGCAAAAGCGAATCCAAAACAAAACTCATGAAATTTCATACCTTGATGTGAAATGTTTTTCAACCAACAGAAAACTAGGAAACCTTTAAAAACAAAATTCAAATAATCTTCAATTCTCAGAAACAAATTCTTTTATTGACCTTTTCATGAGCTGACGCAAAGTTTTGTTTGTCGTCCAATGGAAAGGGCTGAATCATAACCAGGAGTGAATTCCCAAATGACCTTTTCAAGCCCCACAAACAAAATAAAAGATGGACATGTTTTCCTGTCACCAGAGAGATAGAAGACGAGCCTATTAACACGTACCTTGACAAACGTCAAGCAATCGTTATTATTATCTCTAACTTTCTCCCTTGCCTCTTTTATACTTGATAAACCAATGGAACATTTGAAGACTGAGGGATTGCTTCAAAGACATTTCTACCCTATGATAATGCTCATACATACATACATACATCAACACATATGTTCCTGCCTACGTACACATAAACTCATTCTTGCAAGGACTACTAAGAACATTTTGACGACCTTGTATCAACCAAAATACATTAATTTTATTTGTAAAGACCTAAATTGATTTATATGTATATAAATTTGTTGTTTCACTTTACAATTTGATTTTCTTGTTTTATACACCTCTTATGGTGGGCTATCTAACTAACAAGTCCAAATCAAACTAACTTGTTTCAACACTCATACATTTCACAATAACTGATAACCCACTATAATGTGTTCATTTCCTCTACCAGATCTGTAACTGTTGTTCTGCTAAATTTTCTAATCAATTCTAGTTGCTGAACAAATTCAACACACTGTTCTAGTGACAAGTTTTCCAGTTGTAAATGCATTAGAATTATTTGCTGATGCTCCTAATTTTGAAAGCCATTTGCCAATTTGATTTGGATTAAATTTTATTGACTGGTTTTCGAATCTCAGTTTCTCAAATTCACAATATTTAGCAGCTTGTTTTAAACAAAGAACATATCCAACGAATGGTTCATTCAGTTACTGAAGAATATTCAGAAACTTAGTTCTCTCTGCATTTACTTTTTTTTTTTTTTCTTTGGTGTTATGTTTTTCACTATTGGCTTATATTGTCAAACAACATTTCCTCTGTCTTTGGTGTGCCATTGCTGATACTTTTGTAACAGCTTTACAAGCAGCAGTTACCAAGTAGAGATCAATTATTTGGTTTTCTCCTCTGGCTGATTTCAAATCGTTTTTTGTTCTAGCTTTAGCTGCTAGTATCCTAAGCCACACTTGTGTGTATTCATAATTATCAAGTGCCTTATTTGTCGTTGAAATTAATGTTACAAATTAGCTCCGTACATCCCTTAATTGTGATATCTATCTCATTTAAGAAATCCTGTTTGAGGTAGCAAGGGGCACTTCGGAGAGTGTAGAGGAAACTCAGTAGCGAAAAACTGTTCTTCAAGAGGAAGAGGGATGGGTTCGTATCAATTAATTGCAATTTCCCAGTCATTCTTGTTAGAATAACATGCTTTAGTCATTCTTGTTAGAATGACATACTTTAGCTGCTAGTATCCTAAGCCATGCTTGTGCATATTCATAATTATCAAGTGATAATTGTTTGTTCAGTTCGATAGATATCTGCGACATCATTGTAGTGTAGTAGTGTTATTGACACACAGGAAGTAGTATGCACTCAACTGCCTCATGGGTAATAGCTGTAGCTACTTATATTGTCTTTGTGATTTCATATGTAAATGAGTCACCTAAAAAACATGTTTAAAAAAAAAAGATTACCTTTCGAAATAAAAAAAATTATATTTTGATTTGAATCTATCATTTTTGTCACAAAGATTGGGAAGAAAATTACCTTTCAAAATAAAAGATTACTTTTCAAAGTAATACTATAAGAATTTGATTTGAATCTACCACTATTTTTAGATGACGTTTGGCTATTAAGATATTCAGCTTCCAAAAGATGACTATGAATATGCTCGTAAACATCATATCTCATTGGTACCTCAGGTGAAGTCATACTACTAGATAGGCAATTAGGTCTCATTGTTTTACTGGGATGAAACAAATAAAATAAGGATATAAACAGAAGGCAATTGGATTGAGAATTATCCTTTCTTTATAAGAAGGAATATTAAAAAATGATGACATCTAAAAAAAAGTAACTGAAATTTAAGTTGAAATATCTCATGTTTTATAAAAACAATTAACAAAAAGATAGGCGTCTTTCTTCCTAATCTTTTTTTCAAAAAGTAATCAAATACAAAAATAACAATTTAAAAAAAGAATATCTTTAGAAATAAAAAAAAATATTTTGATTTGAATCTAAACTTTTATGTCAGAAACTTAGGGAAGAAAATGACCTTTCAAAATAAAAGATGACTTTTTGAAATAATACAATAAGAATTTGATTTGAATCTACCATTATTTTTGGTAAGAAAGAAAATTAGGAAAAAAGATGAGAAAAGAAATAAAATTTTGATTTGAAATCTCCCTCTTTTGACAAGATAAAAGAATCCAGAAATAGATGAGGTTTGGCTATTAAGATATTCAGCTTCCAAAAGATGACTATGAATATGCTCGTAAACATTTTATCAGAATGTTACCATATATGCTCAGTGATTTTATAAATAGGAATGAAAATGGTAAGAATTTAGACAAGAAGTCTTTAAGAATAGTCTTTCTAGTTTGTTTGATCATTTTTATTTCAGTTTTCTTCAATTACATGTGATTATGTGTGATTTAAAGTAAAAAAAAAAACAGAACAAAAATAGAAACAACAGCTGCACTCATTCCAATTCTTTGTCTTCAAACTTTTCAGTGTGCCAGAGCATTCTTTATCTTCAACATCAAAATCCTTATTTTTGAAGCATCTAAACCAAACTTTGCATGTTGTTTCCAACAGAGCATGGTTGCTGTAAGTCTCAACAAGAATTCTGTGTGCTTCAGTTGTAAATTTCTTTTGAATAAAGCAGTGCAGTAAAATTCCTCACAAATACATTTTCTTTAGCACAAAATCCGACATGTTTAACGCAAAGAAAAACACAGTTGTTTACACTTTGGCGAAATGACATATGCTGAATTTCAAGCTTACTTAGAGTACTCCCTTACAGATGTGTTACCATCTGAAACTACATGCACACAGTTCTGGGCATGTCATCCATTGGAAAACAGTAAGAACTTATTCAAGGTCCTAATATATATATATATATATATATATATATATATATATATATATATATATATATATATATATATCAACTCATATATATATATATATATATATGTGTGTGTAAAAAATATATATATATATATATATATATATATATATATATATATATATATATATATATATATATGTGCAATCTTTTATATATATTATTTATATATTATATGTGTGGTACTTATTGGAAAGCACTCAATATTAGTGATAGAACTAACATATTTAGTTGAATTGAAATCCAACTATATATATATATATATATATATATATATATATATATATATATATATAAAAAAAAAATATATATAAAAATATACATATAATATATATAAATATAATAAATATATATATAAATATAAAAATATATAAATATATATATATAAAATGTACATATATAAATATAATAAATATATACATATAATATATATATAAATATAATAAATATACATATACGATATATATATAAATATACATATATATATATAGATATAAATATAATAAATATATATATAAATATAATATATATATATATATATATATATATTGTCATCCACAGGCAGACTGTTTCACTCTATCAAAGCTCATCAGTATGATTTACATCATTTGAAAGAGAAATAAATTCTGCATAATGTGTACACAATAAAACTAATTTATATTGTTTTATTAGAAACATATTCTGAAATGATTCAAACTTTAACCATTGGTCTTAAACTAATTCTCACCAGTGTATATCATCCCAAGTAAAATGAGAATTGAGAAAAGAAATTGGATGGCATGAAATTCTTGACATGACTCATAACACATTATTATTCCTATTTTACTATATTTTATCTTTATTCCCATTTTACAACAAAGACATTTTCATTTCACATGTATACTTAAAATATATTTATTTTTTATACTTACCTTTTGCTATATACAATCTCTTTCATTCTTTTTTAAATGCTTGGATTTATGTTATTGCTTTTTTGAAAGAATTTTTCGCATAAATATAATATACTTTAAAACTATATTTTATCACACACACACAAACAGTGCATGCACACAGAAACATTTATATGTAATTCCATAGCCTAAATATGAAAGTACATTTTCAACAAGAAATATCTATTTTCAACATCACCTCTTTCTTCGTTAATGCTTTTAACACAACACTTCTCCCTTAATCTCATAAAGAGAATACTATACAGGGAAAAATTCAGATCAAAACACAAAAGAGAGAAAAAGCAAGAGAAAAGTTTCTTTAGCTGCTTCTTCTATTTCTTTTTTATATTATGTGTGCCTTTACGATGTCAGGGATCATGGCTCTCCACAACCTCTAATCCTTTGAAATTCTAAACAATATTTACCAGTTCCTGTTCTGCCATCCTACTATATATACTTTAGGTAGGTTACTCCGAAGAGCCAAGTTCGAATTCCACTTGGGTTCCTTAAATTTTCTTCTGAGCTGATACTATTAGGAAACATATAAATCAATCTCTCCCCTCCAGCTATAGGTTAAATAGTACGATTTTTATCAGAAAAATAATTGTTATTCTTAAAATGATTTTTAATTTAAAAAATATATTTTGGTTTTAAATAACCTACAAATGGTTGATAAGCTGTAAAATATAAATCAATATATAGTTTAATTGATGTTTACCTTTGCCTTTAATATTTCTTGAGAGTGTTAAATTCTCTAAGCCTTCATCTGACTGATGTGATATCTCTTCCTTTTATCGGTTCTACAAATATTTTCATGACAACTGCTTGGATGATCTTTTTTACTTGGTGCCCGGAGATTACATGAATTTAAACGTGCTACTAAATTGACAATGATGTCTCACCATTTTACTGTTGAACTTGCTCAATGCAATTGCTATTTCTATTCCAACAGTTTCTTTTCTTGCACTTCTCACCTGTGGAATTCCTTTCAGATTTCTTGCTTCCCTACCATGTACAATCTTCAAAAATTTAAATGCAATGTTAATCGCCATCTCTTGATTCTTGAACCATGTTCCTTTTTTGTTCTGTCTTCAATCTTCTCTATTTTCAATTTCTTGCTTCCCTACCATGTACAATCTCCAAAAATTTAAATGCAATGTTAATCGCCATCTCCTGATTCTTGAACCATGTTCCTTTTTTGTTCTGTCTTCAATCTTCTCTATTTTCAATTCGCATTCTCTTTTTCTCCCTGTAAACCCTTGAATTTTAGGTGTCATTGTTGCTTTGCTTGGGGTGAAATAATAAAAAAAATTCCTTATATGTTTTAAAAATAGAAAAAAGAGCTCTTTCCATTTTATGCTATGTTCTTGTAAATTTTAGAAGTGTTTTTTTGCAGCTCACATTAAACAATTATTATGCGATCTGTGCTTGTTTTTGTTTTCTTTTTTGTTTTTACTTGAGTTTTGACATTCAGTGAATGGCCTATCAGGTAGTTTTGTTGCTGTAAAGATCTTTATTATATGAAAGGCAAAGTTTCCTTGGGAGATATTTACAGAGAGAAAGACTAGAATAAAAAACAAGAGTGTAAAGACTGGAATGTTTTATTTATCTTTGCATTAAGGTGGGTCTTGTGTACTGTTAATGTTCCTGCCAAATGGATATGAACTGAATGATTTCAATTGAACATAAAAGAATGGTAGCAATGGTAATAGTGTCAAACCATCATAAAGTCCTAAGAAAATGGTGAATCAGTTGTGGAATACTAGTATATTTAGGTAAAATATTAGTCACCATGATACTGTGGGAATCAACACTTTCTATATTAAATATTTATGGCTTCCTGGAGCATTTATCCTGCAAACAATATTGGTGGACTCAATGTGAGTCCAGTTAAAAAATAAAAAGCACAAACCAATGAATATAAAACAAACAGTGCATATTAATAACAAAAGGCATTACATGTGTACACAACAGTAGTGAAAGGAAAAAACATTAAAACTAGCTATAAGAAGAATGTGCCTGTGTGTGTGTGTGTGTGTGTGTGTGTGTGTGTGTGTGTGTGTGTGTGAAACAAGCATGTGTGATAGATGTGTTAGTGAGTGTGAAACAAGCATGTGTGATAGATGTGTGTGTGAAACTAGCATGTGTGATAAATGTGTGTGTGTGTGTGTGTGTGTGAAACAAGAATGTGTGACAGAGATGTGCATGTTGTGTGAAACAAGCATCTGGGATAGATGTATGTGTGTGTAAAACATGCATGTGTGATAAATGTGTGTGTATGTGTAAAACACACTTGTGTAATACATGTATGCATGTGTGTGAAAAAGAATCTGTGATAATTGTGTTTGTGAAACAAGCATGTGTGATAGATGTGTGTGTGTGTATGTGTGCATGTGAAACAAGCATGAATGATAGATGTGTGTGTGCGTGTGCATGAAACAAGCATGTGTGATAGATGTGTGTGTGAAACAAGCATGTGTAATAGATGTGTGTGTGTGTGTATGATAGACGTGTGTGTGTGTGTGTCTGTGAGTTCAATAGTCAACAGAGAACCAAGAGATTGAACATGCCTCGTCAGCATCATTTGTTATCAAGGTCAACTACATGTGGAATCAAAGAGATAAAAAAAAATAAAAAGAAAAATATGATTGCCTTTTTGGGGCTTAAAGCCAAGTGGGATGATAACTCATAAGTTCCACCAAAGCAGCTTTTGGTTTTGAGCAAGGCTCTCTTAAGTTGTTTTTATTTTTTTTTCACATAAAGAAACTCTGAACTGAAAGTTTGTTGTAATCAGCTTATTGAAAATTAAAATCTTTCAATATGCAAACTCTACAAAATTTTATAAAAAATCATACAAGAACAATAAAGAGAAAAAGTACCTATTTACACTATTTACATTCAGACTATTGTCCTCATATTTGTTATCACAACATTTTCACTGTTGTACTCTCCAGCCCTCATCAGGTGTATATCAGTTCGGGTAAACTACAGGGAATTTCAAACTGAGCCATTTTATTTCACTTCCCCTCACTATGACATAGTTTCCCCTTGCCTCCTCTATAAATATTTTCATGGTAATTCTTCTGATGAACTTTCCTCACTGGTATTTTGACTTTATGAATTTAAACACAGTACTAAATTGGCAGCTAGGTCTCTTAATTTCACTGTTGAAATCGCTAATTGTAACCATAAGTTCCATACTAATTGTTTCTTATCTTGCACTTCTTGATTGTGAAATTCTCTTCTGGCTTCCAGCTTTCCTATCAACTACAATCCTCAAAAATTAAAACGCATCATCAATTGTCATTTTCTGTCTTCTTAAATCCTGTTCTTTTATAATCCTCTCTGTTCCTTTCACTTTCAGTAATCCCTTTCATCTTAGTGACTTTGTTACCTTGCTTGGGATGAAATGATTTAGAAAAGAAAGAAATGAAGCAAAACAAATGAGTCTTTGTGTGTGCAACATTGGGGATCATTGTCACCAGATTTATTTATTAACAAAAACTTTTATTAAAGAAAGTAATATAAAGAAGCAAATAAATGTTTTTTTTTTTTTTTTCCTCGACCTTTATTCACAAAATTATTGGGTTTAACGTTATCTTCACAAACACAGTTCCATATTGATAATATCATAGTATCTTTTAATTTGATTTTGACGTATTAACATTTTTATGCATAAATAACATTAAAATAATTAAATTTTTCACTTATTGGAAAATTAATATTTTTTTTCTTGCTCTTGTTTTAGCTCTTTCTGTCTGTATCTGAAATGTGGAATGAAAATACTTGCACTTTCATTTTTATTTTATTCTTTTAATGATATAAATCTATGCTTTTTTTAAATAATAAATACTAATAGTTTTTAATATATAGTCAAATGATTTCACTTCAGTTTATTTTAAAGGCTATAGTTACTTTCAATCCACTAACACATCATGGCACTGACTATTGTTAAGTGCCTGGATACCAATTGTGTCCATATTATTAGATCTAAATTTTAGAGTAGAGAGAAAGAGAGAGAGAGTGTGTTGTGGGATACTTGTATTTTGTGGGTAGAAATAAGTTACCATTATGTTGTGGGAATCAAAACTTTGGATATTAAATATTTATGGGCTATTTATCCTGTAAACAATATTGGTCGACTCAATTTGAGTACAGGGAAAAATAAAAACACAAAATAGTGGATATAAAACAGACAACAGTGCATGTTATTAACAAAAGGAATTACATGTGTACATGAATATAATGAAAGGAAAAAACATTAAAACTAACTATAAGAAGAATGTGCCTGTTTTTGTGTGTGTGTGTGTGTGTGTGTGAAATAAGCATGTGTGATAGATGTGTGTGTGTGTAAAACTAGCATGTGTGATAGATGTGTGTGCAAAACTAGCATGTGTGATAGATGTGTGTGTGAAACTAGCATGTGTGATAGATGTGTGTGTGTGAAACAAGCATGTCTGCTAGATGTGTGTGTGTGAAACAAGCATGTGTGATAGATGTGTGTGTGAAACAAGTATGTGTGATAGATGTGTGTGTGTGCATGAAACAAGCATATGTGATAGATGTGTGTCTGTGAAACAAGCATGTGTGATAGATGTGTGTGTGTGAAACAAGCATGTCTGCTAGATGTGTGTGTGAAACATGCAAGTGTAATAGATGTGTGTGTGTGTGTGTGTGAAACAAGCATGTGTGATAGATGTGTGTGTGTGAAACAAGCATGTGTAATGAATGTGTGTGTGTGAAACAAGCATGTGTAATAGATGCATGTGTGTGTGTGTATGTGTGAAACAAGTATGTGTGATAGATATGTGTGTGTGTGTCTGTGAAAGAAGTATGTGTGATAGATGTGTGTGTGTGTCTGTGAGTTCAAAAGTCAACAGAGAACCAAGAGATTGAACATGCCTCGTCAGCATCATTCTTTATCAATGTCAACTACATCTGGAATCAAGAGATAAAAACGAGCTAAAAGGAATTACATGTGTACATGATTGTAATGAAAAAAAAAGAAAAAAGATTAAAACTAGTTATAAGAGTGTGCTTGTTTGTGTGGGTGTGTAACAAGTGTGTGTGTGATAAACATGTGTTTGTATGTGCATGTGTGAGAGAGTTCAAGAGTCAGCAGAGGACCAAGGAAGCGAATTCGCCTCAGTGGTAGCCTTCCCATCTACGTACCACTACATTTGAAAGCCAGATTTAAAAAGAGCTAAAATAGAAAGCGAGAGAATATCATCATTTTTTTATAGGCTTAAAGAATGCCCCCCTACCAGAGTTTCATCAAAGTCAAGTGGGATAACCCACAAGTCTTAGCTGTCTATTTATATATTTTTATTTCGATAATTCATTTTTCTTTCTTTTTCTGCTTAACTCAAAGCAGCAATAGAAAGAAGGAAAGAATGAAGGGGCTATTTTTGAGTGGATTAAAGTGTTAGTTCATAAATTTGGTGAGTTCAATCCCTACGTTTGGAAGTAGACATTTAAACTCAGAAAAAAAATATGGTGATCAATAAAAAATCAATACTAAATATGAACTAGATGAGATATTCTTAGACAGTGAGAGAGAATGAGAACAATTTATTGCCATAGATTAAATAAAAGGCTCACTTAAAAATTCCCTACAACTTACACACATCAACTGATACCTGAAGAAGATCAGAAAGAAAAAAATGATTGAAACACTGTGACAATGACAGCAATAACAATAACAATAATGAGGACATTAGCTTGAACGAGAATGATGTTATGCGGTGGTGGAAAATTATCAGAGATAGTACTAAATTTCAAAATCTGAACAAACAAGGTTTTTTTTTTTATAAATTTGGAATCCCTTCTTGGTGGGGCCAAGAACATTTCATCACACCCTCATAATCAACTAACTAAAAAAGTGCTCAATACAAAAGTAGAAAGACCTAGAGCCAGTTTTCCCTGATGATCTGCTTAGGTGAAACCTTAGTAGGTTTGTCTGGCTCTCTAGGTTTGACTATATATATATATATATATATATATATATATATATATATATATATATATATAATTAATTATTTATAAAAAATTATAACATAAGTATGTTATAATTTTTTAAAATAATAATTATATCTGCTCTACTTTGTATTGAGCACTCTTTTAGAATAGTAATTGTTGGTTATTGGAATTCATTCCGTATATACCAATTATATACTTGGGTATATATATATATATATATATATATATATATATATATATATATATATATATATGTATAACTGCAAAATTGTCCAAGTCATCTGATGAATCTTAGAAATGATTAAATATATCTTACTGAAATTCTCCAATGTTTTTATAACACTGTTGGACTATTTGAACAATAAGAATGTGTTTAGCTCTAAGTTGAAATGATGATCCCTCTTTTTGTCGTGACCTCCTGATCCAGTTTTCCTCTCTCCTGTTCCCTCCTTTTTAAATTTATTGACCATTCTCTTCATGGTTCTTGAATGGACTTTGAAGATGGAAGCCAGAGTATGAATGTTGGTACCATTACTGAAGACCTGAATGATCTTTTTCCTCTCACTATTGCTCAGTTGTTAAGACATAAACAGAATTTAACCCATTCTCTTTCTCGCTGAATAACTTGATGGGTTTTTTGATGATTCTTATGACAAATGGTGTCAAGATGGCTAAACATTTTATCTAAAAACCTAGCAAAAAGAATGTTAATTAATTAAGTGGTTTTTTAGATATTAAACTTTTTGTGGGATGGACAATTACCCCATGCTGTTACACGATTTGGACAAATTTCCTGTTACCTCTAGTGTGTTTATATTGGAGAAATATGATATAAACTCTTTATATCAGACTAATGGTAAGTCATTGAAATAAAAAATGGAAAAGAAGGGTATATTATGTGTTTTGTTCTTTAAAATAACTCTATCAAACTAAAATAATCTCCTTGATGGAAGATATGTAGGAGAAGAAGTGAAAAAAAATATGCCAGTTATAATTATGCATCCAGAGGTAAAGATGCTGATGATGTAGGGATGCTAAACCTGAAACTTTATATGACTCAAACTATGAGAACAAGTCTGATGAAGTTCTTTTGAAGGTTGAAACACATTTATGTTTTTCATTTTGTCATTCAGTTACCTATATGTATGAGGTTTAATTCTTTTCATTAAAATGAGTTCAAATAGTTTCAAGAAATGTATAAATCCATATCCTTCAACATATTTTGCAAAAATTTTCCTTGCCACCAGCTTCAACATTTCTCCCTCAAATAAAGAAAGAGTTACAGTAAAAAAGATTTTTTCTGCATCATTTATCAATTTTGACACACGCACACATATATATTAATAAAGTACAGTTCATTAATTATTCATTATAGAGTTGTCGATGCCACCTGTCTCCAAGAACAAATTATTGGCAACAGATTAACAGATTTAATATTTTATTTCAGCTGCAAATTCCCTTGTAGACATATTTTGAAATACTTTAGCAAGACTTCTTATAAATAATGTCCTCTATTAATCTTTGCTGGCGCACAAAAGCTTGCAGATAAATTGCTATTAGGTTGCACAAATGTGGTCAATGCTATCTTTTGTGTAATTGAGTGTGAGTAAAGTTTTCCCAAATCTTTATGCATTGGCACCAAGCAACAGCCATCAAAACATGATTGAAGGGTGAGACCATGAAATCGGGCATGACTGATCATGTATGGATGGAAAGAGGGAGTCATCAGCCCCTGTGGAATGAAGTAAGAATACAGACCAAAAATGAACACTGGGTAGTTTGAGGGTTAGATGAATCAGTGCATATGCTAGACTATGAGGACCTCCTTAGTAGGCCTAGCATAGAAATAAATACAATATGGGAGCCACTAATAAATAAAGAAAGACAAATGGCAGCAAGCAACAGCCATCAAAATATGATTGAAGCGTGAAACCATGAAATCGGACATGGCTGATCATGTATGGAAGGAAAAAGGGAGTCATCAGCCCCAGTGGAATAAAGTGAGAATACTGACCAAAGAAGAACACTGGGGAGTTAGATGCCTGGATGAATCAGTGCATATGCTAGACTATGAGGACCTCCTTAGCAGGCCTAGCATAAAAATAAATACAATATGGGAGCCACTAATAAAAACAGATAGACAAATAACATCGTCTTCAAATGCAATAAAAAATATAACAGGCAGCAGCAGTTAAAACATGTACTGGCTGCCCAGTTTTCAATTTCTAGAATTGAAAAACATCTACTTCATCTTTTGAGTGATGAAATATTTTCTATCTTATAATCCCTTTCCCAAAGATGAAACATTGTGAACCTTTTAGTATTCTATTGCTGTTTCCATGGCAAATGTTCTGAAGAACTACATTCATTAGTGCCACTAGTTCTAACATTCACAGCTAAACTGGGCCATACCATGTACACTGGAACTATTCATCCCATTCAATTTTATATTCCATTAGTCAGTAAGAAGTTCCACTCAGTCAGCTTCTTCTGATGTACTGATACTTTGTGAACAAAATCATGTGTTCTCAATGACTATAATCTTAATCACTTCAATATAGAGTTATATCTTTCCCACATTTCCTGATAAACGGCACTTCTTACCTCTTACTCTTACCACTTGTACAACAATTTTCTTCAGTAATTCTCTACCTTGAGTGGCACTTGAGCCTTGCATAGGGTGAAAATTAGGGACAAAATAAAATACAGTTGTTTGTCTATTAATTTTTAGTTCTGCTCAGTTTCTGTCTATATTTCTGAGATGAGGTATTGTAATTATTTACACTATTTACATTGTTCGGACTGTTGTCCTCATCTTTATTGCCTTTTCTAATTGTCTCCATATTTTAGGTATATCGGGTCCGTACCGATCCTTCAATATCTGTCTATATTTCTGAGATGAGGTATTGTAATTATTTACACCATTTACATTGTTTGGACTGTTGTCCTCATCTTTATTGCCTTTTCTAATTGTCTCCATATTTTCTGTATATCGGGTCCGTAAAATATCCTTCAATATCTGTCTATATTTCTGAGATGAGGTATTGTAATTATTTACACTATTTACATTGTTTGGACTGTTGTCCTCATCTTTATTGCCTTTTCTAATTGTCTCCATATTTTCTGTATATCGGGTCCGTACCGATCCTTCAATATCTGTCTATATTTCTGAGATGAGGTATTGTAATTATTTACACTATTTACATTGTTTGGACTGTTGTCCTCATCTTTATTGCCTTTTCTAATTGTCTCCATATTTTCTGTATATCGGGTCCGTACCGATCCTTCAATATCTGTCTATATTTCTGAGATGAGGTATTGTAATTATTTACACTATTTACATTGTTTGGACTGTTGTCCTCATCTTTATTGCCTTTTCTAATTGTCTCCATATTTTAGGTATATCGGGTCCATCCAAATCCTTCAATATCTGTCTATATTTCTGAGATGTGGTATTGTAATTATTTACACTATTTACATTGTTCGGACTGTTGTCCTCATCTTTATTGCCTTTTCTAATTGTCTCCATATTTTCAGTATATCAGGTCCATACCAATCTTTCAATATTTGCCTATATTTCTGAGTTGAGATATTGTAATTATTTACACTATTTACATTGTTCGGACTGTTGTCCTCATCTTTATTGCCTTTTCTAATTGTCTCCATATTTTCGGTATATCGGGTCCATCCCAATCCTTCAATATCTGTTTATATTTCTGAGATGAGGTATTGTAATTATTTACACTATTTGCATTGTCCAGACTGTTGTCCTCGTCTTTATTGCCTTTTTTAATTGTTTCCATATTTTTGATGTATTGAGTCCATACCAATCCTTCAATATCTGTCTATATTTTTGAGATAAAGAATTGTAATTATTTAGATTATTGACATTATTCTGACTGTTGTCTTCATCATTATTCACTATGTTTTCTCGAGAGCTACAAACCATGATAGGTGAAAACTCAGAATGTTCTTGGTGATTATAGAATGTTACTAATTGGGTTTTAGAGGTATTGAATGTTGCAAACTAGTTTTTTCCCTACTGAGGTCTGTCAGAGGAGGGATCAGCTGCTAATGAACTCAACCTGAACTTATAGAAATGAGCATTTAACAGCAATTAATTTTATAATTCTTTATATATATATATATATATATATATATATATATATATATATTAATTAAATATAACAGGCAAGGAAAATTTAATTAATTTTTATTAATTTTTTCCAGCATTCTTACATTTTTCCATTTGGTGGAAGGAATGGAGTGGAAAAATGGCCATATTGTCTATTGTCCTAAGTACTTTCAGTCACCTCTTTTCAAGGGGATTGTTTTAGTTGTTGTTAATTTCTCTTCTGTTTTAGATGTATTTTATTTTTGTGATATTTTGAATACAAGTAGGAGCATATATTCCAAGCATTTGTGCGTTGAACATGGCTGGAATTCAGGGGAGTGTCTTTCTATTTTTAAAAAAAAAACTTTCAACACTCCATTCCCAATGTTACATAAGGTGAGATTCGTAGTCGGAGAGACACGTTTAATATACAGTATCTCTCTTATATATGTTGGACTCTCTTGTTGTGGGTGACAAATGAGGGCTCAGTAAAATAAAGAGGTTCTCAATTTCTATGTATACGTATGTGTCTCCCAAGGGCTGAGAGGTATTTTGAAAACTTTTAGATAGATGGAATATGTGGTTGATCTATTTCACTTGAGTGATTGAGGAATCAGTTACTGGATGTTTCCATGAGTGGACAGCAAGGCCTAAATTACTGTGTGTGACAAAGCCATAATGGCAGGTAAGGCTATTATTAAGTGGAACAGCATTGTGACAACTTCCTTTAATATTTGCATGCAGTTGATCCCAATATTTTATGTCAGCTTTGTATAGATGAGAAGCATAACAGAAAAGTTGTTGCATTGCTTCAGTTTGTCTTTGAAATGCAAGAGTGGCCTTCCAACTGACTTGTTTGTAAGAAGCTGGGCAAAAAGGAGTTGTTTTGAAAGTCTACTGTTGCTGATATGACAAAGATATAATGCTCACCTGTGTTGGATTTTCATTAGAATGGTTTCAATACCGTAATGTTGCATGAGATTATTGGTGACTTTGCAAGCGTGTGCTGAACAATAGCAAATGCTCAATCCTTTCTGTATTCAATCAATTCAAAGTCCTGACAGCTCCAGTAGATTAGGTTCAATGCTTTGTTCAGAAATTATCTTCCAGCTCAAAAATCATCTCATTTAGAGCACCCACACCTGATTTCCCCCTGAGGCTATATGAAGTGATATGTGCATAACACTGTTACTGGTCTTGGACATCATTTCTAAATTAGACTCTCATAAGGCAAGCAGAGATTACAGGATCCCAGGCATCATCCTAAAGAAATGTGCTCCCAAGATGGCTCCACTTCTCACCAAACTCTACAATAATTGTCTCAGTGCTTCTTGCTTTCCAGTTGTTGAAAGTCTTCCTCTGTAGTTCTTGTTTTAAAGAGCTCTGGAGTACCATCTGACTCCTCTGATTATTGCCCTATTAGTCTCCTACCACTCTTCAGTGAAGTATTTGATGCTTTAATGCTGAAGTGCTTTAGCATCTTACCTGTCATAACCTACTCTCTGAGAAGAAATATGGCTTCTGTTTTCCCAAGTTTACCACTGATGTGCTAAATATGCATATCAAGCTCTTGATAATAATGGCAAAGCTTGAGCTGTGACTCTAGATATCTTGAAGGCATTTGACAGGATTTGGAACACTTGTCTTCTATGTAAGTTCCAGAACTATAACATTATAAGACAATTGTTTAATTTAATCTAATTGTTCCCATCAGATTATGAAATGACGATTGTTTTGAATGGGCTCACTTCTGGATCCTTTCACACGAATTCTAAGGCTCTATCCTGGGTCTTATACTGTTTCATGAATCCATCAGAGCTGACAAAGTTAACCTGGATGCTGCTCTTGAAAAGGACCTCCAGACTGTGGTTAATTGGGACAGAAAATGGCTTGTAAATTTTAAGGCTTTCAAAACTAAACTGCTCTCATTTAACCACCATAGAGAAAATTTCCTGCCCACCATCAGCAAAACACTGCACATTCTTGGCCTCACATTTTCAATAACTGCATCTACTGCAAGAAAATTTGGGTCACTGTGTTGTGCCAGAAGGTTTTCCTCATCAGAGTCCATTTTTCACATTTACAAATCTTCTATTCGTCTGTGCATTGAATACTGTTGCCATATCTGGTCTGCTATTCATCTCAAAGTTCTTGACGAAATTGAAAGAAGTATCTACAATGTAATTGATCCTAACTTGGCATCTCAACTTCAGTTACTTTCTCATTGATGTTATGTGGTTTCCCTCTGTCTTTACTACAGATATTTTCATGGAAAACTGGCATCTAGATTCTACCCTTTTACTGTCAAAATAGTTAAATATACCTGCCACTTCTATTCCAATAGTTTCTTTTCTCTCACCTCCCACCTGTGGAACTCCATTTCATTTGCTTACTACCCTGAAAACTACAGTCTTCAAAAATTCAGATGCAATGTCAATCGCCATCTTCTCTCTCCTTGAACCCTGTTCATCTTTATCCTTTCCTCAATCCCCCCCCTATACCCAATACTTCCTGTCACTTTCACATTCTGTAACCCCCCCCTCCGGGTACTAGTAGCATTCTCGCCTTGCTAGGGGTGAACTATGTGAAAGGCATCAAGTTGATCAAAATTTTGTTCACATCAATTTTCACTTTTAACGAAACATCACAGGCCTGAATTTGAACTTTGCTTGTTGATTTCACTTTCTAAATCAATACCCATCACACCACCCACACAACCCTTGGAAAAGATAGTGGAGTCTTTTCCACTTGTTTTTTTCATGGTGTTCATTTCCAAGTAGACCTTCTCTTAGACTGGCTTGGCCAACTGCCCAATCTATCCTGCTATTTAACCCATAGCTGTGGGGAGAAGAGATGAATTAATGCCTTTCTTGAAGTTAAGCAATGTCAAGTCTGGTCAGTACCTAGAAGAGAGATAGCTTGGAAGCACCAGGTGCATGAACGTATGGGAGATGTAACGTATAACAGCACAGAATTGGAAGTCAGAGAGTCAAGTTCCAATTTGAGTCAGGTTTATTATGTTCACTTACGTGCAAATATCCTTGGAAAAGATATGAATCCACCTCTTCTCCCCCCAGCTATGGGTTAATTAGTAAAACTTATATCAGTTAATCATTATGATGTAATGGAATAACCTTTCACCCCCATGAGTGACTAGACTATAGGTAGTAACTACCTGCAAGTATCTGTAAGTCAACAGACTACAGATTTTAGCTGCAACCTGTTCCAGCTAAACAGTCAAACTCTCTGTCTTCAGGTAGAGAGAGAGGAACCCGGACGAGGCTCCGCCGAAGGGCAGAGTCTCGTTCAGGGAGGTAGACTGCCCTTGGACCCATTTATTCAGGTTCAAAAAAGGAATATTTATGGCCAAGAATATGGGCTCGGATAACCCAAGTTAAACCGGCCTTGTGCCACATGCAACCCTCGTGGGGGGGGGGTAGCTAAATATACTAGCTGGGATCTGTTGACTACGACTCAGACTTACAGAAGAACTACCGACCTTCCAATAGTAGCACTCACTACTGGATTGACTTGCAACGACCTTGTGCATAACTGTTACCTTTATTCTTATTGTACTGGTTTTTACAATAAACCTTTACTTATCTTATCCACGTGTTGTTCAAGTATATATTCCCCTTAGCATGGAATATAACACATTATTATCTACAAAAAACATTCTTACAATCTAAAAATATTTTCTGGCTTTAAATAAGCCATAAAATAAAACAAATCAGTCAGTCAATAAAAACTTGGCTAGATTTTGAACTCAGCATGCCAATTCCATTTTTGGTACCAGTAAACCACCAAGCTCTGCCCACGTCACACAATCTTTGAGTGTTCTCCAAATTTTGCAGTTGATATTGTGGAACTTATTTCTCACATATCAACCAGTTTTAATTAACTTTCAAGTCATTACTAGGTTGGGGTCAGGGAAAATGTTTCATACAATCTACTATAGGGCACAAGGTCAACATAATATCCCATGCCAAATTAGCTGTGATATTTCAATATAATTGCAGACATCAGTGAAATGACTTGCGTTTGAACTGTAGAAGTTGTGTATTCATTTGGTCTCAAGTCTTTTATTAGTGTGAAAATGCAAGTCTTTCTCAGTAATCTAATTTTATGTTTTTGCCGTAAGAAAACAATCAAATTATGGCAAGTCAAAACTAATTTGTTACCAAAATGAAGCAAAACATCACTTATCAGAAAAGAACTTCTGCTAATTAGCAAAATTTCTTTGACATGTAAATCATTTCATAATAAGACATTTTATGAGAATTTTAGTAACATATTTACGTGATTGAATATGATCTCATTCGCATGATAATGTACAAATATTTATAATAGCAGTGTACAAAGTTTATGATGATATGGCAGAAACTTTGTAATGACATTGTAGAAACTTAATATTTTTATGATATGGTAAATGATTTTTATAGTATTTTACAAACATTTTCATGATATTGCATAAAGTTTTAATGAATTTGCTTACAAAAAATATTTTAATGATATTCTGAAATCTTTTTTTTATAATACTGCAGAAATTCTTAATAATATTTTACAAATATTTTTAATGACAATGTGCATATATACACACACATTCATCTCTTGATCTCGTCTTTCTCATAATACTGTACAAATATTTTTAACAGTATGCTTTTGATGATATTGTCGAAACATTTTTAATAAATAATGTAAATTTTTTTTTTAATAATATCACACAAATATTTTAGTCATATGGTAAAATATTTTTATCATACCTTACAAACTTTTTAATAATACTGTACAGATATTTTTAACAATATCAAAAAGTATTTTTATAGTATTTTACAAACATTTTCATGATATTGCACAAAATCTTAATGACATTGCTTACAATATTTTAAACATTGTACAATATTTTTTGATGATATTACAGAATATTTTTAATGATATTGTAGAAACATTTTAATGATATTGCATAAATATTTTGCCAAAATATTTTTATAATATTGTACAAATATTTTTTAATATCATAAAATAATTTTAGCAATATGGTAAAGCATTTTCATATCTTTCAAACTAAAAATATTTTTGTGATAAAAGATTTTTATAGTATTTTACAAACATTTTAATGATATTGTTGAAACACTTTCAATATATCATAGAAAATCTTATTGTTATTGCTTACACAAATAACTTAATAAATATTGTACAATATAATACAATACAAAATTTTTCATGATACTGTTGGGACTTTAGAGTCATTTAATTTATCAGAAGGATTTGTCATTAATGGTTGCGTGTTTGACCGCATCCCAAACAAATATACAAACAATCGTGATATTTCAAACAAGGAAAAAACGAGACATATATAGATCAAAACAATACAACATTTATATACAATTAAACATTTACAAACTGGAATAATATTTGTATGAGTTGCGTGCGTAAATTGTATGTGTATGCTGAAATGGTTAATGTCTCTTTTATCGTAATGTTTGCTATTTTTTTCTTGTTTGTATCAAAGATTGTAAAATAAAATTAAGAGTTTTTGCAAAAGAGTTTGTCAAAGTAGTCTACCCTTAATCGTATTTTTGTATTTGTATTCGCTTTCGTATTTCTTATTTTTTGTAATGATTATAAATCAATATGCATAAGAAATTAAGTGAAAAGTTTCAAGAGTTTTCGTCGAATGTTCGACTGAGTCAGTGAATGTTCTTTTGAAAAAGCGCGCAAAATTATGGTTCAAAAACGTCAACTGGAGTATTTAGGCAATTGCTCAATAGTTACAATAGACTGACTTAATGGAAGTTGGTAATTTTCTTTATCGTCTGGTCAGCGATGACTAAGACGGAATCGGTGAAATGTTACATCTTGAAGGTTGGTAAATTACAGCTACTCTGCTGCTATTAAGCTTCCACTGAATGGGGCTGTCTGCTTTTCCCTTTATATATCCACCGGGTGGCTCAACTCGTTTTGGCGCAATTTCTGTTTCTGAAACGATTGACCAATGGAATTGCTTGCTTCGATTTTCGCCATTTCTATTGGTTGAGGTTTTTTAGTATGTAGGCGTACGATGTGGACTGTGCCTTTTTTAGGTTAGAAAAGGTGAGGATATTGGAAGAGTCCACAATACCGCACAAATTCTTAATAATATTTTACAAATATTTTTGATGATAATACGCATATATATAAATCAATACTCATGCATCTCCTGACTTTATCTTTCTTGTGATATTGTATTTCTAATAATATACTTTTGAGAATATTCTAGAGTTAGTGTTAATAAATAATGTAGAAACTTTTTCAAGAATGGAAAGCAGAGTGAGGACAATTTACCCTGCGGATTGAATAAAGGGTCTAGGTTCAAATTCAGAGAAAGTTATCAAGTACAATAAAAGACATCTGTAAAAGGTTTAAAGGATTCAATGGCCAAAACCTTGTGAGAAGGACAAATGAGCATTCTGGTCTGAATAGTAAGTCATGAAATCTTTTGATCATTATGTGGCGTCATCACTCATATCATAGCAGTCTTGTGTTCATGAAGATAAAAAGCATACTTGACAGGAAATAAAATGTACACAAATAACAGGAAAGGCATGGTAAATTGTACATTAATTTCATGCAATTTATTTATATATTTGAGTGCATTGGTGTGTGCATTTTTTAGGTTACAATTGTTTTATGATAGATGAGATAAAAGGAAGAATTTACACCATTGTATTAAAAGCCATATCACAGAAAGATGTTGAACACATGTTGCCTACACCAATGTTGATGATGAAAAGAGTGACTTAGACATTTTTTGGTGGATGTCCGTATTTCTGCCAGCAACATTTTTTGTTGCATGTTGTGAGTATTTTTATTATTTTTAATTTAATTTATTTTATACATTTTTATATTATTGTTTTATTTTATTTTATTTATTATTTTCGTTATTATTATTTTATAATTTATTTTTATTTATTTATAATAATATTCATACAAATATGATCTCCACTTCCTAATAATATTGTACAAACAAGTTTTTTAATGATATTGTAGAATGTTTAATGATATTGTAGAATGTTTAATGATATTAATGATAATAATGTTTAATGATATTTAATCTATTAATTGTTTTAATGATATTGTAGAATTGTTTAATGATATTTTAATGATATTTCTAAAATATTTTGCCAAATATTATAATTATACTGTACGAGCATTTTTAATATCACACAAATATTTTAGTGATATGGTAAAACATTATTACAGCAACTTAAAAATTTTTTTAATGATATTGCACAAAATCTTAATCGTCTTGCTTACACAAATATTTTACTATATGTTGTGCAATCTTTTTTAATGATATTGTCGAAATGTCTTTAATGAAAAACTTTTTAATGATATTTTACATATATTTTTAATGATAATGTACATATATAAACTCTTTCTATGAAAATAATTTTTCAGGAAAATAGGTTTCTAAAACCTAGTAGCCATTGTTGCTTTTTCAGTATTGATAGGGGTTTTCTTTCTAACCTTTTATTTAAAGTTGTGTGGAATGTCAACATCTTGTATTATGTCATTATTTTCTCTTGCAGTTACATGTAATGTCCCTTTTAGTTGTTGCTGCTATTGAAAGTCTTCAAGTTTCTTTTATTTGGTACAGTTCATTGTTTGTGATGCTGTAGCACCAGTTCACAAGTTTTGGAAAATAAATAAAGAACATGTGGAGAGCCACAATCACCTGTGTTCTGAAGACAGAAGGCATAAGTATATAAGTATATATATATGTGTGTGTGTGTGTGTATATATAATATGTGTGTTTGTGTATGTGTGTATATGTGTGTGTGTGTATATATATATATATATATATATATATATATATATATTCATACATGTTTCATTAAATAACATAGACAAGTGTTGTCTATTTATTTTATGTAAATTCTTTTCATAACGTGTGATAAGTTTAATAACATTATCATTAAACGAAGAAATACACACAAATTTTATATATATATATATATATATATATATATATATATATATATATATATATATATATATATATGAAGAAATATACTCTTAAGGTGTGCTCCATTTATGGTATAAAGGGCTCAATATCAAAGATAGAACATGTGTAAATATAAAAGTGAACATTGAAGTCAACATTTCTAAATGTTGACTTCAATGTTCACTTTTATATTTACACATATTTAGAGGCGACAGGCATCTGGTGTCTTATCAAGTAATGGTGGCCATCACTTGATAAGACACCAGAAGTGTTGAAACGAAATGGCTATTTTTTGTAGTGATTTTGTAACATATTTATGCAATAATTTTCGAATAAAGAATTATATATATATATATAGATATAGATATGTTGTATATATATATATATATATATATATAAACAAATGTAAATGGATATAAATCCGACAGAATGAAGAAATTTTGAAAAAACAAACAAAAATCCTTAAATGTAGTTAAAATGAAAGAAATGTCGACGTCTGACGTTTCGGTTTAATAAACCTTTTTCAAGACAATATTCATCAAAATACAATAAAATAAGAATTTTAGAACCTAATAGAATTCTTTTCATTTTCTTTTTCATTTCAAAATAATCACAAACTTTTAGGAATACGTTATGAAAGCGTCGCCCATGTGACGACGGCGTGACCATGTTAGACGGAAGGCTGATCATTTTAAAAATTTTCAGTTATCTGTTCTGAATAAGACTTGTGTTTTTATGTCCATCGTATTTGTCATATTGAACTGAATTGTATTTTGATGAATATTGTCTTGAAAAAGGTTTATTAAACCGAAACGTCAGACGTCGACATTTCTTTCATTTTAACTACATTTAAGGATTTTTGTTTGTTTTTTCAAAATTTCTTCATATATATATATATATATATATATTCCAGTAAATGGTGTTGCAAGTTAATTGAGGTATCCATTATTTTGAGCTAAATCTTGCAAAACAAAAAAGAAATCTAAAATAGCAGAGAAGACTGGACTCTCTAGCTGTGGCATGCAACCATTTTAGGAGAAAGGTAACTCCTATTTCAAAACCATATGATGATGTGTCTTTTCACTGGACTTATTCCACCTATACAGTGTGATGATTCTGAGAGAATATGGAGTCCTACCTTGAATTAGCAGCCATAATCTTACCAACATAAGATATGCAGACGACACAGTGTTGATGGCAGACACTGAAAGGAAACTACAAGAAATCCTACAGAAAGTAGGAATGGAAAGCAAAAGGAAAAAGGAGCAAGAAGATAGAATGCATCATTGTTAGCAAATGGAACAGCGCAACATGCAAATTACAAATTGGAGATATCAAACTCAAGCAGGTGCAACAATTTAAATATCTGGGAAGTGTCTTAACAAAGGGTGGAAAATGTGACAATAAAATCCAGAGGCACATTGAGATAATGAAAAATGCTTTACAAAGGCTAAGCAAAATATTAAGAAACAGGAAAATTTCATTAGAAACAAAGAAAAGAGTACAAGACTGTTATGTAATATCAGTCCTCCTATATGGCAGCAAATGCTGGACAATCGTATCCCAGAAGAAACTTGAAGCAACAGAAATATGGTTCTACAGAAAGAGGCTGAAGATACCATGAACTGAATATGTGAGTAACGACAAAGTTTTAGAGAAAATCGAGGCATAAAGGACACTTATACTTAACATCAAAAAGAAAGAGTGGATAATTTCTAGACGCGTAACAACGAAAGAGCTTGTAATATTTGACCCTCACAGGACAGATTGAAAGCAAGGAGGCGGTAGAGGAAAGAAATGCATAACCTATCTGACGAGATTGCGTAAATGTATAGCAAGACAAGGTTTAGGAAAGATAACAAAAAAGACAAACTTTGCTAAGAGCTACAAAGAACAGAAAATGATGACAGAAATGTAGTTCTACAGAAGGATGCTGAGAATACCATAGATAGAAATGACAGTGAAAGCTGAACAATCTCACAGATGAAGAAGAAACTTGAGGCAACAGAAATGTAGTTCTACAGAAGGATGCTGAGAATACCATAGATAGAAATGACAGTGAAAGCTGAACAATCTCACAGATGAAGAAGAAACTTGAGGCAACAGAAATGTAGTTCTACAGAAGGATGCTGAGAATACCATAGATAGAAATAACAGTGAAAGCTGAACAATCTCACAGATGAAGAAGAAACTTGAGGCAACAGGAATGTGGTTCTACAGAAGGATGCTGAGAATACCATAGATAGAAATGACAGTGAAAGCTGAACAATCTCACAGATGAAGAAGAAACTTGAGGCAACAGAAATGTAGTTCTACAGAAGGATGCTGAGAATACCATAGATAGAAATGACAGTGAAAGCTGAACAATCTCACAGATGAAGAAGAAACTTGAGGCAACAGAAATGTAGTTCTACAGAAGGATGCTGAGAATACCATAGATAGAAATGACAGTGAAAGCTGAACAATCTCACAGATGAAGAAGAAACTTGAGGCAACAGAAATGTAGTTCTACAGAAGGATGCTGAGAATACCATGAACTGAACTTCTGAGCAATGATAAAATAGAAACAAAAAGAACACTTATACTTAACATTGGAAAGAGATAGCTGAAATTTCTAGGTTACATAATGATGAAAGAGGGCTTGGAGAATTTGACACACACAAGAGATAAAGAAAAACAGTGCATAACCTACCTATTGAGCTTGTGTAAGTGTATGGCAGAACAGGGAGAGATAAGAAAAAGATAAAATTTACTAAGAGCTACAAAGGAGAGGAAATTGTGGAGAGCCATGATTATCAATGTTATGATGAACACAACACATAGAAATGACTATGCAGTTCACAGTTAACTGTAGAGTGGAGATGTAGATGAAGAATATGACTCACATTCACTTGATGTAAAGTTGATTTAACAGATAAAGGGAACACATTTAATAACTTAAGTTCTTGCAGAGTGAAAAGCAATGATAGAAGAAACTTTAAAAAAAAGTTACTTCAAGATGCTGAGCCGATAAAGATTTCAGTTTCAAGATCTGTGTTCTGTATCAAGAGAGAAGTAATAAAAAAAACATCTGTCTTTGTTAAATTTTGAAATTTTTAGGTGACATGGCAAGAAAGAAATGTCAAAAAGCTGTAAGATATCAGACTCTAAATCAAGTGTCAAAATATGTGAGACCAATCGCTAAACCTTCTTTAAAAGCACATCGGCACGGAAAAAGAAAAAAATGAATTTTTTCAAACATTTTTCTCACCAATATATTGATATGCCAGACAGGTGTGGGAAAAATCTAGAATGCTACTAACAAAATACACTCTTACAGCTTGAGATGTCAATAAGATAGTGATGGTGTGATCTTTTGGTGGCGATTTATTTTTTAACCATTTCACTCCAAGCAAGGCAATAAAGCCACTAAGATGCAAGGGATTAGTGAAGATGAAAGACAATAGAGTGAAGGAAACTGAGAAAAATTTACTGTGTAGAATGATGTGAGAAATTCTACAATTTAAGCTCCTATTGGCTAATTTATACCACACAGTATTTTGTACCGACCAATCTCATTGGTTGAGTTTGACTTTTTTTTTCGCGGGCATTTTTCAATGGCCTGTACCCTTTTTTGGCAGTTGCTGCAAATCTTGGAAATGTCAGGACTCATATTTGAATCTCTTTGCAGGGCCTTTAGTGCCCAAAATTAAGCCTAAATAACTAGGCAATGATTCTTCTTCAGCAACCAAAATGGTAATTGCTCCTGCGACGATGTCATGTTCCAGCTTATTCAATACTTTCAAGGCTGTATAATTCAGTCAGTTTATTGACTGTCTTCTGATGTGTACTTTCAACACGAAGAACTTTCTGTATGATCTTGACAATAGCCGAGTTTCAACTTCAGCAACTGAAATGGTAATGCTCCTGCAATGACCAGCAAGTTCCTGCTTCACCAACTTCGTAGAGACCAATTGAGTCCTACAGAAGAGAAAATCACTACCTCTTCTTTGAATAAACTACCCCAACCTGTTCACAGGGGCAAAAAGGGCATAATCTTTTTTTGCAAGGATGCAATAAAATTTGTTTTAAATTTTAAGGTAGGCTTTGTTGATTGTATGTCTTTTCTTGTCTCTGCCAAGGGTTGAAATGTG
Source organism: Acanthosepion pharaonis (assembly GCA_903632075.3). NCBI lineage: Eukaryota > Metazoa > Mollusca > Cephalopoda > Sepiida > Sepiidae > Acanthosepion > Acanthosepion pharaonis. The sequence goes on along the minus strand of CAHIKZ030002043.1, from coordinate 300,259 downwards.
TGAGAAGAAATTCTCACAATGAATCATAAAAAGAACAGGATTCAAGGTGTCAGAAGATGACAACTGACTTTGCATTTACTTTTTTGTAGATTGTAAGAAGCCAGAAGAGAGTTTCACAGTTTTCTTCACATACAAGAAAAGAAACTATGAGAACAGTACTTATGCTTACATTTAACAATTTCAGAAATTACTTTGCTTAATTTCATGAAAGGGTTGTACCTTTGGTGAGTTTCTGAAGGCATATCTGGAGCAATGGCTCAAGAAGAAGACAGTTGTTTCAGACAGAAGATGAATTTCTGAAAAGATAACAGATAATAATAAAATGATTTTCCAAGACACTTACTTTGTAAAATATCTGGCATATTTGCCCAAACTTAACACGATTGAAAACTTGTAGAACATTTTGTGGAGGAAAGTTTATATTGATCAGTGGTTAATTTATAAGCAAATATTTGGAATGCCATTCTGAATGCTGATGACCCCGGTTTCATATGAAAAATAAAACGTCTCACAAAACAAATGGAAAAGATTCTAAAACTGGTTTCAGAATATCGAGCATATGTTTCAATTAATTAAAATGGCACAATTTTGAGTTTCTTTAAGACTTTTGTCATTTTAAAGTATTTTGTAATTATGCACTGACATGCCAAAATTTATGAGCATTATTTAACAATATGTAAGGGAAAAAGTAGGCAGCACCAGTAGCAGAAGTTAAGGCAGTGGGTGAGATGGTCCTTGTCTCAGGAGGGCATCCAGTCACAGAGTGAAATAAAAATTTAGTTTGAATAAAGTGTTTATTTCATGTTTCATCTGTTTTGAAATTGTAAGGATACATAAGGTGCTTATCTCCCTTTGGTAGCGATAAGTCATTTAGTGACATCACACCATACAGTGACAAAAGCAGTAGTCAAATTCAGTTAATTTACAGCAGGTAAACCATAATGTTGCATTGTTTAGAAAGTTCAGGCAGAGGTTAAATCTGCCTCACTCAGTAGCTTACAAGCACATGGTATCATTTCCCTTTGGGAATATATCTTTCTCTGATTTAGGAATATGCAAGACTTGCAGTTTCCCATTTGTGGAATATGTCCTTGCATGGGACATAGCAGAATCCATACTGTTGAAATCTGGAGTCCTAAATATATCTTTTCTAGATACAGGAATATCTTCATATTTTATGTAAAACTCTTCCTTTTTGTTTATCCTTAAACTCTGCTTTGCTGTGTTGATATATGTGAGATATTATTCACCATATAAAACATATGTGTATATGTATCTATAGTTTTGTGTATGTCGTAGTGATATAAAAGTTCCTCTGAGAAGAAAGCATGCTTTTCCTTCCTTTTCTTTTCAGACATTCCATTCCATCCATGAAATAGAGTGTTATTATATCACAGAGATAATAATGCCCACTACAACATATTTTAAAATGTCTTCCTTTCTCATCTTTTTTTGGTACTAGGCCTTATAGGCACCCACTACTTGAGTCTTAAAAGCATACAATCAAGAAGTTGGTCCAAGGCATCACCAAACATCACCACACCTCTGCCACCATAATTCAATATGTTGGAAATGCCCAGACTTATGTCAAGGTGTAAATTATTCAAGGACATGATTTCCTCTCACATGGGAACTTTACAATATATTATTTCACTTTTGAGATTATATCTTTTTTACAACCCAAAGTAATCTTTATACATCTGAAATTCAAAAATAAATATCTATAATTATACTATTATAGATATTTATTTACAATATGATGAACGGCCATTGCGTTATAAAATATCACACCATTCAATAAGCTATTGTCGATAATACTAATAAAACCAGAACTTTTAAGTTGAAATTCATAGTCTATATATCATAATATGAGGAGGACTTATCTTAATAGAATAAGTAGATTACACTATATTGATGGCAGACACAAAGAAAACTACATGACCTTCTAGACAATGCAGTGAAAGAAAGAGATAAGAAAGGACTAACTACCAACAATTAAAAAACAGAACATATGATTGTAACCAAGAGAAAAAGCCTAAGATGTAAACCTTGAGTTGGAGATGTCAACATCAAATAAGTACAGAAGTTTAAATATTTTTCACAGCTAAGACACCCCCCATTTTGTGCACATTATAGCGAACCATCCTCATTTCCTTTGTATTCCATTGGTGTGAGGTAAGTTCCACTTGTGCAGCTTACTTTCTGCAAACCGCTCCTTTGCAGAACTGTCTAGAGTTAACCGTTATCTTCCCCACATATCTGCATAAACTGTGCCTCTTATTCTGTAACCCTCTACCATGAGTGGCTCCAGGACCTTGTACAGAGTAGGTACTTTAATAAGTCTTGTTTTTTACCTTGTTGGGTGTCTAGCCAGCCTCCTTACCAGAAAAGCCTGGTGGGGGATCTGGTTGAGTTGCCAATGGGTTAGTAGTACAGGGTTAAGTGGTACCAGTAGAGCGTCCGGAGTGTCCTGACATGACACAATAATGTGCCTTCCAAATGCTAAGTAAAATATCAAGAATCAGGAAAATTTCATTACAAAGAAAAGTACTTAATTGTTTTATAATATCTGTCCTACTGTATGGCAATGAATGCTGGTCCATCTCATTACAGATGAAGAAAAGACTTGAATCAAAAGACTTGAAACGAAAGAAATATGGTTATGCAGAAGGATGATGAGAATCCCATGAACTGAACCTGTGAGCAATGGCAAAGAGAAAATGGAAACAAAAAGAACATTTATACATTTCATCGGGGAGAAATAGATGAAATTTCTGTAGCATGTAATGAGGAAACAGGGCTTGGAAAATTTGATACTCACAGGACAGATTGAAGGCAAAGAGGGATAGAGGAAAACAGCACATATCCTACATAGCAAGTTTTAGAAAAAATGGAAAAAAAAGGACACTAATAGTCAACATCAGAAAGAGACAGTTGACATTTCAAGGACACATAATGAGGAAAGAGGGTTTGGAAAACTGAGACTCACAAGACATATTGAAGGCAAGACAGACAGAGGATAACAAAGCATAACATAGTTAGCTTGAGTAAATGGATGGTGGAACAGGGTTTGGGTGAATTAACAAACAGACAAAATTTATTAAGAGTGACGATATTCAGTCACCCCCCCCCCACGAGGGTGTCATGTGGCACAAGGCCTTTTTAACGTGGGCATTCACGAGCCATTAGTCTCGGCCAAAAAATAGCCCATTTGAACCCGGATAAACGGGTTCAGGGCCGATTTTACCTCCCTGAAGGAGACTCCGCCCTTCAGTGTAGCCTCCTTCGGGTTCCTCCCGCCCATAGGAACAGAGTTTAACCAAACAGTCGGTTCAGACTTGAACGACTGACGATATTCAGTCACCCCCCTCCGAGGGTGTCATGTGGCACAAGGCCTTTTTAACGTGGGCATTCCCGAGCCATTAGACTCGGCCAAAAAATAGCCCATTTGAACCCGTATAAACGGGTTCTGGGCCGGTTTTACCTCCCCAAAGGAGACTCCGCCCTTCGGCGTAGCCTCCTTCGGGTTCCTCCCGCCTGTAGGAAGAGAGTTGAACCGAACAGTTGCACCAGAAAGTGAGCAAGCGATGTCGCTCGGTGTGACTCCAAAGATTAAGAGTGACAAAGGATGACAGGAAATTTTGGGGAGCCATAATTGCTTACATCTTGAGGTGCATGGCACATGAAGGTATCAGCAAGAGATAGATGAAAGTTTTAGTGCATATAATGAGGGTTTGGAGAATTTGACACTTACAAGATATATTTAAGGCAAGAGGGACAAAGGTTAAAATGACATAACCTACCTAACAACCTTATGTAAATGGATGGCAGAACATGGTTTAGGAGAGATAGCAAAAGGCCAAAATTTACTAAGAGCTACAAGGGACAGGATAATGTGGAGAGCCATGATCACCAACATCCTGAAGGGACAAGGCACATGAAGGAGAAGATAACTTCAACAATAAATTGCCAAAATTTCTAGGGCACTTAAAAAGGGAAGATGGCTTGGAGAATTTGACATGCTCAGAATATGTTGAAGATGTGATGGACAGAGAAAAACAGTGCATAACCTACATAACAAATATGTGTAAATGGATGGCAGGGTATGGGTTAAGCAAGACAGCAAAAGGACAAAATTTACTAAGAACTACAAAGGACAAGATATTGTGGAGAGCCATGATTGTCAACACCTTAAAGAGACATGGCACACAGAAGACCTTTTTTTATATAACTCCATATTTTTTACCAGCTGCTAAAGTTTGGAAATCATTTAATTTATGATTAAATTGTTGCGTGGGTTTAGTAGAGTGAATTCTTTCCATGACGCATAAGCACTCAATATGACAAAGAAATAAAAATAACAAGGAAAGAGACAATTGCTACAACAAGTTGTTTGTCCTAAACAGATTTTAATTAAAGATTGAATTATTTAATTTGAAACGGACAATAAGAGAAAACCACATTCGTCTGACGTCTGAAGCACATGATATCTCATTTTTACATTTAGCTGTATTGATTTGAATTCTGAAATTAAAGGACCTCTTAGAAATTCTGATGGTTTTGTAAATATCTTGATTAGCTTCACTTGTTGAAACTAATAACTGCTTCCTGATTAAAGAGTGGCAAATGAAAACAAAAAGTTTCTTTTATTGATTCAAAGATCATGTTTTGGTCTCATGCTGTCAAATTGTTTTCGGGCAGAATTGTTGCAAATTATGTCATGATTAACTTCAGCTGGAATATTTTTTTTTTTTCATTAGAGTTGATGGAGCTAAAGTGTAATCAGAAAGATTTTAAAATGAATATATGATGAAGTGTGTTGATTTGGATGAAAATATCAGCTTTCTTTTTGCGATTTGAAGATTTCATTTTAAAATTGTGGGATTCATTGCAAGAAAGCATTAAGACTTTGTTAATTCTGAAAAAACTAACGCCATTTCTGTTTTTAACATTGTAGCACCTGGTTTCACATTTCTCTTCAAGAGTATGCAATCATTCAGGAGAAAAGATTGAAATGAGTTTATTAATTATGACAATATTCCTTTCCATTCCCATTTCCATTATGACAATGTTGACACCATTTCCATTTCTAACAACACCATTCTAGCTTCTGGTTTCACATTTCTCTTCAAGAATATGCAATCATTCAGGAGAAAAGATTGAGATGAATTTATTAATTCTGACAATACTGACACCATTTCCATTTCTAACAACACCATTCTAGCTTCTGGTTTCACATTTCTCTTCAAGAATATGCAATCATTCAGGAGAAAAGATTGAGATGAATTTATTAATTCTGACAATACTGACACCATTTCAGTTTCTAACAACACCATTCTAGCTTCTGGTTTCACATTTCTCTTCAAGAATATGCAATCATTCAGGAGAAAAGATTGAGATGAATTTATTAATTCTGACAATACTGACACCATTTCAGTTTCTAACAACACCATTCTAGCTTCTGGTTTCACATTTCTCTTCAAGAATATGCAATCATTCAGGAGAAAAGATTGAGATGAATTTATTAATTCTGACAATACTGACACCATTTCAGTTTCTAACAACACCATTCTAGCTTCTGGTTTCACATTTCTCTTCAAGAATATGCAATCATTCAGGAGAAAAGATTGAGATGAATTTATTAATTATAACAATATTCCTTTCCATTCCCCTTGCTTTTCTTTGCTGTGCACTAACTCATGGCTGAGTTACCTAAAGTACACCTAGCTCAAAATGTCCTTTTCCAATGTTAAGAATGCTTTTTCAATCCATGCCAAGAAATTGTTTTGATTCCCCATTCTAGTTCATATTAATTACACATTTTCAAAAACAACAATGTCAACATAAACAAGTGAATGAATGGCATAACTTAGTTTGTATGCACGACAGACCTCAAGGTCAATCCGTGCTAAGCAGTTTTCACTCTGTGTACTTTAGTGCTGTCACCATAGCAACAGTTCTGATACCTTTTGATCCGATGCAGTACATTAAAGATGTTGCAATTTAAGCAATCTCACTATTTGAATTTCAAATAAATTTCTCCAAAAAGAAGAACTGATGTGCATCAAAGTCACAAATATTATTTTTTCATAGTTTTCCTTCTCCAAGAGAGATCTTTTACTAAAAACATGGAGTCTCTTAATCCTGGTAGGCTTGTTGTGGAATTTGGAAGATTCCATTAGGCTTATGGCACACCTGGATAACCTACATCCCTGTCTTTTGAACAGGAGTAGAGGTTTATCCCTTATTTCCTGTTTACAAGGATGGGCTGAAAAGTTCATAGGCTGACTATGAATGAGTCATGCTAGAGCTGTGTAATCTTGCATGCATTAATTTTTACTCTTCAAACTGGCATCTGATTCTTCAAAGAAGGCTATTTATTCTCTTGGTCAAAAGTCATCAACAGCAGATATGATAACATCATCATTGTGATACCAATTCTCAGCTAAGTGTTTTTTTTCATGTTGGGGAACAGATGATAGTCAAATCAGGAGAATAGGGAGTGTGATCAACCAGCTCAAAGTGACAGTCACATATAACAGCCATTGAAATCAAAGACTGGGGCAATCTCCTTTTTTCAGTTTTTCTAGATATTTATTCTTGATAGCCTTTTGCAACTGCCTCAGCAATTTAGCACAGTATTCCCCATTAACAATGTCACCCTTTTGAAGATAGTTAATAAATACAGCACCTTTTGCATCCCATACAACTGAGGCTATCACCTTCCCTGTAGATGAAACGGCATTGGCCTTCTTTAGAGCAGATGAGGAAAGGTGGTTCCACTGAATGCATTGTCTCTGTGTCCCTGGCTCAAATTGATGAACCCAACACTCATCCTGGGTTAGGAAATGCTCAAGGAGAACAGATGGATTTGTTTCAAACAATGTCAGATTTACCTGCGATGTGATTAGCCTGATCAGGCGTCAGAAGACATGGCACCCACCGAGCAGAAATGTTTGTCTTGCCAAATTCATTGTGCAGAATATTTTCAACTCTCTCATATGGCCTGAAGATTGTGTACAAAATATGTAACAGACTGTCGCCACTTGTTGTTGATCCCACTGTCCAATTTTACATTTATATATATATATATATATATATATATATATATATATATATATATATATATGAGTGTGTTTGTATGTGTATAATGTAGACAGAGGAGTCAAAATATTAAAGATATATGAGCCATATATCAAGCAGTTACCTTCTCCCACTAACAAAAACAAATTTTGGGAAACTCTCACCAATACTAGGAAGACTATTGTTTGAGTACATGGAGCTCAACAGCTCAAGAAGGCAGTCCACCTAGGGGAAGGAAAACCCTGATTTTAAACCTTCACTGCCTTGTGGTCATATCCAAGCACAGAGAAGATTACAAGTGTAAATCCAGACAGAAAACATGGAGTGGATTCCTGAAAGGGGTTGACTGTCAACATTAACAACATCCCCAAATATAATATTCTGTATCCTTTTGGATTTTGTTGGTACGACCAAGTGGGGGAGCATGTAGTCTGAGCAGCACAAGACCTCTATATACCACTACCCAAGTCTGTGCCCTGGAGAGGCCATTCCAGTTTCACTACCAAAGAACTAAATTTTGAGCAACTCTTGCAAGATAAATGGATGCCTAATATGATAATGACTAGTGGACTTTATAAAAAAGATTTTATAATTTCAACCAACTCTAATGCAAATTGTTTGTTTAATAGATGACCAATTTCATCATTGTTATTATCTATGGATTTCTTAAATGGCAGCTGTTAAGAGCTGCTTAGAATATAGTTTACTACATACGCTGCTGAGTCCAGTTTTAAAAATAATCACTGTCTTAAGATAGGTATCATTTTTTTTCTCACAATAAATCCTTTAAGTCTAAAAGAAGATAATCCTTCAACAGATCTTGTAAGCTATAGCATCACAAACAAAGAACTTTACTAAATACCAAAAACCATATCTCTTGAAGTCTTTCAGCAGCAATAACTAAAATGGATAACAAATGTATATAGAAAGGAAAATAATGATATAATCAAGATGTTGACTTTCCACACTACCTTAAACAAAAGGCTAGGAAGGAAACCATCATCAATACTAGAAGGAGTAATAGCAGTGAAACTGAGAAACCCATTTTTGTGAAAAACTGTTTTCCAGATATCCTCGATAGTCTTGAGTGCCATCCAGTCTAGGAGAAGCAACACTCTGAAGAGGGCTGGGCTCTGTCTTGCCAAGATGCACCGCTTCCGCTGTGGCTGCAGTACATGTGGTGTTCCTACAATTCTAATGAGTTATGGGACTCATGATCATGACCATGATTGATACATGCAAGAGTATATGCCTGTGTTAATACCCAATGAACATACACAGTGTATTAATTCGGATCTGAGTAGAGTTGAAAAAATCATAATTTTGGAACCTATGCATGTATTGATCTTTATATGTGACCATTTACTGTAGAGGCCTTGCCATCAAGACTAAACTAAATGTGTACATAACCTGCATCATAATCTTCCTACTCTACACTTTTGACACATAGACAATATACGAGAGGTATTTAAAAAAAGACTCGAGTGATTTCACCAAAATGCTTAAGATGTATCCTTAAAATCAAATTGCAGTTTTTGATTACAGGCACCATTATCCTCTAAAGATATGAATGCAACAGACTTGAAAAAATAATAATCCTCAACCAGATGTGATGGGCAGGAGACATTGTAAGAATTTGGGATAAAAGGATTAAAAAAAATCAAATTTTTCTACAGGGAATTGAAAACAGGGAAGCATCCATAACACAAGCCTAGAAAGAAATTTAAAGACAAGATGAAGGATAATCAGAATGCATTACACATGGATGTGCAGCATTGGGAAGAATTGATTTTTAAAGCATATTAATTTATTAGGGAAGGATGCAACGCCTTTGAGATTGAATATCTCAGGCATGGACTAATTATGCTTGATATACGAAGACAAACACACACTGATTTGCCAATTAATATGCAGTCTTAGATATATGGTATGTGTGAAGTCAGGTTATGTGCAGCAACCGAAAGTTCATCATAATAACCAGAAACAAGCTAGTTATTCTAACCAGCCTCATAATCCTGCCAACAATAACTGCGTTGAAGTCTTCTGAGGATACAAAGAAGGCTTATAGGGTATGCAGATCAACCCAATCAACTGAGTCAAGTTTATCTGTCATATATGCATGATACCTGTGCAATCAAATGCTGGTCTCAAAAGTCATCTTAGAGGCTGTGGATGCTAAACAAGGTGGAAGCCATTGCAAGTGTTGTCAGGAGTAGGGAAGCAGCTCTCATCTGAGTGAGTAATTTGACCAAAAATGCTTGACATGCTACTCTAAACATCAAATGACTTTAAATCAAAGTGGAGGCACTATATTTGGGAGGGATGCAACACCTTTGAGTATGAATGTCTCAGGCATTCTCAGATCCAGTGTGATCTCTGAAGAGGAACTCACTCTGATTTGCCAACTAATATGCAGTCTTGGAAATGTGGTGTGCATGAGCACATGCTGTTTTCAAGGGCATTGTATGCAAAACAAGCTGAAGGGCCATCATGACAAACAGAAGCAAGCCATTTGTGCCAACCTGACTCATTCTCTTGCTGACAATACTGGTGATGCTTGCAATAAGGTTTACAATTCATTATCTTGAGGTACATAGCAACAAACATGAGAGTTGTAGGCTATGCAGACCCAATCAACCCAATCAAGGATTCAGAGTTTATCACTCAGCCTGATACCTATACTGGCCCCAAGACTCTAGACTTTGGGGCGATGGATGCCAAACCAAGACAGAGGTTATAACAAACGAAGCAGTAATTATGTAATTCTGATATTTTATCTGCTCTTGAGTAAATTAAAATGCATATATTTTAAGTTTTAAAATTTGATTTGGTTTGGTTTGGTTGATTTTGTTTTGCAGCATATCAACACCTCTATGGGTTATTTAATATTATCTTTATAGAAATTTACAATCAAGTCCTGTGATGAGTGGGTATAATTACCTCAAAAGATGTTACAAGTGAACATTTAATTTAATTGATTATTACTACTTCTTTATCTCTCGATATCAAGAACTCTAATTACAAATACTGCTTGTCTTAAAGACTTTATCTTGCAGAAATATACTCAACAACGCCCTGGTAATTCATGCAGTTCTGGTGCCATTTGCTTTTCACACATGCCATCATGGAGAAGGAAATACCTACTGCATGGATAACAGTCTGTCTTCCATACTTACCTAACCAAATTTTGTGCATTGTAGAAACGGGAAGCAGCAGTCTAGATGCAGTTCTAGAAATGTCATCGAAAAGCTGCTGCACAGACAAGATACTAGAGTACTTAGTAGTAATTAAACCTACTCCCTTACCAAATAGTTTGCAACACTAGTTTGCTAAATCTCTACAGCAGGGACCTTATATATATATATATATATATATAGCTATCTTCTTTTATGTGCCGTGTCCCTTCAGGACGTGGGCGATCATGGCTCTCCACTTCCTCCTATCCCTTGTAGCTCTCATTGTTTTGTCTTTTTGTTACTTCTCCCAGATCCATTTGTTTAAGCCCACTAGGTATGTCATGCATTGCTTTCCCTTGTCCCTCTTTCTCTCTATTCACCCTGGGAGTATCAGATTTTCCAAGCCTTCCTTTCTCATTTTGTGTCTCAAAAATTTCAGGTGTCTCTTCCTGGTGTTAAATTTCCTCTTTGTTTGCATCCTCTCCAAAACCTCATCGTTTCTCACACACATGGTATACTTAGCATCCTTCTATAGAACCATACCTATGTTGCTTTGAGTCTCTTCTTCATTTTTGAGGAGACCATCCAACATTCGCTGCCTGGAAGAAATCTGCATGACACATTCCTTCTATAATAAGACTAATAAAATTTCCAGATCATATATTATCAAAGACAAAAACATTATTTCATTTGGTAAATATAAAATTTAAACATTTTTTCAGTGGTAGTATGATTTTCGGGCTGTCCTGTATTCATATATAGACATGTTCCATTATGTAACTTTGTGTTAGTTATTATCTTAATTACTTATATCAGTGAAAACGGTATTGATTATTTTTTGAGGTTTTAATGAAATAATGGTCTTTGAAAAATTACTGCTGAAAATTATTCCTCTTTGTCTTTGGTGCGAATATTTTATTTCCTTGTTTCTCTTTTATTTTCAGCCATGAATTATTTAGACATAATTCTAATTATTCAAAACAGATAATTGAATATAATCTTTGATTTGCCTTTCTGGTACAATTTTTTTTGTTTTTATGCAAATTCAAGGGGCATTTCGTAATCAATCAAACTCTTAATCAAAAGACAAACTGGATATTTTTGTGTATTTTCTCGAACTGAAATAATAAGAGCCAAAACATTCAAATTCACTGTAATGTTTTTGTTAATGAAAATTAATTTCCTTCATTTTACAGTCAAAATAGCTTTACAAATATAATGAAAACATACACATTTACAACTAACCCCTTATCTACTGACAATAGGAATTTCAATAATCTCAGAGGTTTTATGTTATTGAAAAAGAACATGCCAACAAAATATGGAAATATGTTATATATGCTTCTCCTCAACCCTGAAAAGAAAAGCTAGCTTTTTAGTACCTTTACTAATACCAATAGATGTGTATGTACAATGGATATTGAAGCATATACTTTTACTGTTGGAATATAACTACTGATGGCTGGAATTTCAATCATCTCTATGGCTCAAATGAAAATGTTTGGTCAACCAGATATATGTGAACAGCCTTTTAATAGTACCTGCCATAGTTACAAATATTAGAAAACAAAATAATAAAGATGACCTGTGAAAAGTCAGAAGAACATAAATGATGGTTATGTTATAGAAAGGGCACATGCTGACAAAGTGTAGAAATATGTTACATGCCTTCTCTCCAACCCTAAAAAGAAAAGCTAGCTTTTTAGTATCTTTACTAATACCAATAGATGTGTATGTATTGTACATACACATCTATTGGTATTAGTAAATTGAAGCATATACTTTTACTGCTGGCCCATTGATGGCTGGAATTTTAATCATCTCTGTGGCCCAAATGAAACAGTATTAAATAACATTTACCGGCCTGAATGTCCGAGAAATTTTCATAGAAAATATTCGTCCTTTGACAGGATTCAAACCTATGAAAATTTTTCAGACATTCAGGCCGGTAAATGTCATTTAATACTGTTTATTATAAACAGAGCATTTACTTAAATACTTGTATCTATAAAAAGAACATTAAACATAAAATGTCTTTAATAAATAAATTGTCGGACTTTGTCCATTTCTTAATATATATATATATATATATATATATATATATATATATATATATATATATATATATATATATATATTTATGCACTTCTTTCTTTAGTAAATAATAAACAAATTTGAAATTCAGCCTTATATTCTATACATTAATATGGTTTGCAAAATATAAATATAAGTATTTTTTTATTTATTCATTTTATTTGTTTTGATTCACTTTGAGAAAGACGAAACAATCACAATGAAATTGTTCATTGCACATGTATTAGGAACTGGTTGGATTTTTAAAAATTCTTTTCTTTTGTGAGATTGTAATACAGGTGGTCGTTAAACAGGTAAGTCATTCATTGAGGGGAGGGTGTTATTTGTAGAGAAAAGAAAAATAACAACATAAAAATATTACATGTTCACACATAACTTGAATACAGCCTCATCCATGTAGAAATATGTTTCTGTCATTGGATATTTATTTTATTAATTGTCTTAAGATGCTGTGTTCTACTGCTTTTTGCACATACTTAGTTTCTCAAATGTTTTCAAAGCTGGGCTGTGGCTGCAACATCTATCAGAAGACATGTTTTCATCATCATCATCATCATCATCATCATCATCATCATTGCCATTGTCGCGGTCATCCTCATCGCCATCATCAGTACTGGGCTTTTTCATTTCAGATGCTATAAGGGTCGATACATATATTAAGACTCTGGCAGTTTTCAGGCGTTCATTTATAATTAAATTCTGCCGGGCTTCAAAGTTTCTGAAAGTGATTGCAGATTTCAGAAAGCAAAACGAAATATAAGAATATTTAATCATGCTATGAAAAATTAATTTAAGCATTTTTAGTGGGGGTTACTTGTCCCTTGCCAGAAGTGGACCACCTTCAGCTGTTGATTAAAATGCTTCAAAACACAATGTCAAGGAGACTCCAACACTTAAATACATTCAGAAAAGATTAGATCCTTAAACAATACTGTGTGCAAAGAACCACAAAAGATTAATAAAATCCAGATCTTGAAATGTTCCCAGGTTTAAAAACACTTTAGATATAACCCAATATTACAACAAAAAGATATCCTTCAGACATGCACCAATCTTACGAGTTCATTTCAAAATATGCAGAGAAAAAGTTCATTTTTCTGTCATTCAAAAAGTGAACCTTTCATATATTTGATATTCATTATACATAAAGAGAAATATTTCAAATTCTTTTTCTTTGAATTTTAATGGAAATAAAATATGTCAGAATATGAGGATGTTTCATAAACTCAATCAAACCAAAAAAGGATTTATAATACAGAAATTTCAATTTTCTTAAAGGTATGTTCATTTATAGAATCACTATTTGGTACAGGATCCTTTTGCATCAACTATTGCACCAATGCAACATGGCATGGAGGTGATCAGCCTGTGTCACTGCTCAAGTGTTACAGAAATCCAGGTTGCTTCAGTAGTGATCATATTGTGGGGTCTGGCATCTCATATTTGCCTCTTGACAATATCTCATAAGATTCTCTGTCGAAAATCCGCTATACCAAAATATTAGAATATATTTCCTAAGATCAATAAGAATGAATTTATATTATATAAATCTTGCTTTGTTAGTGGCCTTTAGCTTGCATGTTATATTGCCTCTAGTATTTCACCTTTCTCACAGATGCAATTTCACAACCCTATCACTACTTCCATAGCAAATGTTCAGAAGAGCTTTGGTCTTTTGTGCCACTGGCTCAGACCATTACAGTGAAGACTCACTTTGTTATGTCCACAGGGTTGAATCACCCTCACTACCTGCACATTCCTTTGTTAAGAAGGGCATTCCACAAAGAAAGCTTCTTCCCATGAAATTCTTTTTCTTTAGTATCTGTCTATATTTTCAAGATGAGGTATTATGTACACTATTTACATTATTCAGACTATTATCCTCATCTTTGTTGCCATATTTATCCAATCCTTCAGTATCTGTCTATATTTCCAAGATGAGGTATTATGTAAACTATTTACATTATTCAGACTATTGTCCTCATCTTTGTTGCCATATTTATCCGATTCTTCAGTATCTGTGTATATTTCTGAGATGAGGTATTATGTAAACTATTTACATTATTCAGACTATTGTCCTCATCTTTGTTGCCATATTTATCCAATCCTTCAGTATCTGTCTATATTTCTGAGATGAGGTATTATGTACACTATTTACATTATTCAGACTATTGTCCTCACCTTTGTCGCCAATTTTTTTTTTTACAATGTTTCGGCCGTTGAACGCTCCAGCCTTCTTCAAGTAGTTGGAATGTCGAACTGAACCCTTTATTTCACTCGCTTGGCCAGACTGTTCTAGTTCCATATGCCATGTTTAATGGATGTCAGTTGTCAGTTATCTCATGTTAATTCCCCTCTCCAAGTTCTCCACTCCCTTAACCAGGTATTGAACTCACACTCTTTGGGTCTTGTCAGTGGGTCTAACAAACGCCTTTATTCACTGTGCTATGTGTAATTTCTTAGAAAAGACTCCCACGTGGATGGTTCCCTGAACACTACAATCCTAAACTCTTCAAATAGGATCTAGGATCAACCGTTTTCTATCCTCCATATCATGGTAATCTTCATTTCCTATTTCCCTCTCTAAAATTTATATCACACTAACCATTCTGCAACCCTCTACCTTGAGTGGCTCTTTGGGCTTTGTATCAAGTGATCTTTAGTAAAACATACATATAGATTTTAGTAGAAAAATGTTTTTGCATGACATGGTTCTTTAATTGCTTTGTACATCCAGGTTTTTACAAAACTCACCTTTCTTAGCAGATCTTCTGTTATCACAAAAGAAGAGACTATATACCCAAAACATATATTAAAAAAACAATTTATGTATCTGTCTGTATTTCAATACCCAGTTAAGGCAGTGGAGAACTTGGAGAGCGGAATTAACAGGAGATAGCTGATAT
>CAHIKZ030002043.1:92500-282500 GCA_903632075.3 Acanthosepion pharaonis | reverse complement strand
ATATCTGTTTTCAGATTTAAACTACTGCAAGGCAACTTGAATAATAATTTGATTATATATAGTGTTTCATTATTTACATTATTTGGACTATTGTCCTCATCTTTGTCGCCATATCTATTACAATGTTTTGGCTGTTGTACACTCCAGGCTTCTTCAGGTGGTTGTAATGTCAAACTTTATTTCACACACTGGGGTAGACTGTTCTAGTTCCAAGTGCCATGTTTAATGGATGTCAGTTATCAGTTATCTCCTGTTAATTCCCCTCTGAAAGTCCTCAAGGACACATGGCACAGTGAATAAAGGCATTGGTTAAATCCAGTGACAGTACCTAAAGAGTTTGAGTTCAATACCTGGTCAAGGCAGTGGAGAACTTTCAGAGGGGAATTAACAGGAGATAACTGATAACTGACATCCATTAAACATGGCATGTGGAACTAGAACAGTCTACCCCAGTGAGCGAACTAAAGGGTTCAGTTTGACATTCCAACCACCTGAAGAAGGCTGGAGTGTACAACGGCCAAAATGTTGTAATAAATATGGCAACAAAGATGAGGACAATAGTTCGAATAATGTAAATAATGTTCAGAATAAATAGCTTGAACAAAACACACTTTCAATATTGACTCTTTAGTTAATGAATTTATGGTCAAATAAAGTTTGCAATGCAAAATGTTATTTAACTCCCCTTATGTTTAAACATTCCAAATATTTTTTGGGGATATTTTTCTTCAAGTCTATAATAAATCATTGTAATGCAGTTTGAGAGCCTAGAAACCTACTCAAAAGAAAAGTGATTATAACTACTAAGTAAATAGCTTGTAAAAGAAATTTAAAAAGTATTAAGTAAAAATAAAACTACTAACAATTCAAGTGTTGCTTAACCCTTTGCCTGTGCAGAGCTTTTTTTGTATGTACTATCCAAACATTCATGCTTATTTTTAGATTTATAACTGTTACAAGGCAACTCAGTTTATTTGGCAAATAGAGAATCTGCTGATATATAGTGTTTCGTGTAATAAAAACTGTAGTGTAAATGACTTGTAATTTGTATCTTCAAATTACAAATTATTTACACTACACTCTGTACATCACATGTGATGTAAAGGTTATAATCATCTCAATAAAGTGGAAAAATAGATGTCGTTCATTTGAGACCTTACATTATAGGTCAAGTGTCTTGTGGTCATATATGATGCACAAAATATTAGATTAGGTCTTTCGATGATTGTACACAAACCGGTTTCAAAATGATGTGGCCATAAGCTTCCAGGACAATGGAACAGCAACATAATGTTGTGATTATGGTGAGATTGCCAGAGTATTGTTTGTTTAAATTTTTGAAAGCACAATGAAATCCTGCATGCACATTTATACATCTGGCAGCTGCAATGTGTCTATATAGGTTTGGTGGAAAAGTATTGTTTGCTCTTCAATAGAAAAATTGCTGTTGTCTGTTAGGACAATACCAGGCTGTCTGTATACAGCAAGAACAAAGCCAAAAAACATTTTGGAACTTGGTTTGTTTTACTGTAGCCAACATATTCACCTGTTCTGCAACATTAGAAGCCTATCACTAACACTGTGTTGCTATTTGCATGGCAAATATTCAGATGAGTTCCCTTCTTTTGTTCCAACAGGTATTTACTGCTAGGATATGTCATGCAACTTCCTAATGATTAAATCATCCTCATTTCTTCCGTATTCAAAACATAAGAAGAAAGTCACACTGAGACTGTTTTTTTTTCTCCAGGAAATGCCACTTTGTGAAACAGACTCCTATGTGTATGCTTCCCTAAAGACTGTAATCTAAATCTCAATGGTCAATCTTAATCTATCCTCTTTGTCCACATAATCTTCATTTCCTGTCAATACCTCTTTTATTTATATCACACACATCATTAACTTTTTAAGAATAACTCTCTACCTTGAGTGACTCTTGAGCATTCCACTGACAGCATTCTAGGATAAAAGATAATTAGTAGGTAGCTCACTAGGAACCCCACTAATGTGGCCTTGAACCATACCAAGCTCAATTTAGAAAATATTCTACAACTATAAAAGATAACAAATTCTTAAGCAAGCTGTTTTATAAGATTTCCATTCATTTTTGAGTACTTCACAAATTGAAGATGCCAAGGCTGTGATGCTTTCTTTCAAAACTAATTGGCAAAATTTTTAGGCAATTTGTGAATGTTAAACTATTAAATCTTGGAAGCATATGAAGAGGAAGTCAAACTTAAAATAAATAACGGTTGGGGGTAAAATCATGAAATCATAAATCGGTTTGCTATGACTGCTTAATTAGGATGTTACGCACACACATATACACACACACACACGTATAATATATATATATATATATATATATATATATATATATATATATATATATATACACACATATATATATATATACATACATATATATATATATATATATATATTATTCTGAAAAGAAAGTCAGTAAGCCTTAAAATGTGCTTATGTGTATGTTACACCATATTCAGTGTTGATGTGCGTGTAAGTTATGGTTTTATTTGCTTCCTTCTCAAAATCATATAGATTTATGCATATATAAATTTATTTACATCTGTATATAAAATTATATTGTTTGAAATGTACTATTTTTATGAGGAAAGAGTCACCAGTAGTTTCATACCTCAAGCAAACCAGCTGGATTCCTTATGATGGTCTGAAAATTGCTTGAGGCATCAAATTGACAATCATCATGTTGTATCTTTTAATGTTCCCTACTGTCTCTCTCCTTATTTCACTCTCTCTCTCTCCCTCCTTCCCTATATATATATATATATATATATATATATATATATATATATATTTGTAAAGTAGGTTTTCCACACTGTTTGTTAATGGCAGATCTTCTAATATCACAGTATAGAATACCTACTCACAAACCTACTTATATATTTGATTTTGCCAACTGCACAGTATAGTAAGGTCAGTTGGGAGGGAGTTGAAGTCGTGGATAGTGGCTCGGATTGAGGAATCGGAGAGCAGAGTTTGAATTGCAGTCAAATCCATTACATTAAGTGAATGTAATGCTAATACCCTTAGTAAAGGTATTAATCCTCTTCTTCTCCCTCTAGCTATGAATAAATAGCAAGACAGACAGGGTTCTATAGCTTTGGATGGCAACTGGTCTAGGAGAAGGACAACTCTGAATTCAAAATATGCAGAGGGACGTTTGAGGACCTTGTGGCACATAGTGCACCAGGTCTCTGTATTCGGCATTTCAAAAAGTGTGGTTGGTTCTGCACAAAGCCATCACCACTATAATCAAATCATATGTGCTGGTTTTTTAGGCTGTTGGTTCCTACAAACTGAGCAACCTGACACTCATATCTTGAATATGACAGGGATGTCCACCACTATGTATGGTATGTCTACATATGTGCATGACAGTGGGGTGCTGGCTATTTTAGAAATTTTTTTTTAACCAGCCAAATTCATTTAGAGTCTTTTTCTTTTACTTTCCATCACATTTTGTTAATGGCAGATCTTCTGATATCACAGTGTGCAATACCTACTCACAAACCTACTTATATATTTGATTTTGCCAACTGCACAATATAGTAAGGTCAGTTGGGCACCATCTGTAAGAAAAGGAGCACAATGACACAATTCACTCCACCAGAAATTTAGAAATCACATGCTGTATTGCTAGGCATTTGTGTCGGAAGCTCCAATACAAACATTTCAGAGCACTGGGACGTCAATATGAGGACAGTGCAGAGAATTTAGAAAGGGCTGGATGAATCTAATGGTGATTATGAAGGTACAGCAGCTTGTAAATCACACTCTTATCATTCTGATAAGAATAGAATTTGTTAGTGAGGGCCTCAGACTCAACCCTGAGGCCTACATCAAGTGCCTTGAGGAGGTACTGCAACCCTCAGTCAAGAAGGTGGTTGCATGAAAGCCCTATATCTAGCAACAGGACTCTGCAGCATGCCACACAAGCTGGAGAAACCGGTTGTGGCTATCAGACAATTTCTGCAACCATATCACCCCTTACATCTGGCCATCTAACTCCCCAGACTGCAACTCCCTTGATTATAATGTGGGGCACAGTTGAGTGAGAAAGACCAACAAAAAAAAAACACTTTGTATCACCAAAGATGAAGTAAAGGCAAAGATTAAAAAAGCATTCAACAACTTAAAAAGGGGACCATCCAGAAGAGTTGCAGAAGATTCTGAAGTTGTCCGGAGGTTGGAGTTGAAGCCAATGGCAATTTTCCTGAATAAACTTACACTTTAGTATTTTCAGATATGCTTGTGTAATGTTGGTAAATATATCTTTTAAAATGAAATGACAGTATTATTTTCATTTTGGCATCATTTAGGTGACAATTTATCCATCGCATCATGTATTCATATACAAGAACAAAAATGTTGTTAGTTAGATTCTCAAACATTTTGGTAAATATTAATCAGGTTAGTAGAAACGTCAGGCAATTTCATGGACCTCATACAGTTCAATGCTTAATAAATGAAAGTGAGTCGGAATATTATATATATATATATATATATATATATATATATATATATATATATATTATATATATAATTAATATTTAAGTTATTTTGGATTGAGATTGATTTATTTGTTATGTGCTTTGAATGACATGGGCTTATGAATTTAACCATTTCCTTTTATTTTTTGCATTTTTGTGGTCATGTATCTTGGTTTCAGGAAAGGGGTTATTGCTCTTGTATAAAAATACTTGTCACAAAATAAAATTCCTTAGATTTGCCTTAATAAAATCCCACAGAGGATGAAATGTGTCGGCTAAGATAAGTTTCTCTTTTGATTTTTTTCATATTGTCCTTTTACAGATATACTCTATCTTAAATTTTTACACATGTGTACACACACACACACACACACATATATATATATATATATATATATATATATCCTATACTAAAAAACTATGCTACACAGGGACATAAGAAAAGTTTAAGCACTGCTTAGAGTTGATCTTTTGCATTGATTTATCCCATAGCTTAAAATATTCTTTTAGGCTTGTATCAAAAGTATTATGACTTTTAAGAATGGGAAAATTCTCAAGAGCTTCTGTATTTTGTTTTTAATCGGATTTACCCCAAGCACTGCAATAAGGCCACTAAGACACAAGGGGGTTATTGAGTGTGAAAGAATTAGAAAGCAGAAGCATTATTGAGGGGGTGAAAGCAATAGAAAAGTAATCAGGAAGACAGTAGATAATGAATGAGAAAAATAAAAGAGGAATCAAGAACACAGTAGATAATGATCGATATGGCATTTAAATTTTTGAAGATGAAAGTTAGCTGGAAAGTTTGGAGCTAGAAAAGAGTTCCACAAGTGAGAAGTGCATAGAACTTACGGTTGCATCTAATCAGTTCTACTGTATGCATTTAAACAGTATGTAATACACTATATATCGTATCTTTCTAGCTCTTCTTGATGGTTTTAAGTGCTGGTGACATGGTTCTCCTTTGTCTTGTATTTTCAAACATCATAATTGAAAACTGATGGTTGTCTACTTTATTTTAATGGACAAGACCCTTACTCGTACAATTCTTAAATCATGTTCACACAGTAAAATGAATTATTTTCTTTAACTTAACAAATTCTACAAACAATATTATTGGTCTTGAGATTCATATTAAAATCATGCATATTAAAATCAATCATATTAAAATCATTCATATTTAAATCATTCATATTTAAATCAATCATATTAAAATCATTCATATTTAAATCATTCATATTTAGATCAAACATATTAAGATCATTCATATTAAAATCAATCATATTAAAATCATTCATATTTAAATCAATCATATCAAAATCATTCATATTTAATCAATCATATTAAAATCATTCATATTAAAATCATTCATATTTAAATAATTCATATTTAAATCAAACATATTAAAATCAATCATATTAAAATCATTCATATCAAAATCATTCATATTAAAATCATTCATATTTAAATCAATCATATCAAAATCATTCATATTTAATCAATCATATTAAAATCAATCATATTAAAATCATTCATATTAAAATCATTCATATTTAAATCATTCATATTTAAATCATTCATATTAAAATCATTCATATTAAGATCAATCATATTAAAATCATTCATATTTAAATCGACCATATTTAATCAATCATATTAAAATCATGCCATAAAATTACAAAAATATTTATATGTAAATGTTAGCCTTGTTGTATCACTCCAGGACGTAGCTAACTTCAGTTTAGATCCAAAATGGAGTTTTGCTAAAATATCTGTTCTGAAACTGTTCAAATCTCCAAAGAAGGTTCAAAATACTTTACGCAGTCTTGAGGAAGATTTCATTCTGCAACCTCAAATGTGACATTGCAAGCTTATCACCACTTTATTGCTATTTCATAGCAAATATTCTGATTAGCTCCATTCATTGGTTTCCACCAGTTCAGACACTTAGAACTAGGATACTTGATAGATAAAACAATTTTGAGCTGAATAGTTCACAGGAAATAAAATGTGGGTCCAACTGTCTGAGCCAGAATCCAAAAGACAGAGTATGAACAGGAAATATCTTGGATCACAAGTGATGAAGAAATTCAAGACTCATTTTTGGTGGAAAAGGTGATGCTAACCGTCTTTTGGGACTCAAAAGAGTCTATACTGGAAGACTACAAGGAAAAGGGGTTTACACTCAACAGTGCAAGATACAATGCTTTGCTGGCCAACAATCTGACGCAGACAAGCATTAAAGCCTATTCTTGAAGAAAGTGCTGTTCCTGGATGACAATGCACGCTAACATACATATGGCCAGACCATTGAAACCATTAACCAGTTGGGTTTTGAAGTGCTGAAAAACGCTGCATACAGTACCTTCTGACTTTCTTCACTTTGGACTGTTCAAAGATGTGTGGCACTATTTGTTACTGGTAATCATAAGAAAGTTTTCTTTGCATAGAAGGAATGCTATACTGACTGAGCCCAGATAAATAAGAAGGGTTAATGAATAAAACACCAGGGATAGATGGAAGAATATGATTCTCAAAAGGACCAAGAATCAGATGGCTGGCAGAGAGAATGACATTCATCTATGACAGGTCATAGGTCAAGATCTGATAACACTGATTCATAACACCCAGCGAAAAATACAGGCTATGAAAAGCGCAGAGAGAAAATCAAATAAGATTTAAAATCATAATTTGGAGATAAGAATTTTCTTGCAGAGTGACCCCTGATTGACCCCAAAAGGTGTAGACAGCCAGCTAGGATTGTATATTAAAAAATGTGTAGAAAGATTTTTTTTCTCACTGATTGTGTGTCAGATTTGGACAATGAAAACACATAGGTGGAAAGCTTTTATTTCTGCATAAATAACAAACTTAGAATTAATCTTTCTTTTGTCTTCACCCCAGGGCAGTCAACAACCCATAACTGAAGAGTGGCCAAGGTGGTAGGTGAAGATCAAGGAATGTGGAGGAGCTACCAACGCCTACTGTGGAACATTAGTGAGAGATGGTAATAAGAGGAAGTGGAAGTTATAAGGCGGAATAATGCCTGTAACCATCACCTATAGAAGATGGGAATTCCTAAAAATTAAGAAGTAATTTAATTCTCAGGACCTAAAACAATGAAGATGACAGGAGGAGGAAATACTGAATTCTTCAACTGCACCATGCCCCATGCTGGCCAATAATTACGAATGTCTCAAAGCAAGAAAGTAGAGTTTGTTTCAGACACTGGATGTGAGACACCCCGCATGATTATCTGCTGATGAGAACCTTGGACATCAGCCTTCTGCCGAACTTCACCAAATCAGCAAAATAAACTTTACCAAGTCAACAAAAATGTCATGTCCAAGTTAGAAGCAGGTTGTGCTGATAATTGTTCGCATGTCAATTCTAGGATTTAACAACAATAAACCAATTACTGTACAAAGGGCTTGACATAAAAAGAGTATTTAATTTTTTAAATTTATTTGAATGTTATTTTCTTACTTTTTGTCTTCACCCTACCTGGACCAGCCCAATATGGGGATACCTACAACAATTCTGATCTTGGCCACTTTATGATCAAAGCAAATGACGTGGGTTAAGGTTGGACCTGAATCGAAGAGATCACCCACATCAATCAGCTATGGGTATTTGACATTTTGGACAACCGGGAAGGATGTAGGGCAACAGATGCTTTTGCAAGGCTGTCAATTCCTTATGGATAATGTAGTGCAAGAAGCAGTGCATAATTGATTGTACAACCAACCAAAATCTTGTGGATGACTGGATCAAGTGCATTGAAAAGGAAGGAGATTATGTAGAATAACGATGTACTTGTTTAACCACTGCTTTCATTTAAATAAATTTCAAAAACAAGAGTAAGGATAATTTTTTATTTTCCCTGGTATATAACAATAATTTATATTATTTAGGGGTCAGGAGAGCCTAACATTATGAGAAGAGTTGTAACTGATTAGGTTGCTGTGGAGAAGGGGTATGATGCTGTAAGACCTCAAATAATAACTACGTGATAAAAAAACAAAAATTCAACAACTAAAACATTTACATGCTTTCGTTTATTAGACATTGTTGTGGCCTTGTTAGGGCCAGAAATAAAAACACAAGAGAGGAATTGAGTTAAACAAATATATTAACAGAAACAGTAATACAAACATATACAAATGAGAGTGTTTCAGCAAGAATGTTCAATCTGACTGTCAAACAGAGCTGATTGCTGGAAAATTCCTTCTCTAAAAGGCAGTACCTGCTCCTATTTATATCTGAGAGAGTTCATGTGTGTGTGGGTAAATTACCATAACAGACACTAAATTCAGTCACTTAGTATCCCCCATAATTTAGTAAGATTTTTCAGTTAGCCTGATGAATATTTATGAGTGTTTCTTAACCTGACACCTCTATGTGAAGAAAAATTATATATATATATATATATATATATATATATATATAAGTTAAGTAATGAAAATTTTGGTAATCTGTATGGATATCCCAAGGAGGATATAATTCAGAGAGCTCAATGTCAAATTAGAGCAAATATTAGCAGACAACCTTAAGGTTGTCTGTTTTTCTATTTAAATTAATATATATATATATATATATATATATATATATATATATATATATATATATATATATAATGGTGTATCAAAAATACTTTCCCAAACTTTGGGGGTGGATTCTTCACATCAAAACAAACAAAAAAGTCCATATAAACATATGCCCACAAATCCCTTGTTTTGATACCTCGATTGTCTTCAACAGTCTGTAGAATGTGTTCTTCGTGGGCAGGCATACAAGCAGATCTTGGTCTTCATCAATTCATGTTTTTTTTTTTCATGGATCTTGTCTCACCAACATGATGATAAACAGCAGTAAACATTGGATGACTCGACAGCTTTTCGTCTAAAAATGCAATCTCATACAGCTGTCCATTACCATTCACAGGGCTGTATATAAAAACCATATCTGCCTACTCATGATATGAATATCTGCCATTGTTAAATGGAACGCTTCTCAGTTAACTCACTACTACACATATTAACTGTTGAAGACAGACTAGCCACAAATGTACATGAATAACAAATGTAACCTAGTCTACATGACAACACAGCACCATCTACCATAAACTTTCTTGAAACTTAATAACTCAAAAATGAAGGATTTGCAGACATATATTTAGACAGACTTTTGTCCTTGTTTCAGTGTGAGGAACCTGCCCCCAATGTTTGTAAAAGTATTTTTGACACAACCTGGATATACGTATGAATAAAGACAAAAACAAGAGTTTTCTTTGCCAACATGTTTTGTATTCTGATGGGCTTTATCAAGACAAATGTGAGGATTTTATTTTGCAACAAGTAGTTATAAACAAAAGTAAATATGTTAGTTTTCCAGAATTTAATTTTCAATTTAAGAAACACTCATAAATATTCATCTGGCTAACAGAAAAATCTAGGCAACTTATGGAGGATGCTACGTGACATAATTAAATATCTAATAAACAAAAGTGAGTAAATGTTGTAGTTGCTGAATTTTTGTTTTTTATCATGTAATTATTTTTTATATTATTTTAGTTTCATTTCTGTATTATATTTTTTAAATAGTAGAAGGTTATGAATTTAACCATTTTTTTCAAATTTTTTTAAATTTTTACTCGAAGCAGCAGAAATGGGGTTTTACAGAAGGATGCTAAAGATATCATGGGCCGAACATGTGAGCAGAGAGGTTTTGGGGTGAATGGAAACAAAGCGGAAACTTATATTTAACAACAGGAAGAGGCAGTTGAAATTTCTGGGGCACGTAATAAGGAAAGAGGGCTTGGAAAATTTGATACTCACAGGACAGATTGAAGGCAAAGAGGGATAGAGGAAAACAATGTATAACCTACCTAGCAAGTTTTAGAGAAAATGGAAACAAAAAGGACACTTATACTGAACATCAGGAAGAGAGAGTTGAAATTTCTATGGCACATGATAAGGAAAGAGGAATTGGAAAATTTGATACTCACAGGACAGATTGAAGGCAAAGAGGGATAGAGGAAAACAATGTATAACCTACCGAGCAAGTTTTAGAGAAAATGGAAACAAAAAGGACACTTATACTGAACATCAGGAAGAGAGAGTTGAAATTTCTATGGCACATAATAAGGAAAGAGGGCTAGGAAAATTTGATACTCACAGGACAGATTGAAGGCAAAGAGGGATAGAGGAAAACAATGCATCACCTACCTAGCAAGTTTTAGAGAAAATGAAAACAAAAAGGACACTTATACTTAACATCAGGAAGGGAGCTTTGAAATTTCTGGGGCACATAAGAGGAAAGAGGGCTTGGAAAATCTGATACTCACAGGACAGATTGAAGGCAAAGAGGAACAGGGAAAAGCATTGCCTGATATAATTAATGGGCTTGAGCAAATGGATGGCTGAACAGGGTCTGAGAGAAATAACAAAAAGACAAAACTGCAAGAGACAGGAGGATGAGGTGAACCATGATTGCCTATATCCTGGAGGGACAAGGCACATAAAAGATGTTGGCTTGGGAAAAAAGTATTTCATTCAGGAAAGGAGGCATTTTAAAAAATCTGGGACACAGTTTTATATTTAGGTAACTTTCAATAATGGCAGTCATGATTTTCTCAATTTTCATCAAAGTAAATTACTTTCTCTTTTATTAATCGTGGCATTCTTTAGATTGAAAAAATATATACAACAACAAGGACGTCTATGTTGTGTGCGTTTTTTATTTTTATTTCTTGTCGGTGCACCTGGGGACTGCTGTCAACAATGATGCAGTAACAAGAAGAATCAATAAATAAATATAAAATAAATATTTTGTTTTTGTTCACTGAGAAGACTTACTACTAGTCCAATGAAGAAATTCATTATCTTTTGCTGTCATAGCTACAAATTAATCATTATTCTCTATAAATACCATCTTCCATTTCTCTTCTTTCCAACTAAGATCATGACTGTGTTACAGACTTGTCTTACTTTAAATGCAAACACATTGTAAGATAAAACTTATACATTTTACACTCTCATCTCTTGCATTGCTATATTTTTGTTTTTTATCATTTTTTTACAAGAGTCGTTTGCATTCATCTATCATTTTGTGATTTTTCATTTAAAGTTTTATTTCTTTTACCGAAACCAGTGTAACAAAATATAATACATAAAAATGTATTAAAACAAAGTTAGGGGTAAAAACAAAGAACAGTAAGAAAAATTCTCATACACAATAAAATGGTTATTTGGAAAATCTCTATCTATAAAAGGCAGGATGTGTGTGTGTGTGTGTGTCAAATTAGCAAGAAGGCCAAGACCGACTTTGCATTTCCCAACTCCCATCGATAGTGGAAATAATCGATTTTTTCATGCTTCTAAGGCAGTTTTCATGTAGTTTGCAGCCGTTTTGTACTGGCCAGTGTGAGAGCCAACAGCTGACTGAATTTAATGTTAACTAATGTCAAATAAATAGCATTTTTAAAAAATTTAGCTGCATTCATCGCAAACAGGAAAAATTTTAATTTGCATGGCACTTTACTCCAATTGGCTCATTCGCTTGCTTAAACTCAACGTTGATTCTGATTCCGCAGAACTGGGTTGGGTGTGAAAAAGTTTTTGTTGTTAACATTATTTTTTTCATTCGGTTTTTCCAGTTACGAGTCCTTTTTTGAAAGCTGATCGTTTTGTGTTCATTTTGTTTAGTTCTTTTTCGTAACAGATTTAATGTTTAGTATAGAGCTTTGAAAAAAATTCGCAATGTGAGATAGGCAAGAAGTAAGGCATGTAGCAACATCAGCACGGCAAAGGGCACTCCTTTAAAAGGCAAGGAAGGGCAAAAATATTTTAAATCAAGTGATAGTGATTGCTGTATGAGTCGTACGATTTTTTAATCAAGCACAGGCAACGCCAATAAATGCTGCTAGTATATACTAAAAAGGAAATAGCAAAAATCAAAGTAAGGCTAACTGGTTTTAACTCTTTTCTCTTCAGAACTCAATCAAGGACAAAATAGATAAATATATGCACAATAACTAAAAAGGTGGGGAAGAAAATATAGTAACCTTCCTTTTGCATGGAAAATAATAATTCTTTTGTTCATCCTATACTTTTGAAATCTCACTTGCTGCTATCCTATGTTTGTTTTTAAAGCCATTAAAAGATTATGTGCCCCTTCCCTCAACATATGACATAGATTAAACATCATAAGTAGAACTAAAATTATGAGACAGATGTTTCTTGGCAAACTGGAGGAGACATTTCAAATTTAAGAGAAAATTTAACTTAGGGAAGAATTTCACTACGGAAAAGAACATATTTAGAATCACTGCATCCTGTATGCTAGCAACTTCACACAACAAATGAATGCAAGTTAATTTTTAGCCATTATGGTTAAAATGATGGACTGGACATGTCAATGATGGTTCGAAAAGAATATGTTTATAACTATAAATTTTATGTGTGTGTGTGTGTGCATGCATTTCCGTGATATCTGCATTCATTTGTTGTGTTTTAACGACAGTGGCTGATAAAAAAGTCATCAATCTGTGTCCATTCGTTACATATATGGTATGTCAAATAATTTTCATGGTTAGGTTAAAATGAACATTTTTACTTTAAATGCATCTTTTTATATGCCTTGTCATGGCTGAATATACATACATACACACGCACACACACATATCACATACAAAAAAATACACATCAAATACAAACATACCATTTATACACATACTCACATTACATACACACCACAGATTTTACACACATAAATATATATGTTGGGACAATGGACACTCCAGACACTCCTTTAACCCAATCAAATGGAAAAATGTAAGAATTTGGAAAAAAAATAAAAATTCATCAAATTTCCTTTTCTGTCATCTTCAATGAAACATATTTGAAAAAAAAACGCAATAAACATACATTATACATATATATATATATATATATATATATATATATATATATATATATATATATTTGGTTGGATTGATGTTTCTTGTTGACCCTGGGTTTCACGTTTTTTGTCTCATCAGACAAAAACATTAATTTTTTTTAAAATTTTGGGTTTATGCATCAATTTGACTAAATATTTTTCTTCTATCTCTGATATTGAGCATTTTCTAATATACCTTGAAATATGTTATATATAAATAAAAAAATTATATATATGAATATCATCATTTAGGAAATAAAGAAAATTTGAAAAGAAAAGAAGGGAAAGAAATGAAATTTGATAGTAACAAATGGTGAAAGGTTTCATTGCCATTGCAGAAAATTATAAATATGATAAAAATTGACTGTGTCATGTGGTGGCGGACTTATATTATCGGGAATAGATAACAGCCAAATAGTGCTGGCGAAAATCTCAATATGACAAATCCCAGACCAGCTAGCTAAACTCTGGGACAGAATATATAAATATTTAACAAACTGTCACGGACTGCTTAACCACCCACAAAAACGTTGAAAACAAAAGGAAATAGGTTTATCTTTGTCGAGGGAAAGATATCGTTAGACAAGGGTCTGGGTTTTGTTAGAATGTATTATTTATCATTTCTAATATTATCGGAATGGTTGGCCCAAATTTCTGGATGACCACCCATTCTGATAATTGGCGAAAATCTGACTGACGAAGTCCAGATGAAATTGAGGTTATCACACCACTGGTCGCATTGTTCTGTTGGTTTTTTGTGAAGAGAGAATAATAAAGGAAAAGAAGGAAAGGAATAAAAAAAAAAAAAAAAAATAATTTTTTTTTTTTTTTTTTTTAAGATATTTTTTTTTAAGAAACAAGGCTAGTCTGGTCACGCCCACACTGTTGATCGGCCATTGGATGAATGTTAACAGGAGCCAGGCGGAGGTGATCATGTGATGATTGAGGAGGCCTTCGCCATTACTCCTTCAAGAGGATAGGTATAAGATGTTGCTGTAAGAAGTTCAAATAACAAATGACGCCTCTCTGAAACATGGTGAGATATCCATAATGAGAATAAGAGAAGGTGGGGGTAAGAGAAGACTTCCAAAATGGAAAAAGGAGTGAAAAATACCTGACCGAAAATAAAGAAGTGGATTATGGATTTAGAATTATCAAGGAACCTCAAACCCCGACAAAGCCCACCCTGGTTTTGGTCGGCATCCATATATAACAAAAGTTATAAATAGAGCATAAATCAGAGTTTCCCAGAGAGTTTCCCAGATTTCAGAGTTCAGTCTCCAGTGCTCAGTTGAAGTGGGAAACGCAGAGATAGTGACTTGAAAGATTCATGTTTTATTCCGAACTCATCTTCAATCCAAGAACAATTTATTTTTGAAGAACGACTTAGATCCATACCACCAAAATAAATTTTTACGACTATCGCCTGAAGACACACCAAGAACCAATTTCTTAAAGAACAGACAACTTAAGATGTTAAAACTCACCTAACAAAAAACAACGTGTCACAATCCATATAGCGGGTCGGGAGAAGATGCAGTCCTATGTATCCAGCAACCAGATATAAAAAATTGTTATCCTTTTTTGATACCTTGAACTTTTTGAGTTATTATTTTATTTTAATTTATACATATTTGTGCGATACCACCCTCATTTGAACTCAACTTGCATTACGGCCCCAACGACTGATTGATTTCGTCTGCCTAAAATCAATTCACAACGTGGGTAGGTTAACTGGAGATCAAAAGTTACTTTGGTAACCAGACGTTGGAAGCGATAGTTGGAAACGACGAGGCTGAAATTGGATCTAACCAGATTCCCATCCGAATCACCAAAAGGTTAGAACGTCACATTTGGGTGCCGCGACCAATACCAAGCCAGTTGATCGTCAAAGGACGGGACAGCACGACTGATTAAACAGGCGGACGTCACGTTTGGAGCGGTGAAACCCGAAAAAAAGAGCAGGAGCGATTTTTTTGTAGAGGGATGTCATATATATATATATTTATTTATATTTATATACACATACTTATATATATATATATATATACACAATATATATACACACATATATATACACATATTTATACACACATTCTATGTATATATGTATAAATATTTCAACACAGAATATGTATATACATACACAAACATCACACACACACTTTCAAAACACACAACAATATAGTGGTTGTCAACCCAAAAAAACGAAATTCATTGATCATGTTTATTGTTAGTTACATCAGTTAACAATTTACCCCCTGTAAATGACAACACTGCAAATCATTTGTTGTGAATGATTCAGGTGGCTCATGTTTGAGTTTTGGAATCTGCATTTCTTTTATGTATATGGTATGTCAAATAATCTCCGGATGGTTTTGTTGCCTTAAACATTCATTTGTTTAATTTGTTTTTTTATATATGCCTTGTCATAACGTTGAATAATACATACATACACACAATATATATATACTCAAACACATAGAGGGTTTGAAAAAAATTAATTTGTATTTTTTTTCCCCATGATTTTCTTGGTTTGCCACCTTATGGTAAATATGAATGGTCACAATTTTCAGGATATTGTCCATCTTGAAAGTTATGAGATAGAATATGAAAAAAACTGACCTAGAAAATTCATTCCTGTCAAACCGTGAATTGAAGGTCATTCTCAACGGATTCTCCTCCAGTTCCTATCCCACGAACGCAGGTGTTCCCCAAGGCGCCATCCTTTATTCCAAAATTATTCCTTATTTTCATCAACGACCTTCCTGACGCCATAGATTCCCAAGTTGGCATCACAGTCGGACGACACTACAATTTACTCCTGCCTCAAAAACAAATCTAGTGTCGATGACAAAAAAACCTGGCCGTGCGTCTTGAAATGGACCTCCAATCGGTTGTTAATTGTGGCAAGAATTGGCTGGTCAACTTTAACGCCTCAAAAACTAAACTACTCTCTATTAATCACACATAGATCCTTCCCTGCCCCCATTAGAATGTCTGATAGTCAACTTCTTGAGAGCAACTCCCTGCGTCTGCTCGGTCTCACGTTGACTGCTGACCTGAGATGGAACAAATACATTGAGTCAATTGCTTCTTCCACCGCGAGGAAAGTTGGCTCTCTGTGCCGCGCCAGGAAATTTTTCTCCCCGGAATCGATACTTCAAATATACAAATCAACCATTCGCCCTTGCATGGAGTATTGCTGCCATATATGGTCTGGGGCACCTTCTGTTTACCTCGGAGTTCTTGACAAGATCCAGAGACGGATATGTAATATAATTGGCCCTGATCTGGCGTCTCGTCTACAGTCACTCTCTCACAGACGCGCCGTCGCCTCTCTCTGTCTTTTCTACAAATACTTTCATGGTAATTGCTCCGATGAGCTGCTTTCACTGGTTCCCAGACTCCATGAATTCAAGCGCCCTACGAGGCTGGCATCCCGCTCCCACCCTTACACTGTAGAAACTTTTAAATGTAGCCGTCTCTTCTACTCCAATAGCTTCATACCTCGCACCTCTCGCCTGTGGAACACCCTTCCCAATTACTGTTTCCCTGAGAGCTATAATCTCCAACTATTCAAATGTAATGTCAATCGACATCTCCAGTTACCTTGATCTACCCACTATCCCTCTCCTCATCCTTTCTTCTATCACTCTTATCTGCTCTTGCTCCAAATCTTCTGCAACCCCCTACATCCTAGTGGCTTCATGCCTTGCTCAGGACATAATGCTTAAAAAAAAAATTATATTAATTGTTGAACATTTATTTCTTTACGACTTTATTTCTTTATGACTTCCGGACACTTGATATTGAGGGTGGTCCTGAGACATCAGTTGGTAAATGTCTGAAGTTTGTAGGTGTTGGCCTTGGTTACCTGTCAGGTTTCTGAGCTCTAAAGTAGGACCGACTTGTCATTGATGCTGAAGATCCAGATCTTGTAAAGTGAGAGGGCTGTTGATCTTGTGCATCTTGTTGTTTGTGGGAGAGAAGGCTGATGTCATCTGCGTAGTCCAGATCTTCCAGCTGCTTCATGCAGGTCCACTGTAAACCAGATCTACTGCCTGCCATGGCCTGCTGCATTATCCAGTCGACGACCTGCAGGAAGATTGTCAGCAACAGCAGACATCGCTGACAAACACAAGTTTGCCTGGAGAATGATTCTGTCAGCTTCTTGTCATGGATGATTTGACAGGTGACATCTTCATAGTTGTTGGATGATGGTGATGAACTGTGGTGGAAAACCGTAGTGCTGCATCAGTCTCCAGATGACATCTCTGTATCAGTCTCCAGATGACGTCTGTATCAGTTTCCAGATGACGTCTCTGTATCAGTCTCCAGATGACGTCTCTGTATCAGTCTCCAGATGATGTCTGTATCAGTCTCCAGATGATGTCTCTGTATCAGGCTCCAGATGATGTCTGTATCAGTCTCCAGATGATTTTAAATTATAAATTGGTATGATGACGTATAAATCAGTTTCAGATGATTTTATATATTTATATAGATGATGTCTCTGTATCAGTCTCCAGATGACGTCTTATCAAATTCCAGATGACGTCTCTGTATCATTAAATTTGATGTCTCTTCAATTTTCCAGATTCAAACTATTTTTGGAATAAAAACAAAAAGAATTTAAAAATCGACGAAGACTGGATTACACAGGTTTGCCATTCCAAAATTGTTGTTCTGATGATAATTTTTTCATTTAAATGGTTAAATTTTCTTTGCAGGATCTATCTTTACAAAAGTCTAATCTGTTCTTCTTGAAGTGTCTTTGTCCAATGCCGTCTTCATTCTCTTCTATTTGATTCTTTTAAATTTTTTCCTGGAATAGGATAGCAGCATAATGCCTCTCCAGTTGTTCCAAGATAACAAGTCCCCTTTCCTTGGCAACTTCACAAAACAGACAAAAGACACACACCTCCAGGCTGGGGGTTGTGTAGTAGGCTAACAACCTACTTACTTATAAACTAGCTTGTTACAGAAACTGCGATGATATCTTCAATAATAAGGTCTGCCCATCACATCCTCTAAATTAGCCATGCATTTAATGATCAAAAGCAAATTTTTGGGAAAAGTTTTTAAGATAAGGTTGTACAAATAAAGATTATTCCTAAACCATTCAAATATCCGTCTGAATGGACAAGAATCCAGTTTCCATTTTATCCATCGTTTGTGAGAACTATAAACAAATCGCAAGGCCAAACACTTCAAAAACTTAGAATTTGGCTCCAGAAAGAAATATTTTATGCATGGCCAGTTGTATTATGTATGCTCAAAAGTAAGAAATATTAATAATTTATTTTTCGCTGTTAAAAGGAAAAAAAGAAATTTTCTGAAAAAATATTGTTTACCCTAGATTCCTATAAAATTACATTAAAATTAAAGAAATTATTAAACAGAAAGTAGGATTTTTGTCAAAATATTTTTCCAAACAAATCAGATTATACAAATTTCATCAATTGCTTTGCATAATTGGATGAATCGTAGAGTTTGCAAATAAAAAAGTAAACAGTACCTCCAACAAAACTAAATAATGTTGGGATTTCAGCACGCATCTGAAAAATAATAGGAAAGGCACAAAGAAGCAACACTGGCAAAGTGACTAAAGCTGAGATGCCAGTTCGGGGCCAATAATATTAAAGATTCTTCTTTGGATTTTTATCAAAGAACACTAAATAGATGTGGCAGCAATATTCAATGCAGGGATGAATGGTAGACTTATTGATCAGTCTTAAGAGATTGTATGTCTGACTGTTTTCTCTATCGATACCAGAACCATTGTTGGACATTGGGAGTTGATAAACTAAGGTAATTTAATTTGTTTTATCATTTCTGCTTATTGTCAGAGATCCCAAGCCATTTTCCTCACACACAACTTTGTCTTTTCTTCATTCTAATCTGAGGAAACTATAGAGAGTGTACGACATGTTTGGCAGAGTGGGCAGAGTAATTCAACAAAAATCGAAGATTGCTTTTTTCACTACAAATTATTCATTATATCATATCCAAGTACTTAAAAAAAAATACACAATATTTCAAACTCAATTTAGGCCTATAGTTCATAACTATGCAATAAGACAAGC
This sequence comes from Acanthosepion pharaonis, assembly GCA_903632075.3. Lineage (NCBI taxonomy): Eukaryota > Metazoa > Mollusca > Cephalopoda > Sepiida > Sepiidae > Acanthosepion > Acanthosepion pharaonis. The sequence goes on along the minus strand of CAHIKZ030002043.1, from coordinate 262,936 downwards.
TAACATAAACCATCAATTTGTCTGCAGAATTTCATTACATTATTGTTACATAATTATAGTGAAATAATTAAGGTTTGTTGCCAAAAGCATTTTATTTTTGGTCGTATATTAATTTAAAATATATATTTTTACTGGCTTTATTTTTGAAATGGAATAAGATTATTCTAAATTTGAGAATTTCACTATTGCCATCTAAACGACTGGAAGAACGTGATCTAAAAACAACAGTGGAAAAGAGAGGTAACAAAGCGTAAACAAAATAGTTCCAGTTTGTTCAACTTAGAAAACTTAGCATTGCAGCCAAAGTATTCTAATATGCTGCCAATAACAAAGGAGAAAATGAAAAATACCTAACAACAAATCGAATATAACATCAAAATTAATATTATTTTTATTTATTTGTTAAATAACTAAATACATAATAGTCAACAATGTTTCCTTAAAACTTGGTATTTCCTGTAATCAGTCCTTAATAAATATTAGTATTATTATTATTTTACTTAAGTGTAAGGGAGTGCTACATTTAAAATCCCTTAAGGTAACCATGAAAAGAAATGTTGATCAAAACTGACTTAAACCTTTAAAAAATATGTTTCATAAAATTTATCAAATGTTTGAATAATCAAATGACTGTTTAATTGATATAATCCATTACTAGAGGTTTAAATAAATGGTTGATCCCCTGTACTAGTTCAGTAAGTACCTGATTTCTACTATATATATTTTTTACAAGTATCAAAATTAGGCTGGAAATGGATGATCTATACTATATATGGGCAAGAGATAATATAGTCTTCACTTTCCAGTCTCAACATAGAAAAAAAGTTTTCTTTTTCCTTGAAAAGATTAATTATTTTCACCATACAGTTCTTCCTCACAGACTAAATTTGCATGCCAGTATTGCTATTGTATTTATTTTTATAAATATTTTTATTGTTGTTATTTTTTTAAACTTAAAATTTATTTATATATTTACAATCCCCAACTTTTATGAAAAAAAATGTTGATCTCAAAACTGCATTTATAATAAAATTTGTAATGCCGCAAAATTAATTTTTAATGTTATAAAATATATATCCTTATTTTTATATAAACCATATGCAATGATTTAACATGTGATTAATTTATTTTCCACTTTGACAATTATTATTTTTCATATTTTGTTTTTTTTTAGAATTATATATTATTTCCTTAAAAATATAAAGTTATACATATAAATCAACATATAAATTTGACAATATTTATAGCAAATTTTTATAGGGATCCAATCATGATAAATATGAATATATATATATATATATATATATATATATATATATATTTATATATATATTTTAAATATATATATATTTATGTATATATATATATATATATATATATTTCATTTATATTCATATATATATATATATATATATATATATAAAATTTATATATATATATATATATATATATATATATATATTTTATTTATATATATTTATATAATATATATATATATTTATATATATATATATATATATGAAAATATTAAAATTTAAAAATATATATATTTCCTGTCTTGTCAAATAATGAAAAAAATTTTAAATGAAATATTTCATTCAGGGAAATAATTGTTTTCCAAGAAAATAATTTGTTTAATTTCATGATATCAGTCTTTTATTTTAAATTTCTTGCCAATATTAAATTTAAGTCTTATATATTAGACCAGTTCATCAATGAACCATTAGTCTGAAAAGTTCTTATTTTTTGAAATGGAATCAGGAATTTTTTATATGTTTCATCCACCATACACAAAATATTTGAATGAAATACATAAAAAAAACATTAAGACGCACAAAACATTTCAATAATATTTATTATTAATTTTAACTCTTTAATAAAAAACTATACATTTTATTAAAAGATTGTTTTTATTTTTTCATAAATTGCCAGTGTTCATCATTTAAACCCTGGTGCAGAACCATAAATTGTATATTGAAATTTTTTAAAAATGCCAAATGTTTTTTCTATTGCTTTTTTAATGTTTTTTTTACCAGCTTTTTAGAGTGAAATGAAAGGAAGCAAGATTTGTCATTCTGTTTAAGAACAAATTTTTTTTTTTTTTTTTTTTCAATATTTTTTAATTAAATGTCTTAATTTTTAATCACTGGAAAAATGGATGACATATCTAATATTTATTCCATTTTTTAAATTACATATAGCAAAAAAAATAGCATTAGCCAAGGGAAAATGAAACAGCCTTTTAAACATACAAACAGGATTCCATTTTATTCAAACTTGGAAATATTCACAAAATCGTCATAATGCTTTCTATTACATTTCTAAAATGTGAACTTTTACTATTCGGTAATAAAAAAAGGTATAATTTTTTTTTATTCTAATCTTTGCCCAGTACAAGATTCTACCAATGCTTTATTTTGGGGTAGCATGAAAAAAAATAATATTGAACTTTCTTTTTTTCACTTGCACTAAGATGCAAGGGGTTACTGAGAGTGAAAGAATATAAAAAAATATAAAATATTATTAAGGGGAGAGAACAATAAAAGAACTGATGTTTAGAAAGCAGAAGATAATGACCGATATTGCATTTAAATTTTCGAAGCAAAAATCTAGAAGAGACTTCTACAAGTGAGAACTGGAATAAAAGAAACTGTTAGTATAGAACATACAGTTACATCTAGCCTATTAAAGTGTAAAATGATGAGACCTAACTGCCAATCTAGTACTGCACTTAAATTCATAAAGTCTAGATAACATAGAGAGAAATTTCATCAGAACAATTACCATGAAAGTATTTAAAGACAAGGCACAGAGAAGCTGCATTATCACAGTGAAAAATTGACTGAAAGACCAATAACATTGCAGATACTTATTCAAATTTTAAAAAAATAGCTGTATTGATTCTTGACATAAAGAGCTTATGATTGTACTGTTCAAAGAAGCATCCAGATTTGAGATTTGACCACTAAGTAGTACTTAAGAATAAGTTGTGTAGGACTTCCTCCTTACCATTAAAATATAGATGAAATTATGATACTTTAACTCTGTAGTCATCTCCTACAAGACTGGTTAAACATATTTTTAATTCTATCTATCAAGAATAGAAAGAGAAAAAAACATTAGGCCCAGCTAAGATGGAGGCAGTAATCCATTGTTAGCTTCATCTGATTATTGTAAAGAAAAAGCAAAGCAGAAGGAGTCACTTACTTCCTGGAGCAATAGAATTAGTTAGATCTTTACCATTTTTCAGGTTTTTTATAAAATGATCTATATATATATATATATTTATATATATATATATATATATATATATATATATATATATATATATATTGATTTAAATGAAAATGAATTTTTTTTGTATGACCATTTTTTTTTTTTTTTTTTTTTTGAGATTTTTTAATTTTAAAAATTTTTATTTTCAGGGTCTTTTGAATGGCAAATGGTTTTAAACAAACAATGAAAAATGAAAAGAACTCATCCAAAAATGGTATGGTTATGGAACGTTTTCATTTTAAATGAAGATATATATATTTAAATAAAATAAATTTACGATTAAAATAAATGCGTAAAAATTGAATTAATAATAATGAACCAACCTGAGCAATAAAATAGAAAAAAAAGTTGAAAATATATCAAAAAATAAATTTAAAATCGTTGTTCCAATTAATCTTTTTTTAACAAAGCGATGGTTTAAATAATTTTGAGGCAGATGGCTTTATCAAAATAGACAGAATAGAACCATAAATCAACTCATGCTGTGCTGAACCCACCAGAGATAAAATGGGACGTTATATTTGGATTTTATTTTGTAATTTTAAAGCCAAAAGTCTGGGTATTTGAGAACCTACAGGTCTAATCATCCTGTTGTTGGAATTGTTACCTATAAAATTATTTTTTGTACCTCCAAATAACCGTTTCTGCAGTTTTATTTCTAGTTTGTCAATATGGTCATATTTCAAGGCATAATTTTTTTTCTATTACTCTTAAGTCTTTTTTTATATTTGAGTCTAACTTGTTGAAAAAAGACCCTAATCCTTGGTTTTATGTTGTCGTCAACCATCCTTATGACTGTATGTTTGGGCTTAAAGTAAGTTGCTTTTTATTTTTTATTTTTATAGATAATATTTTTGGGTATTCAGGCAGTGCTGTTGGATAAGTTCATTAACAATTGGGAGGAGGTTGGTAATTATTATTTGGGGGATTAGTTATTAAATATTTTAAAGATGTTTCTGCCAGTATTAAATCCTATTTTATTATTGATTTAACTCTGTTTCATCTTTATTTAAGACTGTTAAAATATAAAAATTCTGTCAAGAATGGAAAATAAAAAAAATTATAAATAATCCAACTCAGATATTTTTGCTTTTTATCTCTTGTAAAGAATAGAGCAAAAGAATGGGTGTTTCTGTATTTCTGGCATGATGAAATGAGCTGACCATTTTCCCAACATCTTTAACAATGGATTGCATGTATGGAGTTCTACATGATATTTTTTTATGAGAGTTTCATACAATACGAGATGCAAGAACCACTCAAGGTAGAGTTTTACTGAATGTATTGTTCTATGGATATAAGAATTGCAGATTATGAGGATATCTCAGATGGCTATTTTTGATAAATTAAGAATATCTAAATTTACATTTACTAGACCATATGCAGTTTTATATTTTAATTAAAGATAGATTCGGGTATGGAAAAAATTGTCATAAATAAACAATAGTTTTCCAACTTATAAAAATACTGAATGTTTGAAAAGAACAATACTAACCTTTTATTTTAAAATTCTTTGGATTATATTTTTTATTTTTTTTTTAAAGTTAAATATGCTATCCATTTTAGTTGAATAATGCTTTTTGGAGTCTTTATTTAATGTGGTTCCTGTTATTTGGTACAGTTTAAAACTTTTTGTGTGACAGTCCAAAATGTTCAATGAAGGATGATTTTTTATTTAAGACCTTCAGAAAACAAATGTTTTCACTCAAAATAAAATACCATTTATCTTAGCAAATGTTTGTATCCATTTGACAGTTTAGATATTTCCAAATGGGTTTGGCACCATGCATGACATTCATATGAAAGTCTTGATCTGATGAGGCTATGTAAGTGTTGAAAATTATCACATTTTTGCTTTACTGATATACAGGGTGCGATGGATAAATTGTCACCTTAATTACACAAAAATAAAAATAACAAAAACAGATATATTTACCAAAATCTCACAAAAATAGCTTAAAAATACTAAAGAGTAAATTTATTCAATAAAATTGCCATTGGTTTCAACCACATTCTCCAGATGACTTCAAATCTCCTGCATGGTCTCCTTTTATAAGTTGTTGAATGCTTCCATAATCTTTGCCTTCACTTCATCTTTGGTTTTGTAAAGATTTTTGTTGGTCTCTCACTCAACTGCATCACCACACATAATAATCAAGGGGGTTACAGTCTGGGGAGTTAGGTGGCCAAATGTAAGGAGTGATGTGGTTGCAGAAATTGTTTGACAGCCATGACTAGGTTCTCCTGCTTGTGTGACATGATGCAGAATCATGTTGCCAGACATAGGGTCTTCCAGCAGCCACCCTCTTCAAGGCACTTGATGTAGGCCTCTGTCTTGTGTCTGAGACCCTCACCAACAAATTTGGGAGTTCTTTTCTTATCAGAACAATCAGAGTGAGTTACTGCACATTCATAATCACTATAAGACTCAACCATTTCTTTTCAAATTCTCTGCACTGTTCTTAGACTGACACCCAAACACTCTGAAATGTGTATATTCGAGCTTCTAGTAAGAATTTCAAGCAGTACAGCATTCTGTTTCAAAATTTCTGGTGGAGTGAATTGCATCATGGTGCTCTTTTTCTCACAGATGGTGCCAAACTGATGCTACCATATTGTGCAGTCAACAAAATCAAAAACAAACAATGTGCATGCGGAAAAAAAAAATATAAAATGGCACAATTTATCCATCGCATTCTGTATATATGTTCTACGCTTTTATATAATATATATATAAATATAAAATCTATTTACAGTTGGATAATTTATCAATTTTATTTTTTCTTTGACAGATCAATTTAATTTTATAATTTTAAATGACTACTGAGTTAAATCATTTTTTTCTTCATCCATATTTAAATTATAATTTTAAGTCCCATTTTTTTTCTTAAGAACCTAAACTTTTGGACAAATTTTTGTTATTAGATGTTTCATTGAACAGAAGTATCTTAAAAATAATCATGTCAAGAAAAATATTTATGTAGCAATTCATTTTATATATATAAATACATAAATTAACTAAATATGAATTTAAATTTTAAAATTATTGACACCAAAAATTTGAAAATAAAAAAAAAAGATTTTCAAATAAAATTAAATGTTTAACACAAATTTGTTAAAATAATATTACAAAATTTTTGAAAATCAATTTGTAATGAAAAATTATTTCAGAGAAAATTTTTTTCTGAACTAAGATTTTTAATTAGTTTCAAATTCATTAAAATTATTAAATGAAAAATATTTTTTTTTAACTTTTTTAAGAATTAAAGGGATTTCTATTTTTTGTCTAGTTCTGATGAAAAATTCGGAAAAGAAGATTTAATGATATTCCAAATTTTTTCTTATTCTCAAATTTTAATTTTTTTCCAAAAAAAATATTTTATATATGATATTTATTGAAAATGCCAAATAATAATTAATTTCTAATAAATTTTTGGAAATGTCTTTATATTTTTTTATCAATTTCCTTTTTAAATAAAATTTTATTTTATTTTAAAATAAAACAATTTATTCATAAAAATAAACAGTAAAATTGGTCAAAAAATTTTTTTTTGAATAATTCATTTTATTTTTAAAAAATTTTTAACCAAAATCTTGTAAATTCAAATTTTAAAAAAAAATCAAATCAAATTATTTTAATTTTTTTTTTCCATTTTCTTTTTTCAATAATATTTTTATGACATTTATTTTTCATTTTTCCAATAAAAAATCATTACAACATTTTAACAATGTTATTTTGATATATTTTCCATTATATATTAATAATTATATTAAAATTATATTCTGAAATAAAAAAAGAATTTGAAAAAAATAGAAAATTTTATTTTTTTCAATTTTTTTTTTTAATTTGTATAATTCTTTCCATAGAAAAACCAATACTAAATTCAATTAAACAAAATTGGATTTTTTGCCCCGAATCGATGAAAAAACTAAACAGACCATGGGAATAAACATTCTTTTCAATGAATGTTTTTTTAAAATTGATCACTGCATTTGATTGATAAAATTTCATAATTCAAAAAAAAAAATTTTAATAATTAAAATTAGAATAATTTTCTTTTATGTAATTTAATTGATTAAATTTATATTTTTCATTCTTTTTTTTATAAATATTTCATTCTTCATACAATTGTAGTTCTTTCCCTAATTTAGTTTCATTTTTTTAAAAAAAATATCTTCTTTCATTTATTTTAAGTTTTTGATTTTTTTAAAAAAAATTTCATTTTGTTTCCCAGAAATTTCAACCTTTATGTTTATGTTTTTCTAAAATAAAAAAATTTTTCACAAATTTTTTTTCTCTTTCAATTCTTTTATTTGTCATTCCATTTTTAATTTTTATTTTCCTATATCCTCTAAATCAAATGTTTAATGTATTGTATCTTTAAATCAGTATCCTTTGTATATATTATATTTGATGCTAAATTTATTCTCTTTCGAAAGAATTTTCAGCCTTTTTTGTTTTAGGAGGATGGAATAAAAGAATTTTTTATCTTTTAATTATTTATTTTCTTTTCTTTGAAAAATTTTCCAGTTTCTTTTTTCTAATAATAATTATAATAAAATAAAATAAAAATAATAATATAATTCTATTATAAAAAATCAATAATCACAAATAATTTTAAAAATAATAATAAAATTTTAAAAATTAAAATTTATATTTGATGAATCTAAATTAAATCAAAATATAGAAGTCTTTTTAATTAAATAATAATAATAATAATAATAATAAATTTTTTTTATTTAACACAAATAAAAATTTTTAAAATCAAAACAAAATACCTTTTTTTAAATAAGATTATAGAAGAATATAAAGAAAATTTATAAATTATAAAAAATATCAATTGTGTTTAAATTTTATTTTTATTTTTTTTCAAAAATGATCAGTTTAAAATTTCAACAATAAAAATTTTCCAGGTTTTTGGTTGGGACTAAAAATAGAAATTTTTTTTTATAAAATAATAATAATAATAATAATAATTTTGGGGAAAAAAAAAGAAAGAAACTGGTTGAAAATTTTGGACCCAAAGGTTAAATTTTTATAAACCTTTTATATATTTATGGATTTACACAATACACACTGACAGAACAATAAAAATCCAACCGTTTTTTGTTTATTAAATACCACAAATTTTAAATGGTGCTTAAAAATATTTTTGAATATGGCAGTCCATTTGACTGCAATGTATCTTTTTTATATTCAAAAAAAATAAAAAAAGTACAAGGACCTTTTAAAAAGAAATTTCAAAATTTTTGTTATTTGAACATCAATAATCCCTGTTGTAAAATTGGAGCCCTAAACTGGTTTTAAAAAAATTCCATTAAACTAATTTTTGGGATTCCTGAAAAAATATGCCTCAAGGAAATACAAAAATTGTTTTGACAAGTAAAGCCCAAACCTTTACGAAGGGCTTTATCTTGTAATCTTTTTTTTTTTTTTTTTTTTTTTTTTTTTTTTGTCAGTGGAAATGTTAAATGAAAAAGCTTTTTAACCTTAAATTTTTATATAAAGAAGAAAAAATGTTTAAAAATCAAAAATCAAAAAAATAATAATAAAATAATAATAATAATAATAATAATTGGAATAATTTAAATATTAATCTTAAAAGAAATAAGAAAAAAAAAAAAATTTTAAAAGACTGAGAAAATAAAATTAAATAAAGATAAAGTTTAATTATAAATATACCATGAAAATCCTTTTGAATGCAAATTCAAAAATTCAAAAGTAAAAAAACCAAAGAGACCTGATATTATAATAAAAGACAAGAAATTCAGGAATTATGCAATGAAAAGAAGACATTTTAAATTGATTCTAAAAAGAGAAAAAAAAAAATGAAAAAAAATTCTCTTTCCTGAAAAAATATTTTCAAAAATAAAATGTGGGTAAAAATGAATCACAGTAAAAAGAAAAATTTTTCTCTTTTTTTAAAAAAAAGAAAAAGATAAAAATTTAAGTAAAAATAAAAATCTGTAAAAAAGAATCAATATAAAAGAAAAAAGTCTTTGAATAAAGATAATACAGGAAATTCCCCATATAAAAGAAAAAAGTTTTCAATTTTGAAAAATTAATTTTAGTTTTGTTTATCAAAAATATTTTTTTTAAAGAAGAAAATTAATATTCTATAAATTATATTGAACCTAAAGAAATAAAAATGAATATTCAAAAAAATTTGATCAATGTTATACAATCTTCCTTTAAAATTGAAATAAAAGGAAATTTTCAATAATATTGATTGAAATCCCAAAAGTTTGAAAAAAAAAATTTCATAAAGAATGTTCTGTTTTTTTAAGAACAACTTTGTTAAGATTTAAAAAAGAGAAGAAAAAAAATACTTAAAAAATGTTTAAATTTTTTTTTTGAATTAAAAGTTTCCAAAAAATGTTCAATGAAAAAAAAAAAGAAGAAGCCCTTCTTCATTTTTTTTCAAATAAAGATTTTAAAGAAAAAAGTAAAAAAATAAAAAAAAAAAAAAAAAAATAAGAAAAAGAAAGAAAAGAAGAAGAAGAAAAAAAAAAAAGAAGAAAGAAAGAAGAAAAAAAAAAAGAAGAAAAGAAAAGAAAAGAAATGAGATAAAAAGAAAAATTTCCCAAAACATTTCATTAAATGAAAAAAATAATAAAAAAGAAAATAAAAGAAAAGAAAATTTAAAAAAAAAAGAAAGAAAAAGAAGAAAGAAAAAAATCCAAAAAGAATGAAAAAAAAGAAATTAAAAAAAAGAGAAAAGAAAAAAAGAAGAATTTCAAAAAGAAGAAAAAAAAGAAGAAGAAAAAAAAAGAAATTTTGCTAAAAAAAAGAAGAAAAAGAAAAAAGAAAGAAAGAAAAAGAAGAAAAAGAAAAGAAAAAAAAAAAAATAATAAAAGAAAAAATCCCAGAATATAAAAAAAATAAAAAAAAAAAGAAAGAAAAAAAAAAGAAGAAAAAGAAAGAAAAAGAAGAAGAAGAAAAGAATAAGAAAAAAAAATAAGAAGAAAAGAAAAGAAGAAGAAGAAAAAGAAAAAGAAGAAAGAAAAAATAAAAAGAAAGAAGAAGAAAAAGAAGAAAAAAGAAAAAAAGAAAAGAAAAGAAAAAAGAAAAGAAGAAGAAAAAAAAAAAAAGAAAAAAAAGAAGAAGAAAAAAAAGAAAGAAAAAAAGAAAAAAAAAAAAAGAAGAAGAAGAAGAAGAAGAAGAAAAAAAAAAAAAAAAAAACAAAAGAAAAAAAAAAAAAAAAAAAAAAAAAAAAAAAAAAAGAAGAAGAAAAAAAGAAGAAGAAAAAGAAGAAGAAGAAGAAAAGAAGAAGAAGAAAAAAGAAAAGAAAAAAAAAATTCCAAAAAAGAAGAAGAAGAAAAGAAGAAGAAGAAAAAAGAAAAGAAGAGAAAAAAAGAAGAAGAAAAAAGAAAAAAAAGGATAATAAAATAAGAAGAAAAAAAATTGAAGAAATGAAAAGAATTTTAAAAGAAGAAAAGAAAAAAGAGAAAAAAGAAGAAGAAAAAAAGAAGAAGAAAGAAAAAAAGAAAATGAAAGAAAAAAAAAAAAGAAGAAGAAGAAAAGAAAAAAAGAAGAAGAAAAAAGAAGAAAAGAAAAGAAAAAGAAGAAGAAGAAGAAGAAGAAAAAAAAGAAAAAAGAAAAAGAATTAGAAGAACATCCCAAATACCAAGAAAAGAGAAAAAGAAAAGAAGAAAGAAGAAGAAGAAGAAGAAGAAAAGAAGAAGAAGAAAAAAAGAAAAAAGAAAAAAAAGAAGAAAAAGAAGAAGAGAAAGAAAAAGAAGAAGAAGAAAAAAGAAGAAGAAAAAAATTTAAGAAAAGAAGAAGAAGAAAAAGAAAAAGAAGAAGAAGAAGAAGAAAAAAAGATAAAAGAAGAATAATAAAGGAACAAAAATATAAAAAGAAATGAAAAAAGAATAATAAAAATAAGAAGAAGAAGAAGAAGAAGAAGAAGAAAAGAAAAGAAAAGAAAAGAAAAAAGAAGAAGAAAAGAAAAGAAGAAAAAGAAAAAAAGAAGAAGAGGAAGAAGAAGAAGAAAGAAAAAAGAAGAAGAAGAAGAAGAAGAAAAATAAAAAAAAGGAAATAAAAAAGGAACAAAGAAGAATATAAAAGAAGAAAAGAAAAAGAATAAAAATAAGAAGAAGAAGAAGAAAAGAAAAGAAGAAGAAGAAAAGAAAAGAAGAAGAAAAAAGAAGAAAAGAAAAGAAAAGAAGAAGAAAAAAGAAGAAAAGAAAGAAAAGAAAAGAAGAAGAAAAAGAAGAAGAGAAAGAAAAAGAAGAAGAAAAGAAAAGAAAAAAAGAAGAAGAAAAGAAAAAGAAAAAGAAGAAGAAGAAGAAGAAAAAAGAAAACAAGGAAAATAAAAAAAGAACCCATATAAAAAGAAAAGAAAAGAAAAGAAAGAAGAAGAAGAAGAAGAAGAAGAAAAAAAAAAGAAGAAGAAGAAGAAAAGAAGAATTTTAAAAAAAAGAAAATTTCAAGAATTTCAAGAAGAAAAAAAATAAGAAGAAAAGAAAAAGAAGAAAAAGAAGAAAAAAGAAGAAGAAGAAAAGAAAAGAAGAGAAAAGAAGAAAGAAAAGAGAAAGAAGAAAACAAAAAAGAAGAAGAAGAAAAGAAAAGAAAAAAAGAAGAAAAAAGAAGAAGAAGAAAGAAAAAAGAAGAAAAAAAAGAAAAGAAGAAGAAAAGAAAAAAAAAAGAAGAAGAGAAAAAGAAAAGAAAAGAAGAAGAAGAAGAAGAAAAAGAAGAAAGAAAAGAAGAATTAGAAAGAAAAGAAGAAGAAAAGAAAGAAGAATAAGAAGAAAAAAAAGAAAAGAAAAAGAAGAAAAAGAAAAAAAAAGAAGAAGAAGAAGAAAAGAAAGAAAAAAAAAAAGAAGAAAGAAAAGAAAAGAAGAGAAAGAAGAAAAAGAAAAGAAAAAAATAAGAAAAAAGAAAAAGAAAGAAGAAGAATAAGAAAAAAAAAGAAGAAGAAGAAGAAGAAGAAAAAAAGAAAAGAAAAGAAAAAAAGAAGAAGAAGAAAAAGAAAGAAGAAGAAGAAGAAGAAAAAAGAAAAAAAAAAAAGAGAAAGAAGAAGAGAAAGAAAAAGAAGAAGAGAAAAGAAAAAAGAAAGAAAAAGAAGAAGAAAAAGATAACTAGGATAATACTAGGAACATCCCATATACCAAGAAATGAAAATAATAATAAGAAGAAGAAGAAGAAGAAGAAGAAGAAGAAGAAGAAGAAAAAGAAGAAGAAGAAAAGAAGAAGAGAAAGAAGAAGAAGAGAAAGAAAAAGAAGAAAAGAAGAAAAGATAACTAGGATAATACTAGGAACATCCCATATACCAAGAAATGAAAATAATAATACTAAGAAAAAGAAGAAGAAGAAGACCTTCTTACATTCTAAAGAAAATATTATCATTTTGATGTTGTTTCATTTGATTTTAAAAAATCCATAAAAGATTTCATGCAAGTTTTTAGATGCTTAAATATTTTATTCAACTTTTATCACTCCTGACATGATGATAATTTTTTTTCCCTATAACATTTCTCAAAACTGATTTCAAGATAACTCAACATTGAAAAGGTTTTTATTTGGTTTTAACCCTTTTCCAGATTCTTGTGTTTACCATTCTTTCACAACACTTAAACCAAACATATGGCAATCATTTATGATATGTCAACTTGTTTGAGTTTTCTGGTTCAGGCGAGATGGCAGCTCATATAACAAACAAGCAGATATCAAACAAATAATAATAATAATTGATAATTTTGACAAATTTTCTAAATACAAATATCTGTATATAGAAATTGCAAGAATGTAGCTTTTAAGCATGACCTTTTTTTTTCATTCTTCTATGTGCCATGTCCCTACAGGCAATCATACGTCTCTCCAACAATCTGTCCCTACAGGCAATCATAGGTCTCTCCAAAATTCTGTCCCTACAAATCATCTGTCCCTAACATTCTGCCCCCTGCAAATCATAGGTCTCCAAACATTCTGCCCTGCACAATCCAATCTCTCCAACAATCTGTCCCAACATTCAATGGTCAACATTCTGTCCCTACAGGGAATCATAGGTCTCCCTAACATTCTGTGTTTTTTAGCTCTTAAATATATCATTTTGTTATCACTCTCTTTTCTGCCAACCATTTACACAACTTTGTTAGATAGATTATGCACTGCTTTCTTCTGTTCCTCTTCCCTTCAATATAACATGTGAGTGTTAAATTCTCCAAGTTCTCTTTCTTCATTATGTTTCCTTGAAATTTCAACTATCTCTTACTGATTCTATGATGTCCTTTTTGTTTCCCTTTTTCTTCAAACTTCATTATTGTTCACATGTTCAGTCCATGGTATTCTGAGTATCCTTCTGGAGAACCACATTTCCTTTGCTTCAAGTTTCTTTTGCATCTGCAAGTAGATTGTCCAGCATTCACTGCCATATAGAAAGACCAATATCACATAACAGGTGAAATAGAAATAGTGAGGCATGCATTAAGAATATCCCAGGATGCACATCACAATCTAGAATACAAACGACTGTACTCTGTACTCATGAGCCTTCTTCTTCTTCTTCTTCTTCTTCTTCTTCTTCTATGTGCTTTGTCTTTTCAGGATGTCAGCAATCATGGCCCTCCACAATATCCTGTCTTTTGTAGCTTAGTAAATTTTATCTTTTTGCTATATCTCCTAATTCCTGTTCTGCCAGCAATTTACACAAGCTTGTTAGGTTATGTACTGCTTTCATCTAAACTTTTCTAAGAATAAAACTTCCTTTAACTAAAGTCCCAGACAGTAGCATGCAGAAGGTAGGATGATGGCCCCAGGCATCCACATCAGGAGGGCATCCAACCAAAGAGAGAAATAAAAATTTTGTTTCTATTTAATTTGAATAAAGTGTTAATTTCATGTTTCATCTGTTTTAAAATATTTCAAATGTCTTCCTTCATCACATTTCTCATTACTAGGGCCTATAGGTCACCCTGCTTGAGTCTTAAGGGCTTACAATCAAGGAGTTGGCTCCAGGTATCATCGAAAATCACCAAAGTTTTGCATGTCATAGGTCCAGGTAAAAGACTTCTTCAAAAAGTGACACAATGATTAAACAATTTAAAAGATACTTGGGAGTAAAACCTTCTAAATGTCCAGTATGGAACTAAGAATGATGATACCAATGTAAATAAACATATGTCACATCAGTAGCTGAAGAGTTCAAGGCTAAAAGTAGAGACAAAAACATTTATAATGGTTGTTGAGTGTTATGAATAATCAAGAGTGGTCTCCCCTTGTTTTGTTACTCTCCTCTTTGAGAGAGCTATTTTTATTTACTGGGACTATAAAAGGTCACTATATACAAACTTTGTATTCTTAGTTGAATAAAGCTTTCTTAAAGCCTACAACTGCATACTTTTGTCATTACAATTTATTCAACTGAGAATCTCTCTATCATGGAACAATTAATGCACCCACAGTAGATTGATATAGAACCTGATACTACAGACTCAGAAAAGTGTTGGATGCATTAGTGAGTGATGTTCAAAAACTTCTTACAAGCAGTACATTCAGAAACCCCACATTGGCCATTGAGCAAGTTTGGTCTCTTAACTAATTATATATCGCACACAGTACATGAAATAATCCTGGACTGTCCCACTTATGAGGAGGCTACGGACATACTACAAGCTACTTACCGGAAACCAAAGAATTAAATCTTCTCACAACATAAACTAGCTACCTGACGCAAACTAAATGGTGAATTGCTGGAACAGTACTTAAAACAATTAACAACCCTAAGCAAGGACTGTAATTTCCGGCCAATGAATGCTGAAGAAATTTGAGATGAGCATATTCTGGATGCTTTTATCAACCCTCTACAGAATGCTCAGGTAAGGCAAAGACTCTTTAAAAATACCAATCTAAATTTAAAACAGCTCATGAGCAGGCCTATACTGTTGAGGTAGCCCCAAAACAGTCCATGTTCTAATTACAGACTGATACTGTTGGTGCTGCTTCGAACACTCACTATTCTCATTTACCCTCCTCTTCTTATGTACATGATTCACCAAGTACTTCCTCTGTCTGTGACTTCTCTTTCTAACCAGAAAATTCCAGATGCTCTAAAAGCTTCAGGACTGCATACCACTGCTGCTGTCACAGGTCGTAAATGCTACTTTTGTGGATGCAGTCAACACCTTCAGTCCTCTTGTCCAGCTAACAATGCTAGGTGTCACAAATATGGGAAATGTGGACATTTTTCAAAAGTTTGTCAGTCCACACTCTCTAAAATTAAGACTTTAACTGCCTCTTTTATTCTAGTCATCGTAACAACTGCTTTTCCGGATTGCCTTTCAAAAATCATAATAATGATAACAGTTAATAGTATTGCTACTGATGCACTAATTGACACCGGCAGTTCTGGTAGGCTAATCAGTGAAATATTTTTCCCTGTTCTACTCAGGTGTCTATGGCAAATGCTTCTCTATCATTACAAGTGATTAGATACTGCCTGGGTAGCCTACAGTTAAGAAACACCTTATATAGAAGCATCAAACTGTATCTAAGGAAGACCCTCTGCTGTGATGTGATACTGGGGCATGTCTTTCTACAGCATGTTTCTAGTATCAAGATTCATTTTGTAGGACCCAAACCAGCCCTCAGCATTTGTGGATTAACAGCAGTCAATGTCCCTTACCCGTCACTCTTCAATAACTTATCTCATCCTGTAAGCCTATAGCAATGAAGTTAAGACAGTATTCATTTAAGGACAAACAATTTATAAAAGCTGAAATTACAAGAATGCTCAACAAAGGAATCATTGGAACAAGTGAGTCTCCATGGAGGGCCCAGGTATTAGCAACATTTTCTGAGAACAACAAAAAGAGATTAGTAATTGATTACTCTCAAACCATAAATAGTTTCACAATATTAGATGATTACCTACTACCACAGATAGATGAAATCAGAAGTGAAATTACCGAATATAAAGTGTACAGCACACTAGATCTCTAAAGTGCCTATCACCAAGTGGCTATTAAACCAGAAGATCGAGCCTACACAGCTTCTAAGGCAAATAGTCACATCCATCAGTTTAAAAGTATACCATTCAGAGTAAAGAATGACTTTGCCAGTTCCCAGTGAATTATGGATAAAATTATTAGTGAGGAAAGATTGGAAGGAACTTTTGCATACATTGACAACATAACCATATGTAGATGCAACCATGCAGATCCCAATTTTAATGTGAAACAATTCATGACAGCTGTTGAGAAATATAATCTAATTTTTTGGTGTAGAGACCATTAATTTACTGTGGTACACCATGGGTAAAGGTTTCTATGTCACCATATCCAGAATGATTAAAACCTCTACTAAACTCACCATTTCCTAGTAATATGCATGCTCTAAAAAGAGCTATGGGTATTTTTGTACATTACTTGCAGTGGATTGCTTCTTTTTCAGATAAAATATATCCACTGGTATGAGCAGATAATTTCCCGCTTTCTTCAGCAGCAAAAGAGGCATTTAATAGAGGCAAAATGGAATTAATTTGTCCCGTATGACTAAAACAAAATGGGGGAAAATGTTATGAATAATCAAGAGTGGTCTCCCCTTGTTTTGTTACTCTCCTCTTTGAGCAAATTATTTCTTTTTACTGGGACTATAAAAAGACTCTATATGCAAACCTTGTCTCTCAGTTGAATAACGATTTCTTAAAGCCTGCAGTTGCATACTTTTGTCATTACAGAGAACCAAAGCCAATTCACCAGGAATTACTTAATCAAACATAATAAAAATAATGCAGACCCAATATATTGATTATGTGAACAACAGGTTGAAACTATTGACCACTTAGTTTTTGGCCATCCAATCTTGACACTGAAGGAATGGAAAAATCAACATTAGATTGAATCTTCATTGGAAGGTATATCAATATAACAAGGTGCTACAAGCTGAAAGATGTTATGAACATCATGTTGAACAAGTCATAGAAATCCAATTTTCTTTGGGAATTTGCCATTCATACTGAGTGACATGTAAAATCTAATAGAATAGACTAGAAAATGAAAGACTACAAGCAAATGAAAAATGTCTTCTCATAGATATGGCAGTGACACAAAATAAAAATCAATCATGGAAGTTACAGATAAAAACAGTAACAACATCCTTGCTAGCCTCCATTTACAAGAAATTTAAAAGAATTGTTCGGTATGGAACAGCCCATCTACTCAGGTGAGTGCTATCAATGTAAAGTAAATATAATCACTTTAAATTTTAAGTAACACTTAACATCAGAAATTTGTGCAAACAGAATGCTTATATTCTTTACCTTACTTTACCCTATGTGTCAGTAAGTGATTGACCCCCATAAGGGATTGACCTCTTAAAGGATTGTATTAAACAAAACAAAAAGAAGAAAGAAAAACTACAAGTAAAAAATGGTAATAATAATAATAATAACAATGATCAAAGACTACAAGAATAGAATATGCTTTCTTATTTACATGGCAGTCAATGCAATGTATCATTGAAGATCTTCAAAAAATTATCAAAATACAAGGATCTTGAGGTGTAAATCTCAAAAATGTGGCACATGAGGACATCAATAATTCCAGTTGTAGTTGGAGCCCTCAAATTGATTGGGAAAGGTTCTGTTAGACTCATTGAAGGGATTCCTGGTAGCATATGGCAAAAATTGTACTCACAAGTACAGTTCACACACTAAAAAGAGTTTTATCTATGTAAAATGTGAGTGATCTTAGTTTTTTCCATTGTATTCTCAGCATCCTTCTGTAGAACCAAATCTCTGTTGCTTCAAGTTTTCTCTTCATCTTTGAGAAGATTTTTCATCCTTCACTGCCATATAGGAGGATGGGAAATTACATAGCATTTGACCTTTTTTTCCCTTTGTCTTTTATAAAATTTTCCAGTTTCTTCATTCAATAATAATAATAATAATAATAATAATAATCATAATAAATATTTTTTTTTAAATCATAATAAATAATTTGACAATAATAATAATGATAATTCAATGAAGTACATCTCTCAGTGGGTTTGGCCCCATATTATCAGTGTTGTATTGTCATAATAATAATAATAATAATAATAATAATAAACAAAGAGGTTTATCATTGTAAAAGGTGTGTTATCTTAGGTTTTTATTTTCTTTTTTAGTGGTATGAACATTAATCTGAAACAGTCACAGAAGGCCATGAATGCACTATCCTTTGGGACTTTATCATTGATACTGACATAGGTATAAAAGTTAACGGACCATATATAGTTGGTAAAGATGACAAATAAAAAAATACCTTCTCATAACTATGGAAGTGCAGTAAGATAATAATTCTGATTAAAGACTGAACACTAAAAATACATTCTTACAGATATTGCAGGAAATCAGATAAATCATATTTGTTACAGAATACGATGAAATAAATATAAGTATCTTGAAATTGAAACTGTAAAAATGTACTAAACTCAAAAGCAAAAGGAGATAATAATAATAATAATAATAATAATAATGATAATAATAATAATGATGATGATGATGATGACATACCAGGTGCTTAAAATGGCATGATCATCATAATGAACAAGTCATAAAAGGCCATGACATGTCTTTTCTTAGGGACTTTACCATTTACATGGACAGATATACAAAAGCTAACAGAGGATACACAGTTAGTAAAAATGAGAAATAACAAAAAAAATCTTCTCATAGACATGAAAGTGGCATCAGATAATCAGACTGAAAACCAAAAATGCCTTCTCATTGATATTGAAGGAAATCAGATAAAAACATAAAAAATAAATAAAAATAAATATAAGAATCTTGAAACTGAAAAATGAAAAAATGTAGCACTTAAAATTACCGTTATATCTATAACAACTGGAGCCGAGGTTACATTAAAAAAAAGGTACAAATAGAATGTCATGAAATTCCCTTGCAGCCCCTGATCACAAAAGATTAAAAAATATGGTGTCAAGTACTGCTTATCTACTCAGGAGAGTATTATCAATGGAACAAAAATATAAACAATATGCATGTTAAGTAGCATTTAACATCAGAATTGTTGCAATAAGAATTCATGCATTTATGTCCTTGCCTTATTTGCACTTTCATGTAATGAGCTGGTAAGGGATTATCCAGAAAGGAAAGTAAAAAACCAGTAAAACAGTAGTAGTAGTAATAATAATAATAATAATAATGATTCTGTGCCAGATGCCGAAAATGGTATGAACATTATCCTGAAACAGTCACAGAAGACCATGAAATTGCTATTCTTTGGGACTTTTCCATTGATACTGATATACTTATAAAAGCTAACAGACCATATATAGTTGGTAAAGATGGCGAATCAAAAATATTTTTTCATAGATATGGAAGCACAGTCAGATAATGATTCTAATTAAAGACTACAAATCAAAAGTGCCATCTCTTTGATATCACAGGAAATCAATTAGAAACATATATGATGAAATAAATAAATCTAAGGATCTTGAAATTAAAATTTGCAAAAAAAAAGATGTAGTGCCTTAAAATTACTGTTGTATCCATAGCAACTGGGTCCCAGGGTACGTTAAAAAAAGGGTACGAAAAAGAAGGTTATCAAAATCTCTTGCAGTTCCTGTTCACAAGAGATTCAAAAAATGTGGTTTACCATACTACTCATCTATTTAGTTGAGTATTATTAATGGAATGAAAATCTAAACAATGTACATGTTAAGTAGCACTTAACATCAGAATTGGTGCAATCAGAATTCATGCATTTATTATCTTGCCTTATTTTAAGTATTTTGTGTAATGACCTGGTAAGGGGTTGTACAAAGTAAAAAAAAATAGATATTAATATTAATAATAATATCAATAATAATTAAATTGAAAATGAAACAAATTAAAAGTCAAATAAAGTCAAAGAGACTTCGAATGAAATCAAAGAAAAGGAAAATTTCAGTTTAAAAATGGTATAAAATTTATGATTCCTTGCATTGTGAGAGGGATGCACAAGTGTTTTTTCAAATGTTCAACCTTCCAACGCCAATTGAGTGATACTTATCTAGTTTTATAGGGGTAGACCATCATTTATAGGGGTAGACCTTCATTTATAGGGGTAGATCATCCACCCTACTACATTTTGGTGGAAGAGTTATCAAAGAATTCATTAGACAAAGGGGTAGAGGCAAAGAAAAAAATAAGAAAATAAAAATAAGAATAAATACATTTCGCGTCATTTCTCAACCTGCTAGCCACTAAAAGAAAAATTTTAAGTTTTCACTCAAAGAGAAGGTAGTCAAAAAGCAAAACACTGCAAAAACACCTTTATTCAAAAAAGGTTAGAACACCATTTACACACATGTACATACGCATATTCACATACATGCATATGATAAGCAAAAAAATAAAAATCAAAAAAAAAAACTTCTGGCAGTGAATAAGATCCCTATCCATGCAAATATACACACATGTACATATTTACATACATGCATATATATGCACTTACAGGCATACATTATGCCGAGGAGGAAAGAAAGATAGACAGAAGGTTCCACTTGAGGTGTGGCATAGGAAAGAGAAATTAAATTAAAATGGCACTGACTTATACGAAGTTAAAACTTAGTATAGTCAGTACCATTTCTATATGGATATGGTACCTCACTTATTACAATACTGAATTACAAACACTTTAACTGTGGATTTGTTTATTTATTCCCCATCCATACCAATCTCATTGTTTGGACGTGCTCTCAGGTCTTCTTTGAACATAATCACTCCTTGGTGGGCAAGGTTAAAATGCAAATTCCTAGGAATCTCAATGAATATGAATAAAACTTCATTCTGGATCGGTCGTCACCAAGGACCGCGTACCCGAGACCAGTCTGGGACTGAAAGATCTGCCACTGGAACAAACTCTTCCAATACCAAATCAAATAATAAAAAGAAAATGAATGAAGTGGTCTCGTGAAGACTATCAGCAAGTCTTGACATCATTCTTCCCTGCCCTCAAAAATCCATTGAAGGTCACCACGAATCAAATATGGAGAAATATGGTAGGAATGGATATAAGACCTAACATCAACCCAAACATATTTGTCAATGTCCACAGGAACATTGTGCGAAACAAAAATCTCTCAAATGCAGAAATAGATAAGATAAAATTAGATATAAGACAGAATACTATAACCCATCAATTAAACTTTAAAGAGATGAAAGTAGAAATAAGTAATATGACAGAGGATGAGGTAAAAACAAAACCAAATGAAATACGAAATAACCCCCCCCCAGGAAATAAAATTGAAGAATCTACCTGTGAGACAACCTGCTGTTATCCAGACAAAAACAAAAACAAATGCAGCCGACCAGATACAGAAACAATGGCAAGATAAACCACTTCATGGCCAATACTCTGCCCGTACCAAACAAGCTGATGTAGACAAGCCATGTACCCATCAGTGGCTATGTAGTGCAGGGTTAAAAGCCGAAACAGAAAGTTTTATCCTTGCTGCACAAATAAAAATTATCAAGCGCAATATACTAAAATATAGTGTTAGCCCAAAATGTAGTTTCTATGATAATTACCCAGAAACAAGTGATCATCTTGTATCAGGTTGCATGGTATTGGCACCCACTGAATATAAAACCCGGCATGACAGAGTTGGCCAATATCTGCACTGGAAAATCTGTAACTTCTATGAGAAGGAAACTGAAAGGAAGTGGTATGAACACCACCCAGACCCGATTACAGAGATAGGGCCTGTTACAATTCTATGGGACTACACAATACACACTGACAGAACAATCTAAACTAACTGCCCAGACATTGTTATTAGAGATCACACACAAAAAAATTGCCTCCTTATTGATATGGCAGTCCCTGCAGACTGCAATGTATCTTTGAAGATCTTCAAAAAGCTATCAAAATACAAGCAACTTGAAATCGAAATCTCAAAAATATGGCACATGGGAACATCAACAGTACCCTGATTGGTTGGAACAGATTCCAGTAGACTAATTGAAGGGATCCCTGGAAGCCCATGCCTTAAAGAAATGCAAAAAAATGTTCTTACGAGTACAGCCCACACCTTATGAAGGGCTTTGTCTAGGTAATTTTTTTTTTTCAGTGGAAAACATCATGATGCCATTTCTAACCTTAGGTCTCTGGGCGGGACCCAGAAAGAAATGTGTACACACCAGAAATCAAAGGAAATAATAATAATAATCCAAGATTCTTGCAAGAAAAAAATAATTTGGGCATTTCACAAATAATGTCGTTTTTTTTTTGTTAAAAAAATACATCAAAAAAAACATTATTACGTCATTAATTTTGCACCAACCTAATATAGAAAAATCAGCAGAGCTTGATAGACTACGGCAAAAGCCTTTGATTATGTGACACACTTCTTGATCCTGAAGTCTCTGGAAATGTACAAATTCTCAGTGATAGTAAATTAAGTATGGCATGAAACCTTGGAAAACTATATCATATCTAAATCCCACCAAAGACTCTGTCACTTCCAATCGCCGGAATATCAAACAAGGAATCTTTTAAGATTTCCTGTCACTAATTCTGTTCTGTCTGTCCTCAATCCCTCTTTTGCATGAACTAAACTGTAATAATTATGGATACAAAATAAACAAGCAAGTATTTTTTTTTTTTTTAAGCATTACTCCCTGAGTAAGGCGTGAAGCCACTAGGATGCAGGGGGTTGCAAAAGATTTGGAGCGAGAGCAGACAGGAGTGATAGAAGAAAGGATGAGGAGAGGGATAGTGGATAGATCAAGGTAACTAGAGATGTCAATTGACATTACATTTGAATAGTTGGAGATTATAGCTCTCAGGCAAGAGGTGTGAGGTATGAAGCTATTGGAGTAGAAGAGACGGCTACATTTAAAAGTTTCTACAGTGAAAGGGTGAGAGCGGGATGCCAGCCTCGTAGAACGCTTGAATTCATGGAGTCTGGGAACCAGTGAAAGCATCTCATTGGAGCAATTACCATGGAAGTATTTGTAAAAGAGACAGAGAGAGGCGAATGCACGTCTGTGAGAGAGTGACTGTAGACGAGACGCCAGATCAGGGCCAATTATATTACATATCCGTCTCTGGATCTTGTCAAGAACTCCGAGGTAAACAGAAGGTGCCCCAGACCATATATGGCAGCAATCACTTATTCTACATAGATGATTTCAAACTCTTTACCAAATATGACAATGAGTTTAAGAGTCTCCGCAATACTGTAAAATGATTCAGTGATAACATCAATATAGATTTTGGATTAGATGAATGTGCAAAATTAACATTCAAGAAAGGGAGAATTACAGAAACACTCAATAGATCTAGATTTTGTCACAAAGATTAGGGAACAGGGGAACAGGAACAAGAAGAAGCCTACAGATACCCAAGAGTCAGCGAAGGAGATGGAATACAACATACCCAAATGAAGGAGAAAGTAAGAAAAGAATACTACAGGCGTGTGTGTTTGATGTTAAATACTGAGCAGAATTCACAAAACACAATATCAGCCATAAATACTTTGGATGTCCCTGTGGTGCAATACAGTTTCATTTACTCTAATAACATGTCTGTTCACCATATATAAACTGATCATATATCTCCTGATGAACTGTACTTACTTTTTTCTCAATAAAAACAATATTTTTTCCCTTGGAACAGAAGGGTTATGGGAGAGGTTTATAGGGTTGCAAAGATCAACTATTAATAAATAAAATTATCCTGGAAAATTGCAGGAAAAGAGCTAGAAATCTCAGTACTGCTTGGATAGATTACCATAAAGCCTTTGATAATATGCCACACTCTGGGATCCTCAATTTTTTTCTTGGTGATAGTAAATTTTTTTAAATATAGCATGGGACTATGGAAAAACAGATTATACCTAAATCACATTCAAAGGTAATGCCACTTCCAAACACCTGAATATCCAATGAAAAATCTTTTCAAGGAGATATCCCTTTTTGTCCCTTCTATTTTGTCTGTCATTAATCACCCTTATACATGAACTAAACAATAATAATTGTGAATACAATTAATTTACAAGAAAGTATTTAATCATTATTTTAATGGAGGATCTTAAACTCTTTTATTTTTCGGTAATGAGTTTTCTGGGTTATTTTTTTATTACTGGAAAATGTTTCAGTGATGACATTGGTACAGATTTCAGATTAGATAAATGTGCAAAAGTTAAAATTCATGAAAAGGAGAATTACAGAAAATGCACTCAATAGATCTAGATTTTGTTGCAATGATTAGAGAACTGGAATGAGAAAAGACTATAAATATACTTATTAAATTAATTTCTAGGTTGAATACAGCATAACCAAATGAAGGAGATAAGTAAGAATACTACAGATGTGTGCATCTGGTGTTGAATATGAGTTGAATTCAAAGAAAAAAAAAAATCAACTTTAGCTGTACCTGTGGTGCAATACAGTTTTAATATCCTATCTAACTGGACCGTATTTGACATTAAGCGAATTGGTCATCAAAACAAGAAAACTTCATTTTTTTTTTTTCCCAAGGCTGATGTTGAACATCTAATTGTACCCAGATCCAGAGGAGGAAGAAGATTAGTTCAACTAGAACTGTCTTAAAACTTTTTTAAGAATTGGCCTTCAAAGATAAAAATTTAACTATAGAAAAAATGATTATCTGTGTCAAAGAACATTCAATATAAATAAAATATATAATCCGTAATAAATAAGCCAATAAAATTCAAAATGCAATTTTTATAAGTGGGGAAGAATTGCAAAAAAACATACTACATTTACTGCAGTGACAAAAAAATATATAACAAATAAGAGTAAAATAATATAAGTTGAAGGGTATTCTCAATACTGTAAAATATTTCATTGATGACATTGTTATTGATTTTGAATTATATAAAAATACAAAAAAACATTCAAAAAGGGAAAATTACATTAAACCCATTCAACAGATCTAGATTTGGTCATATTAAAGAATAAGGAACTGAAACAAGAAGAAGTCTGTTAATAACTAATAGTCAGCAAAGAAAATAAATATAAATAATCTATCCAAATAAAGGAAAAAAATAAGAAAATCCTACAGGCATGTGTGTCTGGTGTTAAATACTGAGTTGAATTCATAAAATAGAATATCAGCTATAAATTTACTTTGATGTCCCTGTAGTGCAATACAGTTTCAACATTCTTAACTTGACCATAGCTGACATTAAGCAAATGGATGTTAAAATTAAAAATTTTAAATTATGTTACTGCATGCATCATCCTAAATTGATGCTTGATTGTTTGTATGTATTTAGATCTGAAGGAGGTAGAGGATTAGTTCAACTAGAACTGTTTTTCTACAATTGGTATTCAAAGATACCTGGAAAATACAGAAGACTGCATGATTATCTGTGTCAAAGAACATAAAAGAAGTAAGAAACTTTATTCAGTAATAAAGGAAGCCAACAAATTTAAAAAGGAATTTCAACTGGATGAAGAAATATTTTCTAACCATAATATAATTCTATAAGAACCTAAAAAAAAAGCAATGGACTAAATTTAAAAGTGATGGCATTATCATGGTCAATATGGTTTGATATTTTTTTGTGCCAAACAAGCTGATGTAGACAAACCCCTGTATCCATCAGTTTTTTAATGCAGGATTAAAAAGCTGAAACGGAAGTTTTTGCTTTTATTAAGGACCAATTCAAGTAAAAAAATACTAAAAAATCTTAAAAAATTTACCCATAATATCCAGAAAAAAGTGGCCATTTTGTATTTAGGTTGCACAATATGACAGATGATTCGCCAATACATTGTAATTGGAAAATAAAATTTTATTTAAAAGGAAGCTTTGAGACCAGTATGGACATCACTCAGACATAGTTACAGACATGAAACAATTTTATGGAACTTTACAATACACAAATAGAAATAATCAAAGTTAATCACCCAGACATTGTGATCTAAGACCAAAAGAACTGCAGATTGTAATGTAGCTTTGAAGATCTTCAAAAAACTATCAAAATACAAGGATCTTGAAATGAAAATCATAAAAATGTGGTAAATGAGAACATCAATAATTCCAGTTGTAGTTGGAGCCCTCAAATTGATTGGGAAAGGTTCTGTTAGTTCCTGGTAGTCCATAGATTAAAGAAATACAAAAATTTTGCATTCATTGAGTACAGCTTTTTGTTTACAAAATGACTTTATCTCTGTAAAATGTTAAAAAAATTAACAGTTAGTTTTTTTTTTTTTTTTTTACAGAAATGTTCAGTGGAAAATTACATTTCTTAAGTTAGATCTCATGTTGGGACCCTGAAGGAAATGATTCTACAAAAGGAATTTCAAATTTAAATAAAAAAATAATAATGTTGTTCTCTGTTCATGAGAAGGAGTAGCTAAGGTCAATTTGATAGGATTGTTTTCTTATGTTTTAGATAAAATTAGATTAAGGTGACGTTTAAAGTGAATATTAAGATTTGAGGTGAGGGTTGGGATTAAAAATTAACAGAGAGAAGTTTTACATTTAGGAGTTAAATAATGTTTAAAAATGAGTTCAATACAGATAAATATGACTTTTTTTTCAGATGGCATAAATCGCTACCAATTTGTTGATCTAAAATTAAAATTAAATAACAGACCAACTTCACTATTGCCCTTTCCTGTTCTTCTTTGTTTATTAGAATATTTTAAAACACTTGAAATTATATTTATATATTGATAATAATGTTTTTAAACCAGTTATATGATTTTTCATTTCAATTGAATTTGTTTTCTGATGACCTGATTATATTCACATTAATTTAATTTTTATAACCATAGGAATTATAATTTTATATTATAATCTTCAAGACAATAGTTTTTAGTTTACCTAACCATTGTATAAATTATATATATATATATATTTATATATATATATATATGTGTGTGTGTGTGTGTGTGTGTGTGTATTGACCACTTCTACCCACTTTATATATATATATATATATATATATATATATATATATATATATATATATATATATATATATATATATATATAATTATTATCGAGATAACTTTTTTTTTCTAATATTTCAAAAACCGTCCAATCAATTCACACAAAATTTTCACACAATGTTGGCAACACTGACCTGCGCAATCACTGAAATTTTTCGTACTGATCTACGCAATGTAAACAAACTGGCGCCATATTTGTTATCAGCATGGTGATTTGAGCGTGCCAAATTGTTAGAAAAGTGTAAGAATTTAGTGAAAAGATGGGCCGTAAAAGCAGTTTAAGTGATGCTGAAAAGAAAACTATCACCTCAGAACTCTCAAAAGGTAAATCTACCCTAGAAATTTCTAAAATGATAGGGAGGTGTCATCAAACAGTGAAAAAGTTCACCGCCGACCCTACACAAGTACGCAAAAGGGCAGATAAAGGCAAGCCGAGGGTTATTTCACGTCGTCTCATGTCACGACTTAAACGAGAGGCCACGAAGAACCCTGGACTTACCAGTCAAGAGCTTTTCAGTCGCATTGGGGATCCTACTGTGTCTAAAAGTACTTGATGTCGGTATCTGAGGGAAATAGCAACAACAGTCAAACCTGTATCGAAGCCTCCGTTGACGAGAAATCACATTCAAAATCGATTGAAATGGGCCGAGGACAATATGAAGATTGACTTCTCTAAAGTTTTGTTCACAGACGAAACTCGAGCAACACTTGATGGGCCAGATAGATGGTGCAAAGGCTGGATAATGAACGGACAGATTCGCCATCAGCGTTTGAGACGCCAACAAGGCGGTGGAGGCATAATGATCTGGGGTGGTATTATTGGAAAAACATTAGTGGGCCCATGGAGAGTACCAGATGGCGTCAAAATGACTGCCGATGCATACATAGCGTTTATGAAGGATCATCTTGAACCGTGGATGAAAAGGCAAAGAGTTGCCTTCAGAAAGGCCATTGTTTTTTATGCAAGATAATGCTCCCTCACATGCTGCTCACAAGACTACTGAATATTTGAAACAGTTAGGCTTCGATGGACCTCGAAAAATGAAGTGGCCAGCAAATTCTCCGGATTTGAACCCAATCGAAAACCTTTGGAGCATCATGAAGCGAAGACTGTACGCCAACGGACGACAATTCAGGAGCAACGCTGAGTTGTGGGAGGTGCAATTCTTGACATATCTCGCGGCATTACAGCAGATGACATCCTACAATTAACAAATTCTATGGATCGTCGACTTTCAAGTAATTTCAAAACAGGGAAAGCACATTCCCTATTAATTTGTTTAAAACTGTGCCTTTGTTTGTATCTATATTATTTGTTTGATTATCTTATTTATTAGAGATCTTTTGATCATAAACATTCACGTTCAACATTAATAAACGTTTTTTTGCTCAATTCTGGGAATTTTACTAAACCTTTCTAATAATTTGGGCACGCTCAAATCACCGTGCTGATAACAAATATGGCGCCAGTTTGTTTACATTGGGCAGATCAGTACGAAAATTTCAGTGATTGCGCAGGTCATGTTGCCAACATTGTGTGAAAATTTTGTGTGAATTGATTGGACGGTTTTTGAAATATTAAAAAAACCATCTCGATAATAATTTTGGCATATAAATTGGAAAAGGCAGATATATATATTTCTTATTATATTATATGTTTCTATATTGAGCATTTTTCTTCAAATATTGGCAACTATCAAACTGTAAATTTTTAAAAAAGGATTTATAAGCAAAAGATTTGTCAAAGAAATAATAATATATAAAATAAATATTAATAAACAGGTAGTAAAACAAAACATTAATCGAAGCTGATATGTTGCATCAGCATACAACAGGAACAATGAAAATATTGGTTACTTAAAAGAAGCGACCAAATAAATAAAATATATGGTGCTCTAGGGCCTGAAAACATTGTCCAATTATTGGACGAATTTATAAGCGCCATAATTATAATGGAAAAGAATGCTTTTTCTTTATTCCTTGGGATATTGTTTAGAATATTAATTTCCAGAAAATTAAATTAAACAAAGGAAAATTATTTTAACATTTTTTTTTTTAAAAACTGGAACTATTTCACTTCTAGCCAAAAACTTTATTGGTGTAAATTTAAAATAAAAATTCTTATCAATTTAAAATTCCTTTATTTTAATTTTTTTTATTTTGCAAAATGAGATGTTGGCCTGACTATCAAAATTTGGTAGAAAAGGCATAGAGATTTATAAGAGTCCAAGTAGTAAAGGAAAAATTTTTCAAAGTATTTCCTATGTAAGATTAAAGAATAATTTGAAATCTTTTGATATTGAAAGGAAATTAAATTTTTTTATTCTGTACAATAATTCTTCTTCTTCTTGTTCTTTTTTTAATTCTTTTTTCCATCAACGAAACATTGGGCAATCATGGCTTTTCACTATATCCTATCATTTGTAGCTCTAAATATATAATGCTTATCTTTTAATATATTGAATATTTTCTCTGTTCTGTATAAGATATTAGGTTGCTCTTTCACAACTTCCTATCATTTGTATCTATATATATAATGTTGGTCTTTTTATATATATATATATATTCTATGTTCTGCTAGTCTTTTAGGCTAACACATTATGTAGGTGATCATGGTCTTCAATTTTTATCCTCTGTTGTATTTTTTAGCAATGTTTGTCTTTTTTTTTATAAATTCCCATTCTTTTTTTTCTGCTATATCTTTATGCAAATTTGACATTATATTTATTAGGTAGTCTTTTATTTATTTTATATTTATAAATCTAATCAATGCTCATATTTTTTTATATATATTTATATTCTCATTTATATATATATATATATGATGTATATATAAATATATAATTTTTCTTCAAAATCCTATTTAAAAATATACAGATATATTTTGATTAATATCCCACCCATTTTATGTTTCCTTTTTTTGACATGCTCATTTATACAACCACAATTAGGTAGGTGATGGTTTTGTTTTTTGAACAAGCTAAATATCATTTGTAAATATAATAAAAAATTTTATTTTTTTTTTAATTATCATCTCATTTTTATTTGTCATCCATTTATACAACCATTTATTTAAAAGATCAAATATCTTCATAACTAAAATTATTTATAGCTATTAGCAATGTTTGTCCTTTTACTATCCCTGCCAAATGGAAAAAAACTGTCATCCATTTACAAAAGTTAAAAAAAATTCAATTTAGATCAAAATTTTCTTAAAACCCACATCAAAAACTGGGTATATGAATATAATGTAAAAAAAATTAAAAAATGAAATTTTTTATATCATGATTAAGTATCATATTCTAAATCAAAATAAATACAATTTAATAAAATATATTATAAGTAAAAATTTATATAAAATTGTATTTGTGTGTTATGTAATGTGTGTGTGTTATTAATGTGTCTTTACAATTCAATTTATATATTAGAAATTTTTAACATTTTTAAACATTTCAAAAAAAATCACAGGACTATTTAAAATTACCTTGCAAATGGTTCTAGAAAGTTTAAAAATTGAAAATAAAAAAAATGTTCAATCAATCCTTTTTTAAAATTTATAAACAATAATTAAGAGGCATTAAAAAAAGGGGAAACTGATATAAATTTTATACTTATTATAAAAAAAAAAAATTGTTGTGTGTGTAAATTGTTTATATATGGGATCTTCAGAATTCTTTTTTTTTAACAAACCGATTTCAACAAAACTTCATAAATTTTTTTTTGGTATTATGTTAAATATATGCAATTTTTTTTTTTTTTATTTTTTTTCATTGCTTTAAAAATTCCAATGGAAATTAATTGTTTATAATAAAAAATTCATATTCAATTGGTAGACTCATAATGATTGAAAAAACAATTTTTTTTCAGTTTGGGTTTGACCATTCGTATAAAAAAAATCAAAAAAAACTAAACAAAACAAAAAAAAAATTAAGACATGCATGTCCATCAACCTTAAACAATAATTATTTTTTTTTTATTTTTTAGTCTTTATCATGGTCGATTATTGATCTATCTCTTACTGTTATTTAAAAAGCATGGCAAAAACACTGATTCATGTATCTACCCTGACTGTTAAAATATACCCTCATATCATGACATAAAATTATTTTTATATAATGAGTATATTAAAGTTTGGTATTTTTAAGCCCATAAAAATGTCAACTGATTTCCTTTTAAATTATTAACCACTAACATATTTTTTTTTTTTTAACAATAAATAATTTAAACTAATATATAATACTTTTCCATTGTTGTTTTTGTTCCTTTAATTTTTTTTTTTTAGTCTCAAGTTATTTAAAACAGTATATAATAACAAATTATTTTATCATATGAAAAGACAAGAGAAAACTGTCCCCTCTTAACTTGCAATATATCCTGTGATATCAAATTTTCCAAGAATCTTTCCTCATATGTATTGAATTTTCTAATTCTAATATATATTCTTATTTTTTCCATTTTTTTAAACTTCCTAATTGATTTTTTTCATCCATGACATTCTCATCATCCTTCTGTTTATTTCCATATTTTTATATCATGTCTCTTCTTCCTATATTGTCCAGCATTCATTATTGTTTTTAAATTTTTTTTATTTCTTCATCTCAAACAATGTTAAAAACGCTAAAAAAATGCAAGGGGCTAAATGTTGAGAACTGCAAAATATAGAAGGATTTTCTCTGAAATGTTTCTTTTTTTTTTCATAAATTCCTGAAAATTACATAATTTTTAAAAAAAAGAAAGTGTTTGTCTAAATGGATGGCAGAACAGAGAATGGGAGGGACAGTTTTTTAAAAAACATTGCTAAAGCTAAAAGTGACAGGAAAATTGTAAATAATATATCACCTATATAACGTTGTTATATATAAAGAGATGGCAGAACAGAGAATAAGTGGGATAGTAAAAGAATAAATCTATTTGCTTATGGATAAAAATGATACTAGTAGTGAAAAACCATTTGATTATTTATATAATATGTTTATTTTTAAACAAATATTGAGAATTGATTTAATTTAAATATATCAGGAAATAATGTTAAAAAAAAAAAATTATAAATTCCCTAATTTCTGTTCAAAAGACCAGGGAGGAGTGTGAACCGGGTGATAGGTAAACCTATCTTCAACTATTGAACAGGAAGATTGATATTAATATATTAAATTTCTTACATTTTCAAAAAACTTTTTTTTCTTATGAATACTTTGTTTTGACTTTTTGAAAGGTTTTTTGCCCTTTGAAAATTTTAATAAATTTTACTGTTTTCAAATATTTATTCGTATTCAATTATAGAATTTGATTTGTTGTAAGGACTTCTTCATATTTTAATAATGAACTAAAAATTTAACAACCCTTCATTCTATTTCTAAATTAAGGTATTATAATTATTTACACTAAAACATTTAATTGTTCGGACTGTTTTCCTCATCTTTAATTTTTCAAATTGTTCCATATTTTCAGTATATCACATGACATACCAATCCTTGAATATCTGTATATTTTTCGATTTTATATATTGTAATTATTTAGTAATTTAATTATTTTCATTTAATTGTCTCATTATTATTGGTAATTTTAAATTCATCATCCATATTTTCAGTATATTGGGTATATATAGTTCCTTCAATATTTTTTATATTTCTGAGATGAGGTATTGTAATTTATTTACACTTTTTTTTTATTTTCAGACTGTATATTTTTAATTTCATTTTATTGCATTTTCTAATTTTTTAAATATATTTTCAGTTCAATATCATTATACTGTACCAAATTCAATATATATATATTTTTAGATGATTATTGTAAATATAAAAATAAATATTGTTTTATTAAGTTAATTCTTCTTGATGTACACAATGAATTTTTCTTTTTATGTTCCCAAGATAAAAGTGTTGAAAATTCAATAAAACAGATTTAAAAGTAAAAAGTTTTCAAGAATACCCTGGCCATTTTAAAATAATGGTATATATTTTTGAAAAGAAATGAATATATAAATGAGTTATCCAGAAAATATATATATTCTATAAATAAATATATATATCAAAATTATATAATATATCAGGTCATCCCATAAGTTCTGTCCGAATTTTAACTATTTGTTAAAATGAACGAAATTTAAAGAGTTTTTATAATGTCTAATGGAGCTGAACATTATTTTGATGTTTAGATACATTTAAACTGATCAAATTTTATTTCAGAGAGCAATAAAATTAAATTTTGTTTGATTAAAACCCTGCTAACATGGAAGTACTCAAGAATCATTTGAGGCACATAATGCTTTATGAGTTCAAGAAAGGAAACTCAGCAGACGAAGCGGCTAGAAACATTCACTCAATTTATGGAGAGGAATGTGTGAATGAAAAAACTTGCAGAAGATGGTTTGCAAAATTCAGAGGTGGAGATTTCACCCTTGAAGATGAAGATCGAACCGGACGTCCAGTTGAGTTTGATGAAAAGGTTCTTGAGGCAGCCCTTGAAGAAAATCCTGCTTTATCATTTGAGGAATTGGCAGTGGTTCTCAGTTCAAACCATACAACTGTTCATCGTCATCTTCAACAACTTGGAAAAGTTCCTAAACTTGGAAAATGGGTGCCTCATGAATTGTCTGAAAACAACCTCAAATCCCAAGTTGACATCTGCTCTTCTCTCCATTCTCTCGCCAACTTGTTTCACCTTTTTGGATAGACTTGTGACTGGCGACGAAAAATGGATCTTTTATCGAAATGTTAAGCGTCGTAGACAGTGGCTTGGTAAAGGGAAGGACCCCAGCCACAGCCGAGAAGGGAACTTCATGGGCAAAAGGTGCTTCTTTCAATCTGGTGGGATCGCCAAGGAATAATCCACTTTGAATTCTTACCACCTAATGCAACAATCAATCCTCAAATATACTCTCAGCAATTAGAGCGTTTGAACCAAGCTTTGAGGAAAAAAAACCTGCTCTAGTGAATCGAAAAGAGGTGATGTTTCATCAGGACAATGCGCGACCCCACACAGCAAGAATCACGTCACAAAAGATCGAAGAACTTGGTTGGGAAAAATTCCTCATCCACCTTATTCTCCCGATCTTGCTCCTTCAGACTACCATTTGTTTCGTAGCTTACAGAATCATTTGGAAGAAACAGCTTTTGTAACACAGGAAGAGGTTAAAACTGACATTTGTGAGTTCTTCGAATCAAAGCCAAAAGAATTTTACAGTAATGGAATTAGTAAGCTTGTTAATAGATGGAAGGAAGTCATAGATAATCAGGAAAATACATTGTTGATTGAATCTGTAATTAAATGTAACATTTGGTCACTTGTTTTCTTTATTCAAAATTCGGACAGAACTTATGGGATGACCTATTACAATAAGAGTTAAATTTCAAATATTACAGTTTTCTTTAAAGAGTTTAAAAAACTTTTTGACTTTCTTTTTCACTAAAATTTTAAGAGAATTTCCATCAAATAACTACCAGGTAAAATTGATTAATTATTTTAAATGAACACACACGTTGTTATATATATATACATACATATAACATATATATATATATATATATATATATATATATATATATATATATATATATATATATATGTTGATATATATATGTGTGTGTGTGTTTATATATGTGTATATGCATATATGTGTATATATATATGGATATATATATGCATATATATGTTTATATATATGTGCTTATATATATATGTGTGTGTGCATATATATTGTTTATATATATATGTATATATATATGTGCGTATATATATTGATATGTGTATATATATGTGTGTGTATATATGTGCATATATATGAGATAAATATACATATATTTGTGCATGTATATGTATGTGTGTATATATATATATATATATATATATATATATATATGTTTATATTTGTGTGTATATGTGTGTGTGAATACATGCATGCACACATATATGCTCACATAAATATGCATAAGTGGATGTGTTCAAAGAGATAAGAAATATTTTATGAGAATTCTAAAGAAGTGTTTGGAAAATTGCATGAATTTAAATGGAAAATGAAAAAGGTTTTTGTACAGATAAGTGTAGATTAAACCACTGAAGGAAAAAAAAAATTAGCAATATGCAGGGCTGCTTGAAAGTTTGTGAAACCCTCACCCAAACATTCCTATTGGGATAAAAATTTTAAATGGGCATCCAAAAACCAATTTGTAATTTTACGAATGATTTCTTGGTAAGGTATATTACAAGCATAGCAACTTAGACCACTTAGCCATCCTAACAAATGATTTTCTATATGTAGCTTCGATGTGGCACAAGGCCGAAAATTTGGAGCACCCAGTGAGGATTAAACTTGCTATTCAATTATAATTGATATAGTAAAGCAAGCTTGCTAATGCTTACACCTTATCAAAGTACTCCAAATCATTTCCTAAGCATAGCTTCAATGTGGCACAAGGCTGAGAGTATGGGGCACCCAGTGAGTATCAAACTTACAACTCAGTTATAATTGATCTAGTTTCCAGCTTGCTCGTCATCATACCATATTTAAGTACCCTAAATCATTTTATAATCATAGCTTAGATGTGGCACAAGGCCGAAAGTGTGGAGCACCTAGTGTGGATCAAACGCACTACTCAATCATAACTGAACTAGTGATACAATCTTGCTAACCACTACACCACATCGAGGTATCCAAACTTTCCAAATAATGAACACAAACAAAAAAAAAGGGATCTATTTTAATTATTTATTCAATCATTGGATATAGATGATAAAAAATAAAAAAATTTGGAGCTGGTTGTGGAATGGAAATAATGTAAAAAAATATCTTCCATGCCATCTACTCCCACCAACCAGTTAAAAATTATTCTCCTTTTCTATTTGGCTGAGGTCTTCTCTTTTGTCCCAGTTAATCATCAGCCAGACCTTTTAAGCCTCTCACAGGGATTTTTTTTTTTTTTGCTCATTTTCTTTTTTCCTTATGTCATCACATTCCCACCACAATAATGTAGCTTCCCTGTGCCTTTTCTATAAATACCTTTGTCAGAGTTAGCGCCTTCTTAATTCCCTAATTGTTCACTAGAGGTCACTCTCCCTACACTGTAAATACTGTGCAACTTCTTGCCTTGTTCTCTTTTCTACATTGCATTTCAGCAGACACATTTAAAAATGTAATCTCTAGTAGAAATCAGCGTTTTCGCCCACTTATGGGAAAACTCCATGAAACACGCATACACGTACATACAAACATTTACTAAAATGCAAACTTTTTATGTCCACACACAAACACAAATATTGATGTCTTTGTCACTTGTAAATTTGTTGTTTAATACATATATTTGTTGATATATATATTTTAGTCTTGTTTGTTTTCTTTATATCTTCAGTTGGATTCAACTTGTCCACTATTGTTCTTGTAGTTGGACCCTCTAGCAGGAATAAACAGCATGTGTTCCTAATTCTACAGCATGTAAACCCACACAGTCCTCTAAACCTTCATGGTAATTGTTCTGATGAACTTTTCACTATATTTCTGAGACTTTATGAATTTAAACTTGTGGCAGCATCTTTTATTTTCTTTTATTGTTCTCATGCCCATATAATGTTTTCTTTTATTGTTCTCATGCCCGTATAATGTTTTCTTGTATTGTTCTCATGCCCGTATAATGTTTTCTTGTATTGTTCTCATGCCCGTATAATGTTTTCTTGTATTGTTCTCATGCCCGTATAATGTTTTCTTGTTTTGTTCTCATGCCCATATAATGTTTTCTTTTATTGTTCTCATGCCCGTATAATGTTTTCTTGTATTGTTCTCATGCCCGTATAATGTTTTCTTTTATTGTTCTCATGCCCGTATAATGTTTTCTTGTATTGTTCTCATGCCCGTATAATGTTTTCTTTTATTGTTCTCATGCCCGTATAATGTTTTCTTTTATTGTTCTCATGCCCATATAATGTTTTCTTTTATTGTTCTCATGCCCGTATAATGTTTTTCTTGTATTGTTCTTTGCCCGTATAATGTTTTCTTTGTATTGTTCTCATGCCCGTAATAATGTTTTCTTTCAATTTAAACTCATATCCCGGGCTAATTTTTTCTTTTATTGTTCTCATGCCCGTATAATGTTTTCTTTTATTGTTCTCATGCTCTTATAATGTTTTCTTTTATTGTTCTCATGCCTGTATAATGATTTTCTTTTATTGTTCTCATGCCCGTATAATGTTTTTCTTATATTCTTTCACACTAACTAACCCCCTGATTATTAATGGCTTTGTTGCCTTGCTGAGGTGAAATGATTATTAAAAATAAAACAATGTCTCCATTGAAATCCTGATCTACATACATATTGATCTGGTTTGCTTTACTGCTTGGCCACGTGTGATGTTCTTCAAGGCTGAGTGGTAAAGGATGTCAGATCAAATGGTGGTTTTTTCTCCAATGTCTATTTCAGATACGACTTTCCTCTATAATAATATTTGGAGTGAAAAAAATTGTTGGACTAAAAATAAATCTATTAATTCTTTAGAAATTGCTTTATTAACATCACAGATACATTTGGCACTTTTATTTATTTATTTTTTTTTAAGCGTTTCACCCCAATCAAGGCAAGAAGCCACTAGGATGCAAGGGATTACAGAAGATTTGGAGCAAGATCAGATAGGAGGGATAGAGGAAAGGATGAGGAGAAGGTTAGTGGATAGATCAAGGCAACTGGAGATGTCGATTGACATTACATTTGAATAGTTGGAGATTATAGCTCTCAGGGAAACTGGAATAGGGAAGGGAGTTCCACAGGCGAGAGGTGTGAGACATGAAGCTATTGGAGTAGAAGAGATGGCTACATTTAGGAGTTTCGACAGTGAAAGGGTGAGAGCGAGATGCCAGCCTCGTAGGGCGCTTGAACTCATGAAGTCTGATATGGACTTTTGAGAAAAATAATTTGAGTGAAGAGTAGGTGTAGAGTAGGCGGAATAGAGCCTGGTTTAACTGTGATGTACCTTATGGCTGAGAAGTAAAGCATGTTGGATCAAATGATGGTTTCACCTACAAAGGGGGATGCAGGTTTGATCCCTGCCAAAGAACACATTTTCTTTATTAGGATTTATTGAATACACTGCCAATAGATTTAATACTCACTGTTTAAAATTAAAATGGGGCTTCTATTCCAAATACAAATATATAATAATTTTTGAATTAATATACACATGGTGATTGAAAAGTAACTCCCTATTTTATATATGAGTGCCCAACCAGGAGTCCTGACTTAACACTCAGTGACCTTTTTCTTTGAGGTTTGTTAAAGAAGCAAGTCTACTCTATGAAACCAAGACTTTGGAAGAATTT
This sequence comes from Acanthosepion pharaonis, assembly GCA_903632075.3. Lineage (NCBI taxonomy): Eukaryota > Metazoa > Mollusca > Cephalopoda > Sepiida > Sepiidae > Acanthosepion > Acanthosepion pharaonis. The sequence goes on along the minus strand of CAHIKZ030002043.1, from coordinate 224,443 downwards.
GAAGGGTGAATACAAGAAGTTATATTTTCCATACCACAAGAGCTCCTGGTGAAATCAGTTGCCATGATTCCTGGACAGCTCGAGAACCCATTAGCAAAATCTAATGCCCATATCAAATTTTAAATAAAAGCTCATGCTAAACATTTTCCTCTCATATCTATTTCTTGGAAAAATTATAGTTAATAAATAAATTATAAGTATTTTAGGATGGTGAGTTACTTTTCAATCAACCTATATAAATATATAAGTGCCAAATTTCAGATATAACTAAAAATATATATCTGTATAAGGATAATTTGAATAAAGACTAAAGAAAACTTATCTTAGCCAACATGTTTTGTCCTTTGATATACATTATCAAGACAAATGTAAGGATTTTATTTTTCAACAAGTATTTATACACAGAAGTAAAAATGTTAGTTTTTCAGAGATTTTTAAATTTCAGAATGACATAAATATGCATCAATCTAACTGATAGTCAAGGTACATTATGGATGATGCTAATTGGTGTAATTTAATGTCTAATAAGCTAAAGTGAGTAAATGTTGTTGAATTTTTTTCTTTTTATAATGTAATTATTATTTATCTTATTTTACTTTGAGATTAACGTATGTATTATATATTATAAATAATAGAATGTTTTGAATCTAACTATTTTCATTTAATTTAAAAAAAAAAGTTATAGCCATGTATATTGGCTTTGGAAAGGAGTATTTCTTATAAGAAAGGAAGATTCTCAATAGCAGCATTCTCAAGAATTTTCTTTCTCTTTTAATAAGTGACATTCTTTATACTGACGTTGTGGCTGAAAGTTGTATATATTACTAATGTATTTGACAAACTGTTGTGCTTAAGACCATTTTATTGTGAAATAACAGAAGACCACAATGCTTATTATGAATGGTGTAGATTTTATAACATAAACTGAATTTAACAAACAAATTTATATATTTTTATAACATAAACTGAATTTAACAAATTTATATATTTTTATAACATAAACTGATTTTAACAAACAAATTTATATATTTTTATAACATAAACTGAATTTAACAAATTTATATATTTTTTATAACATAAACTGAATTTAACAAACAAATTTATATATTTTTATAACATAAACTGAATTTAACAAATTTATATATTTTTATAACATAAACTGATTTTAACAAACAAATTTATATATTTTTATAACATAAACTGAATTTAACAAATTTATATATTTTTATAACATAAACTGAATTTAACAAACAAATTTATATATTTTTTAGAACAAAATAAATTTAGCAAACAAATTCTTTCTATACAAATCACAATGAATTTAAAAATAAAACAGGAGGAACATAGCTTATATGTGGCATTTTTTTAAAAGTTGGAATTAAAACTAAATAACAAAGAAGAAATATAAATATTAACACTAATGTTGTAAACACCATTTTTTAGTATTTTATATTTTCTAACCCATGCATTCTCTATTCACTTTTCTGTCTCTCATTCATATATCTTCTTTTTTTATGTCACTAGCTCCACTAGTTTTGTTAAGTAACACCAACCTTACAGGTCATCCAGCTTTCTTTTCCCTCTTCAGTTGGGGGGCCAGTGTGCCATTTCGATATGGTTGATTCAGGTTTCCTAAAATCTTACAATATTAGGGATTGACAACAAAGTCTAATGGGGACCCATCTATGTATATTGTGTTCCACTGACAAGATTGCATAAATCCTGACTCAGGCCATGATAACTTTTATCTCTTTGCATGCAAGGACAACCTTTGAAATCAAGGCTGGAATAAAACACCTTCAACAAAATGCACAATGCTGTTGATAACTCTAACAACAGGTTTATTGAATATAAAGGAAAAAAAGGTGAATAAGATATCTTTATTATTTACAGCAAAATCAAGTTCTCTACTGACTGATAGTAATTTGAGAAATCTAGTTGCAAACACTGGAGTAATAACCAACCAGTTAACTTGAAGTCAGTTCTTCAGACATGGATGTGCCTGTATTTTCCCTCTGGCTATGGGAATTGAAGGTGTGTTCTTTAGTGATGACTGCCACTGCTGGGCAACTCTGAGCCAACTACCTCCTGGACCAATCTCCATTTGTGTCTTTGGGGCCGGTATGCTCTTATTTATATCAATGACTCTCCCACCCCAAATTCGATATTGATATATCTAATTTCATCATCCTGACTGTCTTAATCTTAGGAGATCTTGTTACTAATGACATGTCATCCCCTTTGTTCAGAATCTTCTATTCTTTCTTTCTGTAAAGATGATGAGGTTCTTGGGTGGGCAGCACCAATGTAAACAAATCCCAAACCTGGGAATTAAGAAAAAAAACACAAGCTTTGTCTAGAAGAATCCATATCATTCTGACTCACTAATCAAGCAAAGTTTTAAGCATGTCTTTTAAGTAAAATCCTTCTTGTATTCAATTCCTTGAAATTTTCATACCTGCTCAGTTTTGTATCCAAACATAAACAAAGTAATTTTCTAAACTAATGAATTTTATTTATCAATCCGACAAATTTTCCAATCAGTGAATCAGTGAGGCTGTTCTATAGACGAGAGGTTTAAGGCACATTGGATCTAATGATGTTTTTCATCTGTACGCAGATTTGGACCCTACCAGTGGGCGCATACATTTGTTTAATAAAACCTGGAAAAAAGAAATACAATTAGTTCTGTGGTTTTTAGATATTAAATATTTTGTGGGAAGGATAATTATGCTGTTACATGATTTGGACAATTTTGCTGTTACACCTGTTATATATATATAATTATTTATTCGAAAATTATAACATAAATGTTATAAAATCATTATAATATATACATATATGAATGTATAATATATAATGTATACATATATAAAATTATACTTATGCATAATATATATATATATATATATTATATATATGTATAATATATAATATATACATATAGAATATATAACATATACATATATAATATTATACATTCAACACCATCACTTGATAAGACATCAGAAGTGTTGAAACAAAATGGCTATTTTTGTAGTGATTTTATAACATATTTATGCTATAATTTTCGAATAAATAATTATATTTGCTCTACTCTGTATTGAGCACTCTTTTAAGAATAGTATTTGTTGGTTATTGGAATTTATTCCATATACACCAATCCTATACTTGGAGATATATATATATATATATATATATATATATATATATATATATATATATAAGTGTGTGTGTGTGTTTTGGATGTATCTGAAAATTAATATGTCCTTGTCACACAACCTGTCTGTGGGGCCTGAATCATTTCTGGTTGGTACGGGTGGAAATATTTATTTTTTCAATAAAAGGAAATAAATGTTCAATGTTTGTGTGTGTGTGTGTGTATAGATGCATATATATATATATATATACACATGCATATATATATATATATATACACATGCATATATATATATATATATACATATGCATATATATATATATATATATATATATATGTATATACATACATGTATAGATACATAATCAGCCACAATATAGATATATATATATATATGTGTGTGTGTGTATTTGTTGTATCTGATGATACAAAGTGGAAAAGTACATAAACAATACATTTTTTAATGTCATGTGTGTTGATTCCTTCAGGTTGTAATGTAAGACAAAACTGCATGCATTAAAAATATTTTGGGATTTTTAAGGTTAAGAGGGGCAATAAATTAAATAAATTCAGATGACCAGGGACTAAAAAGTGTTAGTTTGTTTTATATCATATTATATTATATTATATTATATTACATTATATTATATATATATACATTATATATATAAAACATTAGGCAAAAACTATCGATCCGCAGCGCAAAAAAAATTCCTTAAAAAAAACTAAGACATAACACTATATTAATTGAACTATATACTTAGTTCATGACATATTAACTGAAAACACTTGTAAAAATAGAATATGTGGATTTACCACATCACAAAAAAAGTTCAAATAAAAATTCTCACTTAAAATTTTGCAAAACTTAGCGTTGCGACTTTGCACGTTCCAATAATAGCACATTCTCAAAAAACATCTTTCAGTCTACAAAAAATTATTTCGTCTCCAAGTTTTAATTTTAAAAGGAAAAAAATATGCCTGAGGATGAATAAAGGATTATTCGAAAGTACTTGCATTTTAAAAAAATATAAACTGGAAACCACCGACAACAGTTTTATAAATGAGGATCACAGCATTCTATGGATTAACAGTATTTTAATGTATACATTTTATTCTACTAGTGAAGGGATATCGCCAATAATAGCATTAATATTGCTGATTGATTCTGTGTCTGATTATTTCTTTGTATATATATTATATATATATATATATATATATAGTTAACATAAAATAAAATTAAATTTTTAAAAATTCATGCTATATGTAATCGTCATTAATGGCCTGAGGATTTGTCCATAGCATGAAACAGAATGTCGCCTCTTTCAAAATTGAAATTTGTTCACTTTTTTTTTTACACATGCTCTATCTCTGATATTGAGCACTATATCCCATAAATATAGCACACCTTAAGACTATATTTCTTCATATATATATATATATATATATATATATCAAGAAATGGACAAAGTCCAACAATTTATTTATTAAAGGACGAATATTTTCTATAAAAATTTCTCAGACATTCAGACTGGTAAATGTTATTTAATACTGTTTATTATAAACAGAGGATTTACTTAAAGAACGTTAAACATAAAAATGTCTTTAATAAATATATATATATATATATATATATATATATAACAGTGGATGTTGAGATCAGCACCCAAAAGCATGAAGATTTTATTTCAGTGTCCACTCTTATATTTAATCAATACTAAAGCATACCTTAAAACTTTATTTTTACCATGTATTTTTTAGATACATTGATGTCTGTTTTATTTTAAATCAGCCCTAATCCAAGTAGATCTCTGTAGTTTTTAGATATAGTACCGAAAAATCTTATGGCTGAGCACACAAAATCTGACCAAATTTGATGGAGTATCTATTTTTTTGTTGGACCAAAAAACTTTTCACCATATCTGCATATATATCAGTTAAGTCATGATGATTAATTTGAGGAAGGATATTTTAAAAGATTTTGGGAGAAATTTTCTTCTCCCAACAAATTTGATGTATTGCCATATATTTACATTCTATTCTCTGTAAAAAAAAAAACACAGAAAATGTAAAATAAAAATGTAAAAAAAAAATTAATAATTTTTTTTTTTTTACAATTCCTTTTATTGTACATTTATCTGTGTTAATTTTAAATCTCCTGTTGAAGCCTGAAGAAATATATATAAAAACCAAATAATTTCATTTTTTTTTTTTTATGTCTCTGTAATAAAAGTTTTATACTTTTATTTCGATATATATATATATATAATATATATATATATATATATATATATAAATATATATATATATATATATATATATATAAATATATATCTATATATCTATATATATAAGAAAAGTTTTTGGATATGTTTGCAGTTTAGAAATTTTAATTCATATTTTTTAATAACAAAAATAAAGCAAAATATCACATGAACACCAGGTTATTTATTTAAAAATTCATATTTTATTTAGATTTATTTAAAACTTTATATTTGTTTTTAAAAAGCAGCTTTTGCTTCAGTTTTCTTGAAACAACAAAAAATAATATTTATTCTGTAAAAATGCATCAATTTTGTGTTGCTGTTTTTTTATTGTTTTTTTTCTGATGTACAGTTCATAAATCCCAATCCAAGAAAAGCAAAAGTTATTGATTGATTCATTCATTTTCTACAACTTTTTGCAGGTTATTTAAAAACAGAAAAGATTTTTAGTTTGTTAGAATTTATTTTTTGCAGATGGTTTAATGATGCAAGTCTTACTATTACTAATTAACCCATATCTGGGGGGGAAGAGATCAATTCATAGGTTTCCCAAGCGTATTTGAGTGTAAGTGAATATAAAGAACCCAACAAGAATTGCAACTCGGCTCTATGATTGACAATTCTGAGCCATTACACCACTCGAAAATCAAAGCTTGCCGCACCTGGTATTCCTAAGTATAGACAAGGCTCGACATTACTTAACTTCGATAATCATACAAGAACCATAGGCCACAAAAGTAATGGTTGGTGCTAGAATATTCCTTCTTCCTTCTATGATACCAGACTTCTTTGATTCAAGTTTTGTAAAGGTCCAAATCTAGAAGAAAATTATCTCTTGATAAATACTAGTTGGATTAAGTATATTCCATCTTTCAAAAAAAAAAATTATACCTCTGTTAACCGTTAATATACTGGAGGTGTTCCTTGGTGTTGTCATATCCTGCTATGGCAACAAAAAATGATCATGACTTAATTAAGGCCTAACACAGGGGAGGCCATATGGTGTGGTAAAGAAACAAGTCAGCCCCTAAAAGTAAGGCTGTTGGGAAGAGTGAGACAATGAAATCAGGCATAGGTTATCATGTATAGTGGGTAAAGCATAGTCATAAGCCCCTGTGGTATGAAGTGAAAATACCTGACAAGTAAAAACACTGGAGAATTAGATTCTGGAGAGAAAAAATTGTCTAGCATGACACAGTGAACCAACTTTCCTAACAGCAGACCTAGCTATTGATTCAATATAATCTCTCCACTTCATGTCCGTAGAGAATGATAGAGCCAGAAGGGGCAATGAGTCACTTGCATACGAGTTAGCATCAGCCATGCTTATTCGATACGCCAGAGCAGTTATGAATGTACGAGATTCATGGAAAATTGGAGTTTATAAGCAGTAAATTCGACCTTGTCTACCGAACGCTTTTTGTAGCCTAAGCGGTAAAAAGCACGTCAGCATATATGACGGTTCCGTATAAGGATGCAGGTTCGAATTTGTCAAAGAAATTTAAAATTTTCTATGAAAATTTCTATTATTTATTCAGGCCGGTAAAATGTTATTTAATACTGTTTATCATAAACAGAGCATTTGCTTAAATACTTGTATCTATAAAATAACAACGTTAAACATAAAATATATATCTTTAATAAATAAATATATATATATATATATATATATATATATATGATGAAAAATATACTGTATAGTATATAGTATATTATAAACGAAAATCCTAATATGCGATTATGCTGTTTTAATGTTTAATGTCAACGTCGGACGTTTCGGTCTAATAGACCATCTTCAGGACATATTCATAAAACATAATTGACATAGACCATATACAATTCAACATGAAAAAACGACGATGGACATAAAAGCAATCCAACGTTGACATTAAAACATTAAAACAGCATAATCGCATATTAGGATTTTTGTTTTTTTTTCAGTATATTTTTTCTTCATACTGTCGGATCTATATCCATATATTTGCTTACATATATATATATATATATATATATATATATATATATATATATATATATATGTAAAAATATTTATCTTATTATTTTATTATATTCAAACATTATTTTTTTAGTGTATAAAAAATGTTACATTATATAATAAATAAAGTGAAAAAGAAAATTTTTCTTAGCCATGACTGAAATTTCTCAAGAATGCCACTACTGAATCTTACCAAAATATAAATCTGTGTCCCAGGTTTTTTCAAATATCCCCTTTCCTCTCTCTCTGACTCTATATATATTTGTATGCATAAAAAAGTGTAAAAAGTTTTCATGTGGCATGTTTCGTTCCCTAGGATTTTCTCAAACTAGGTTTGTTTCCGATGATGTCCTAAAGGATGAAACACATCACACAAAAATTTTGTTATACATCTATCCTCCAAAACTGATCTTGATAGCTAAAAATTTATATATTAATATCCAATGTATTCAGGGTGTGATGGATAAATTAGTATCTAAATTATGCAAAAATAAAAATCTCATTTCAAAAAGATATTTTGCCAAAATTAAAGAAAAATATCTGGAAATACTAAAGAGTAAATTTATTCAATAAAATCACCATTAGCTTCAACCATGGCCTCCAGATGACTTCGGAGTCTCCTGCATCTCTTCAGGACGGTCTCCTTGTTTAAATTGGTAAATGCTACAATAATACTGCCTTCAGTTCATCTTTGGTGTTATAAAGAGTTTTGTTCTTCCCTTGCTCAACTGAACTCCACACATTATAATCAAGGAGGTTATAGTCTGGGGAGTAAGGTGGCCATATGTCAGGGAAGATGAGGTCAAAGAAATTGTCTGACTGTCATGACTGGGTTCTCTTGCATGTGTGGCATAGTGCAGAGTCCTGTTGCCAGACATAAGGCCTTCCAGCAGCTACCCTCTTGACCTTGGGTAGCACTACCTTCTCAAGAAAATTGATGTAGGCCTCCGTCTTGAGTCTGAGGTCCTCACCAACAATCTCTGAAGTTCTTTTCTAATCAGAATGATCAGAGTCAGTTTTCCAAACTTCTGTACCTTTGTAAACACCATTAGACTCATCCAACGCTGCACAGGCCTCAGATTAACATATAAACACTCTTAACTCTGAAATCTTTGTATTGGATCTTCCGGTGCAAAGTGAACTGCATCATGTTGTTTTTTTTGTTCTCACAGATGGTGCCCAACTTATCCTACAAATACTAACTTTGTATATATATATATATATATATATATATATATATATATATATATATATATATATATATATATATATATATATATATATATTATGAACAAAAGTCTGACAATTATTTTAATATTTAAATAAATTCTCTGTTTTATAATAAACAGTATTAATAACATTTACTGGCCTGAATGTCCAAGAAATGTTCATAGGAAATATTTGTCCTCTGACAGGAATCAAACCTGTATCCTATACAGAACTGTGGCTTGATTGGTTAAGGCATATCATGCTAAATGACGGTTCTGTATAGGATACAGGTTCTATTCCTGTCAGAGGATGAATATTTTCTATTTACTTAATATTTCTATCTATAAAAAGAATGTATAAATATAAAAATGTCTTAAAATACACACACACATATATATATATATATATATATATATATATAAAATTTAAAAAAAAAAATATCATCCACATACAGGCCTGTTTCACTGTATTACAGCTCATCAGTGCAGCTAGAAATCTGACTGCTTCAAATTGGAATCGAAATCCAACAGATTTGACATTTTTTTTTTTGCTAAGTGGGGTGGGAGGACAGTTTTTTTGTGGGGTGGGTAGGCAGTTTTTTTGTGGGGTGGGTAGGAAGTGTTTGTGGTGTGGGTAGACAGTTTTTTTATTTTCTGGTTTGGCTTTTATTTTTTTTGTTGTGATTTCCATAAAATATGTTTTGAGGAGAGAGAAAAAAAAAACCTTCTGTCATCAATGGAAATACAAAAGAGCCTGTGCATACCTGAGAGCAGAGCATAATGTGGCCTCAGGGCTGCCCACCAGAAATACATGAACGAACACATACCCAAGTGCAACATGACACTGCAGATACCTCAGGATAATGTGACAGTTGATTAAAGCAGCCTCTCTAAGCTCTATCAAAGAATTTGGATTCCTAACAACTAGTCAGAAGCAGAAGTCAGCAAATTGCTAACCTGGTACCCTCATAATGTGTGTTCACCAAAGAGTTAAGACTTAAATCATTGTGGCCCTAGTAAGGGAGAGAAAGGGAACTGGTAAACCATATCCTGAATAGGTAGGGAACATGGGATGAACTTCTATTCCTGTTCAAAAAAATATTTTGGAAGAAGTGTAAGGCATATATATATATATAATATATATATATACCTATATATATATATATACCTATATATCATATAAACGGATCGTCAGGAAAGTTTGGCAAACTTTTCCTGACGATCCGTTTAGGTGAAACCTAGGTAGGTTTGTCTGGCTCACTAGGTGTATCTAGGTCTGCTCTACGGTTGTATTGAGCTCTTTTGTTAGTTAGTTGTTACTCGTATCGGGGTTTTTTCTTTGGGCTTCAGACCTGCATCTGTGCGATTTTTTTGTCGGCAGAAGTTCATGTTTGTAGCTCTTTCTTTTTTTTAAAACCTTTTTTTCCCTCGAGATTGATTTGATTAGCAAATCAAAAATTCGAGGGTTTTTCGAAACGAGTCTAGTTATCTATATTTATATGTATATATATATATATATATATATATATATATATATATATATATATATATATATATATATATATATGTATTATAGTTGGCAAATAAACGTCCCACCATTTTTTTTTAAATTTTGGAATCTATTTTTTCCAAAAAGTCTATTTTGGAACCATTTTGCAATCTATTTTGTTTTTTTGAGTTAATTTAATTTGTTTATTTTCAGATCATTAAAATGGAACGTCAAGTTAAGAAAAATCTTTGACACCTCCTTCTTTTTGCTTTTATTCAAGGTTCTATGCCCACAAAAGCTGTTCACGACATTTGCGCTGTGTATGAAGAGGATGCCATAGCTGAATGAACCACTCGTGATTGGTATGCCAAGTTCAAAAATGGAAATTTTGACATCAAAGATACATTCCATTCTGGTTGTGCAGTTGAGTTTGATGAAGAACGATTAAACCAACTTTTGCACAAAAATTCTTGTCAAACGACAAGGGAACAGGCAGAGAAAATGGAATGCTCCCACACTGCTATAGAGAAGCATCTTCACTCAATGAAAAAAGTTCAGAAGTGTGGAGCATAGGTTCCGAATGTTTTAAGTAACAACAACAAAAATCAGTGAGCCACAATCTTCACTGGTTTGCTTGCTTGTCACCACTCAACTCATGAACACAAGCAATGATTTCTTTACTGAATCATTACTGGTGAAAAAAAATGGTGCCTGTACATCAATATGAAGCAGTGCATGGAATAGCTTTGACCTGGTAAACAAGCGACACCATGCGTGAAACAACATCTTCATCCACATATGGTGGGACTGGTAAGGGATTATCCATTATGAATTGCTTGAGCGGAACCAAACAGTCAACACGGAACTCTATGTTCAACAGATGGCATGACTCAACATGGCTATCCAAGAGAAAAAAACCTAATCGGCAGCATGACAAGACCCACCCTCATATCTCCAATATGACCAAGGAAGCCATTCAAACGCATGGCTAAGAAGTGCTTGTTACACCCACTATACTCTCCCGATTTGGTACCAATGGATGTCCACCTCTTTTGATCTGTTTCAAATGTTATGCATAGAGTTTCATTCAATACTGATGCCGAATTGAGAACTTGGGTGTATGAATTTTTCAAGTCAAAACAGGGTGATTTCTACCAGCGAGGTATTGAAAATCTTGTTGAATGTTGGGAAGAAGTTGTAAACAACAAGGAAGAATACATTATTGATTAATTAGTTGTTACCTTTTATTAAACCTTTTAAAAAATTTTAAATTAAAATCAACAGTGAGAACTTAGTTGGCAATAAAATATATATATATATATATATATATATATATATATATATATATATATAAATAATATAATATATATATATATATATATATATATATATATATATATATATATATATATATATTATATAAATATTGCACAGAAAACGCAAAGTATCAATATCAGATAGAGTTAACATATATATATATTTAGTTGTATGGCTATGGGTTTATAACCCTGGGTTTCACGCTTTTACAAGCATCAGACCAAATGATTGTAAAAGTGTGAAACCCAGGGTTACAAACTCATATCCATACAACTAAATATATTAGCTCTATTACTGATATTGATCACTTTCCAATAAGTTCCATGCATATATAATATATATAGAAATTAGATAGATATATAGATAGATAGATAGAATGTGGTCACTAGAAACAACACTGCATGGTGACTAGCAGCTTCACGCCTAAAGGGATATTTCATCCATAGTCTTTATTTCTATGTTCACATTGTCTATATTAATGCATACTGAGTATTTTAGCCATGCAAATATTTCAAACTTTAACAAATATATACATTGATTTATGTTTCTATTTCATTGGCTGAGTAATGAATTTAGACTTTGCAAGTTCCGAGCAGGTGCAAGATGATTGAAGAAAGCAAAGATGTAAATATCTTTTGTGTATTTTTCAAGTCTAGTGAGGTTGCTTGTTCTCTTTTCTTTACAAGTTAATAAATCTAACATGATTTCTTGTTCGTTTTTAATTTATTTAAGTCGTCTTGGAGTCTGTATTTTGTTAAATGAAAAAGAGAGACATTCAGGGCATATCAGTGTTCATAGATATACAAATATATATATGTACAATTATTATCAGTATATATATTTATTAAATAAATCTATCTATCTATCTATCTATCTATCTATCATCTATCTATCTATCTATCTATGTATATCTCTCTTTATATATATATATATATATATATATATATATATATATATATATATATATATATATAAATTTATTTATTATATATATATAAAATAAATATATATATATGAATAATGGCAAAAAAGTAACAAGGTAAATATAATGATTTTATTTTTTACAACAGAATTAAAAATAATTTTATACGTCGGTAAAGAAAAAAATGTTTTTTACTGATATATATATATATATATATATATATATATATATATATATAAAAAAAAAAATTACTCTTGTGTGGGTCTGTGTCTGTATATGCTATTTATGCACATCCACATTTCTTGACCAATTTAGATGAAATTGTACACACCTGTTGCAAATTTATCAAGATAGGTCAATACCAAATTTTCAATCTCCAGGCCTCCTAGATTTGGCAGAAAAATTGCTAAAACAGAAGGTGGGTACAACCTTTTGCAAAACCCAAAGCAAATCTACATGCAAACTAAATTTTTACTGGATGAGCTGATGTTCTTTGCACTTAATGCAAAATGTAGCTCATGTTACAAGGTTTCTGTAGACTGCTTGATAGTTTTCCTGCAACACTGGCTTCACACAAAAAATTATGAAAAAAATCAGGTTTTTTGTACTACTTAAAATAAAAACTCAAATAACTTCCTCATTTTTTATTGAATTTTCTTCAAACATGTCGCAAAAGTCTGCTATCATGCAAGAAATAAGATATTGTGGATTTAGTTCTGCTCACTTCCCCACGTATAACAAAAAACTGTTTTTCAGTCATAACTCACTGGTTTTTCATCTGATTTTTCCAAATTTGCTATGTAAAATACATATGGTAGACAAATTGTCTTGCATGAATATTTAGTTTAGATTATTTCAGTTCAGTGGATGAAATCTCTGACAAACTAGGTCCAAAGTTGGCTTTTGCCATTTAGCCTATAGTTTCTTCATATGATTCCATACTAAATTGGCGTTCAAACAACCTTTGATGCAAAGATTGTTTGAAAAGGATTATGGAAACGTTAAAAGGGAAAAATTCCAAAAGAACCTCTTATTAACCCCAGCTTTACAGTAAACGGGCAAAAAAGGAGTCGGGGGGGTATCATGCATTTGCAATTGCAGTTGAATCATATGATAACCACCATATTTTGGAAGGAAAAACAAAACTAGAGTTTCTGTACTCAAGCATAAAAAAGAAACTTATTTTTGAATTTCCATGTTACTTGAGACATTTATTTTTTATTAGCATATTTAAAAAAATAAAAAGATTCTTTTAATTATAATATTTTAATTTAGTATTTTTTTTATAAAACTTTACTGCTACCAACAGAACTTTAAGGACTTTGTTGCTATATTCATAGTTGACTTTATTTATTTTGGCAGCAATTCTCTTATATCAAGGGTTTCTAGAATTTTATTTTTTGCTTATTATTATTTTAGTGAAGTACTAATATGGAGATGAGTGTTCTTTTACATGTTATGTTCATTCAAGTGAAATTTAAGCTGCCTCGTCAATGCTGTCATTGTAAGAAATTACAAAAGTTACCTCACATGCATCACTGAAAATTCTGAAATTGAGATGTTGTGAATGAACAGTAAAAAATATTTTGAATTTTCAGAGCTACTGTATACACATCCACAGATATTTTAACCTCTGGAAGATGGTTTCAAATGAGATTGAAAGTACTTGGAAAAAAAAATTATTTGAAAGAAAATTTTGATATTTTTTTTTTTTGATCAATTTTCTACAGCTACCAAGAAATTAGTTTTTGGACTTGAAATGATTAAAACTAAAATAAATAGACATAATGCATCTATTTAACCAAATCTGCTTGAATGAAAATATGCCGCATAAATATATATATATAAACGTTATTTTTATTTTATTTTCTTCAAAAGGGAAATTAGTAACAACTGGATGAGATTGTCAATTCCTACTGAACAAAACATTGACAGAAATTTTTAATTTCACGCATGCACGTTGTTTTGTTTTTTGATTTTTCAACTCCACAGTATATTAGGGTCAGTTGGGCACCGTCTGTGAGAAAAAGAGTGCCATGATGCAATTTTCTTCAGCCACCAAGAAATTTATTTGTGTAATTGAAATGATTAAAACTAAAATAAATAGACGTAATACATCCAAATTATTTAACCAAATCTGCAAAATATGCTGCATAAATCTATATGCTCACACACTATATATATATATATATATATATATATATATATATATATACAGACACACCAAGTATATACTCTCTCACTCGACTCTCCTGTCGAATTTAATGTATGAGGGTCAAGCAGATCAGTTCCTAGGAAGTCAACAGCTCGAAAACAGCATGTGAGATTTGATTATAGTGCTGAAGGTTTCATGCAGGATCATCCTCACTTTTTGAGGGGCTGAATACAGAGACCTGGTGCACTATGCGCCACAAGATCCCCAAACAATCCTCCACAGGTTTTAAATTCAGATTTATCCTTCTCCTAGACCAGTTGCCATCCAAGGCTATAGAACCCAGTCTGTCCTGCTATTTACCCATAGCTGGAGGAAGAAGAAGAGGATACACACCTTTTTCAGGGGTATTAGCATGTAAATGAACGTAGTGGATTCAACTGGAATTTGAACTTGGCTCTCTCATTCCTCAATACAAGCCGCTATCCATTACTCCACCATATATATATACAAACACACACAAAAAATGTAAAAATAATGCCATGTGGACAACATCGTTCAGGTGCAAGGTGATGCCATCTTTCCAGTGCATGAATGAAAATTTTTGTGCCTGTAGGTCTTGTCAGTCCAGGCAATATTTCACTTCCAAAAATTTCTGATAATGCTACAACAGGGTGTTCGGACTAAATTTGAGTTTTATGTTTTTATTTTATCAAATGGGTTTGGAATATCTGCAAACAGTGAATGGCATTGTGAAACCTAATCACTACTATTTTAGAGGTGTCAAAGTTAACTGACATAGGCGATTGGAAGTCACCTTAATATTGGAAAAGGGTAACTTGCATCATGATGATTCATGCTGAGCATCAAAATGCCAAAATCATGATAGCTATTCAAAGCTCATTGAACACCACGAAAGCAATAAGACATGAAATTGAGAATTTCAATGGAGACTTTTGTGGCTTGTAGAAAAGAACACAGTGGACATTCTGATTGCCTCTGTACATCAGACTTCATCCAACTTCAGGAGAAAGTGATGGACGAATGAGGTAGGGAATGCGGGTTTTGGTGCTGGAAATGAGTGTTGCAATTTCAACCATGGATTTGGCCTTGAATGAGGACCTCCACTACCAGTTATGCAAGAGGTGTAAAAGGCAATCTTTTTACAGAAAATACACCAGAAAGTCATCTGACAAAGGCAAATAAATTTTGAATCAAGAAGAATCATCCTGCTGGACCGAAGGGAATCTCTCTGTTCCTCTCTGATCCTCTCTGATGAAAATAATTTTTGTCAGGACCAGCTGCACAATGCCAAGAACAACAGATGGTTCATCTACAATCCATATGACATTCCCCTTGTCATCAAGACAAAAACTTTCCCAACAGTCAGAATATTTACACATATTATTTCATTATTGTGTTTAAACCTTGTGTAAAACTAATCATAGTGGTCCCGAAACGTTCCTCGTCAGGTTTTGAATTCAGAACCGTCCTTTGCCTATTCCTGTTGCCAACCAAAGCTATGGAACCCAGTCTGCCCTGCTATTTTTCCATAGCTTGGGAGAAGACATGGACGTTTCCCAAGGATATTTGCACATAAGTGAATGTGACAAACTCAACAGGCATTCAAACACTGCACACCAATTCGTCAATCTGATCTGCTATCCATTACTCCACCATACCTGCCCTCCTCTCTCTCTTTTTCTGTATACACAGACACACACACACATATATATATATATATACATACATACATACATATATATATATATATATATATATATATATATATATATATATATATATATATATGCAAGACTTTTTTAAGACAAATTGAGTTCTCCGGTCTAAATTCACCATCATCCCTGCTGTGCACCAATGGCTTAGGGGTAAAATACCAAATCAGTTGGGTTTCGATCCAAGCTTGAGGCAATTGGACATCTAGCCACTCTGATGAGCTGTGAAACAGTGAAGCAGTTTGTCTGTGGATGACAATATATACATACTCCGGAACAAAATTATTTTGGTTGATCTCTTTGGGGAGAAAAGTGAATAGGTAAAGTCAGTGACCATTACTGCTGCTGACGCAAGACTCTTTGTTTAGATGAATCAGGTTCTCTGGCCACTGGCATCTTTGTCTAAAAATAAATATGTCTAAATTCACCTTCATCCCTGCTGTGTGCCAATGGCTTAGGGTTAAAATCTCCGACTGATGCCAAATCAGTTTGGTTTTGATCCCGCCTTGAGGCAATCAGATGTCTAGCTACACTGATGAGCTGCAAAGCACTCTGCCTGCAAACGGCAATATCTATCCACACACACACACACACACACACACATATATATATATATATATATATATATATATATATGGAGAAAGAGAGAGAAAACAAAATGATTGATATGAAATATCTGAAGACGCAATGTAAGAAGGAATTTGCCAAAGCTAGTTGAGGGTCTCAATTTTTTTTGTCAACATTTCACTCTCTACAAGCATCATGACACAATTAAAAAACTTTAAGGAAAACATCATTATTACTAATTAGAAATACTGTTGTTTATTGGAAAATAATTGACAATAAAATGTAAGCACAAATATCAGTGAACAAATCATTAAACTATGTAGATAGGAAAATGTTAAAATGAAATGTAAATATGGTAAGAAAATATATACAAAGAAAATAAGGAATGCACATAATTGAAATTATATGAAAATAATATTTACTATATATACTTGTGTATCATGTGACTTTTGAAGACCTAATTTTGTAGTTAATTTTAAGAGGGTTGCATCATATATGATATATAAAATTAGCATATGTACTTTGCTTGACCGAACTATATATCAATTTACTGTACATATATAAATATAGAATTTAATTAAAAAAAAATATTAAAATTTTTATTAACATGTCTAAACATTACCGATTGTTTTCTTTCAGTATTACCATAGCTAAAAAAGATGTTACTTTAAATTGTTAAACTGTTACTTTAAATTGTTAAACTGTTACTTTAAATTGTTAAACTAACTTTGTGGATGCTTCCCTGACAGCTACAATCTTGGTATTTTCAAATCCAGGGTCACTTGATATCTATCCTACATGTCCTCATAACATGTACATCTTGATCCCTAATTCCCCATCTCGTGAAACAATTTTTCTCAGTAACCCTCTACCTTGAGTAGCCCTTGGGCCTTGTATTTGGTGAACTGACAGTATAAAGAAAATGATGTTATAAAAACCTACTTTCAGAGTGATCGAATTGAATTGTGATATCATAGTTGATTCAGGAATGCTCCTAGATTCAGTGAGTTATGTGCCATGCTTAATACACACTTAGGCAATCATGTATCTTTTGATGCATGACTGACAGGGCAGATTTTTTCCTACAGTAAGTTGCCATTTCTTTCAGTGGTAGACCAGTTGCCATTCATGGCTATAGAACCCGGTCTGTCTTGCTGTTTACCCATAGCTGGGGGAAAAAGAAGAGGATTCATACCTTTCCTAATTGTATTAGCATGTTAGTGAATGTAATGGATTCAAATGGAATTCGAACTCAACTATCCAATTCCTCAATCTGAGCCACTATCCATTACTCCACCATTTCTCCTAGATTATATATGTTTAATATATTTAGCTATAATTCATCTATATAATTCAAAGACACATTTTTTTTGATCGCTTTAACTTTTTTCTAATTTTTTCTGTTTATCATTTTATTTCAGATAAAAGATGGCAGACATCAAGTTAAGTGAGAAAATGAAAAGTTACACTATAATCCTTGCCTAAAATGGAGTACAGTCCTCATATTTGGGTGGGGTCTTCTAGGTCCTCACTTTCCAGTCTTGATAGAGTCCAAAGGGCAGGATGTGGCAAGCCTCTCACTACTATATTGCTACTTCCATGGAAAGTGCTCAGATGAACCACCCACCTTCCCGTCATATTCGATTGGTGAAAAGTAAGTTCCACTCAAATAGCTCTTCCCATGAAACCACTGCTCTGTGGAATCGGCTCCCAAGAGTAGGTTCCTTAATCACTATAATCTTAACCTATTCTAGGGTTAATCATTATCTTTCTCTCTATCTGCATAAACTACCAATTAATGTAACTCTCTATCTTGAGTGACCCCCAGGCCTTGTACAGGGTTAACCTCACTGTAAAACAAAAGACAGAGCATAGTGATTTAGAGTTTTTGCTTCTTCAATTGCACAATTCTCAAAAAAGCTAGAAGCTGCTGATAGGAATTCTCCATCAGTAACCAAATGTAAAAGGCCTGCTAAGTGTTCTAATACCACCAGAAAGGAGAATTGCATTAATTTTCTGAGAAGAACACCAGAAAGTTAATTAAAGACATTGCTAAGGAGCTCAAGGTTTCAACACATTCTATTGGAATAATTGTGCATGAGGATCTTTGATACAAGTCATATGTTATGCGAAGAGGCCAATTCATATCTGCAAAGACAAAAGATAACCATCTGATCTGTGTAAAGTGCTTGTTGAGCAAGTTGAAACATAACAAGTCTGGAATGTTTTGGTTTTTCTCTGATCCAAAAACTTTGAACAGGACCAAAATTTCAAACAAATGAATGCAAAGGCTCTAAAGACATTTCACTGGTCATGCACACAAAGTTTTCAAGAACTGTAATGGCATTGGGAGTTGTGTGTATGTTATGCATCTGTCCTCCTTTTCTCAGGGCTGAAGGGTCATTGTTGTTGACTATAAAGAGGTATTGGTGAGGTTTGTAATTCTATACATAGAAAGTATGAGCAAAGGAAAGCTCTATGCTTACCAACAAGACTCTGTACCATCTTGTAAGTTCAAGATGACTCAAGAATGGAGGATTTACAATTTCAATGATCATGTCACCCCCAAACATATAGCCTCCAAGCTCTCCAGAATCCATTGGACTGCTATGTATTGGGTATAGTCAAGCGGTAAGTCAATCAATACCCTGATAGCACTATAAAATCTCTGAAGTCCTCCATAACTGGCACAATATTGAAAATAGATAAAGATTTTCTGAAATGTCAACATTTCAGACCTTGTAATAATAGAAAATAAACAAATAAAGAAAACAAAGAAACCAACATTTCACCATTCCTCAAAATAGATGTATATTCAGAATCACTATGCCATGAAGTTAAATTTTGGCAATCAATCAGAAATTGTCCCAACCAGGATATGAATAGTTTAATCTTGTAAGTGAATCAAAAACTAGAGCTGCTATCAACCAGGATATAAGGTCACTAATTGTGCACCAATGAGAAATGAAGAGGCACTTTCAAAGCAGATTGATGCTGATGCAATATTCATTACATAGATGTGTAAAGTAGAATCTCAAGATTATTCTTGCCTTCTCAAACAAAGCTCTTCTTTTATGACATGTGTTTTTTATTAAATTCATGTAAATGTCCATCAAAGAACTGAGCAACCATGTATTTTAAGTACATACCCACCTACATTGTATAAATTCTAAAATAGTAGGTTTTTCAAAAAAATAATGCAGGTTTTATCACTGAATATTTTAACCTTTTTTTTATGTAAAATGTTTTTGAAAGAGTATCTTATATACTTTTTGTCTAGATGATCATTATTTTTTACTTACTGCATACATATTTTTCAGACTTCTTAACTAAGACGCCAATAAAGAATTTTGTCAAATTTACTTTTATGAATATTATCTTGGCTGTAGTATAGCTGAGACTCCATGAAAGATTAATAAAGTTTTGGGAGAAGGATTTGTTAATGAATGCACCATGCAACATTGGTTTCAGAAATTTTGTTGTGATGAAGCCAGCCTTGAAGATAAGAAAGGTCGTGGATGTTAGCCTTCTATTGAAGATGAGAAATTAGTGGAAGCAAATCCTCACACTACTATTTGAGAGCTTACAAGACAGCTAGGTGAATGTATGGGATCAATTTCTGAACATCTGAACAAAATGGAAAGTCCAAGTTGGACAAATGAGTACCACATGAATTGAATGATATTGAAAATGGAAAAGCCCATCCTATATGACGATAAACTACACCCGTCTCCTGGGTAAGATGATAAACTACGTCCAACAGTAAGACCTCTGATCAGGAGGTTTTGAGGAGCCTGGAACCACCTCTTAAATGCTGGTGTTCCCAGGTCCACCCTGACCTGGGGTTGTATCACCTGTTAGGGTCCCAGCTACAGGCAAATAGTTAACCTTGAAACTGAGGTAAAAAGCATTATAAAATATTACCAGCAATACGTTTTTGAAGAAAAAAGGAAAACTATTACCAGCAATACATTTTTTGGAAAAAAACTATTGCCAGCAATACGTTTTTGAAAGAATAATATTACCAGCTACAAAACAAAAATATTACCAGGAAAATGTTTTCGGCATAAAATGACCCATTGAGGTTAATATGCTGTAAAACAAAACAAACCAAACCAAACAAAAATGCAAAAGAATTGTCATTATGAAATTTGTTCAGCAACAAAAAGGATTCATTTCTCGATTGCGTTGCAATTTAGCAATATGATTTCTCACACATGCTTATGAAATGAATAGGTAGATTCTTTTTTCCTTTTAAGAGAGTTTAATGACCAGGATATTTCAGGAATCCTGTCTACTGCCCACCTTTGAATTGACAAACATGAAATTTTGTTAGTGATTTTAGATAGCTATAAAAGTAGCGTCCTTTCCCAAAACTGACCAACCACACAACTTTTGGGTGGTCACCCTTCCCAGTTGGTGGAAGACAAGTGGACAGAAAGGGGTGATGGGTCCCCTAGCCAGTATCCCTATAATAAGTAGACAGTGAATGCACTGGCAGTCAGTAAAATGGCCAGCACTCAGTGAAACTGTCAGGAAGTGAGT
The DNA here is from genome assembly GCA_903632075.3 of Acanthosepion pharaonis. Lineage (NCBI taxonomy): Eukaryota > Metazoa > Mollusca > Cephalopoda > Sepiida > Sepiidae > Acanthosepion > Acanthosepion pharaonis. Next base: position 203,087 of record CAHIKZ030002043.1, on the reverse strand, counting down.
ATGTAGGGGTTTGTTTTCCATGGCTGGAACTGAGAAATTGATTTTTTTGCTACTTCCTAACCAAACAAATATCTTGAAAAACATTTGTCATTATTCTTTGTTGATGTCAATCATAGTACTAATATTGAAACACAACTGGGGAACATAGCAAACACCAGTTTATTTGCATACAGCCAAGTTTGGATGTCATCACAGCTTGTGCAGGACAGGTGGAATTGCATCATCACAGTGACATATATTGAGAAATGAATCCTCTATGAGAACTGACAATATACAGGGATATGTTTGAATTGAAAGGAAACTTTTTTCAGTGTCAAAGTTCCACTGAAAGAACATTATGGTGATTGGTGTGGTCTAAAGCTTTCTGAATCCTGGCAAAACAATCAAGTATTGACAAGAAATTGATCAAATACATCAGAAATTGCAGCTTATGTGTCTAGCCAGTATGTTGCTGTTGAAGCAAAGGTTCAATCCACTTGCATGACAATGCTTGGCCACATGTTTCAGAACAAACACTGCAATAATTGAATAAATTAGGCTATGAAACTCTTCCTCATCCATCTTGCTCACCTGATCTCTCACTAACAGGTTACCACTTCTTCAAACTTTTGGATGACTTCTTTTAAGGAAAGGTTTTCAATGATTCAAATGCTGTTCAAAATGGCATTGAAGATTTTGTTGCCTTCCAAACTCCTAACACCTATGCTAGTGGAATAACTGCACTTGTATCTTGTTGGCAAAAATGTCTAGAATCCAATGGTGAAAAAATGATAGTGAAAATACTAATAATAGCAAAGAGACCAAAATTTCACTAACTCTCATTAAGAATCATTACACCATGTAGTTATATTTTAATCACTCAATCAGAAACCGTCCTGACCAGGATGTAAACAGTATAGTCTTGGGAGCAAATCAGAAACAAGAGATGCTCTCAACCAAGATATAAGGTCACTAATTGCGAGCCAATCAAAACTAAAGAGGCACTTTCAAAGCAGATCTATAGAAATGTATATAAAAAGATAAAAATCAGCCTAAATCAGAAACAATGAATTAAGTTTATCCATTCTTAGATGCTACGTTCATTGTAACATACCCAGAGCTGAAATACAGCACATGCGTGATAATCCTGCATAGATACATTTAATAACTACCTCCTTCAACCACATTTTAAACAGGCAGTAAAATATGAGTATGTACATGCATACATATATATATATATATATATATACATTCTCTCTTTCATATGCACTAAAACATTCACATTCTTGAAGCTCCAAATTTCACTTTATTCTTCTGAATATACATAGATTTTTTAAATCAGTATCACCCTATGCAAGGCAGTAAATAGAATAGATAGATGATAGAAAAGAGACAATCTTATGGCAGTGGAAAAGTGACAGAGGCCAAGCTGCCAGATCAGGATCAATAATATTGCTAAATTTTCTTTTGATTTTGTCAAGAAGCTGAAGGTAAATAGCAGGAACTAGACCATATATGGCAGCAATTACTAAGCATGGGAAAATGGTAGACTTATTGATATGTAAGATATAATTTGAAGAGAAAAATTATCTTGCACAACAAAGTGAACCAACTTTCTTAGCAGAAATTATATTGTGTTATATAAAAATTTAATCTGTATATATTAACAGACTGTGCATTTCTTTTCAATCTTTATACAAACCAATAATAGATATATAATAATATAATAATATATATACATATATATACATATATATATATATATATATATATATATATATATATATATATAACATGATATAAAAAATATGGTGAGAAGAGACTTTGTCATAAAATAATTTCCACCACCCACTTTATTGTTATTGAAGCATTTTTCATTCTTTTGACATATTTGTTTTCTAAAATTTGCATTTTCAGATAACTGCAGGTTGGGGAGCTGACATTGTGGAAACAGAAAGTCTATGCTAAATACTTACATTTTAATCCAGTTGTATGAGTATGACCCAAGAATAAAGAAAATGCTCTTGAATAAAAAAAGATCTCTTCTGCAATCCTTTTCTCTCACTTCTTCACAACACATTTTCCTTGTGTCTTTTATTCATATATATTTACATATATATATATATATATATATATGTATGTATATGTTTGTGTGTGTGTGTGTGTGTGTGTGTGTTCAAACATATATTCAGTTCAAAATATGGATATAGTGTGTCTACTTACTTTTATACAAATTCTTCCCGGTTGTCTAATCAATTTCTTGATGTTAATATGAAATTCATCAAGGGAGGCAACATAGTTTTTATCTTTTTTTAACCCAAGTACTTTCGATCTTTTCTAAGATTATTTTCTGGGGTAAATTACAAATACAAACTATTCATAACTGTAATAAAATCTGCATTCCATTGTGATGGTGATTTTTAAAAACATCCATGAACACGTTTTATCATTATTTTCAAATTTAAAATTTATCCATTGTAGTTATAGAATATTTTGCAAAACAAGCATCCCAATATAAGGTAACTGACCAAGAATTGGTAGAAATAAAAAATGGCATTAAATGCTATAGGCACTTTAATATGTGGTTGCTATATTTGCAATAAATTTTGTTGAGTGTTTGAGACTTTGAAGTTTTTGTTTATTTTCATGATGTAGTATATTGGTATCATTAGCAAATAAATAAAAATATATATATATATATATATATATATATATTCAAACATATATTGTTAAATATAACAGACAACGAATGTTTATTTCGTTTGATCATGAGCCATTCTAAACTTTGTATGAATGCTTTAATTTCAAGAGAAAATAAAGACAAAATCTTTCCAACATTAGGATATTTTTTGATATAGACGCTTGCTATGAGACAATAAGGGCCCTAAAGGAGATCCCATCACAATACTGTCTAACTGAGTATAAATATTACGTAGGGGGACATGAAAAGGTACTTGAGTGGTACATGCTAATAATAATTTTTTTTTAAAATAGTTGGTCTAATATTGATGGCTGGGAGAAAAGTGGGATTGTATACATCACGGATAATGGTTCTGTTGTTAATATTTTGCTCTCTCACATGGTACAATTTCATAGAACTGCATCATGTATATATGACCTGCATCTGATATTCTGCAACTGTTATTAAATGTCCATATAACCACTCTGATGATGGCACATGAGAGTCGAAAGCTTAGATCAAGGAACAGCATAATAAAAAAGAAATATCCACTTTTGGACAATTTTTGTCTTTATTTTCTCCTGAAATTAAGGCAACCATGCAAAGTTTAGAACAGATCATGATCAAAACATAATGGGCATTCATTGCCTATTATATTTAACAATATATGTTTGAATAATGATTCACTGCCCCAATACACTTTTATATATATATATATATATGGAAAATTATTGACAAGGCTAGAATATGTAAAGCTTGGGATGACCTATGCCCTTTGTGCCTCCATGAAAAATTACACATTATTAAACTTCTAAATAATAATAATCTATTAAATAATAGACACGAGTTAACGGTTTTTTGTAGGCATCATCAGATTTTTGGTTTGAAATAAAAAAATTTATATAACTTGTTTAACAAATAACCCAATCATCAGATTCATAGTAGAAATTATTAACTACAAACTTGCATACAACATAACACCCTTCATAATCCATAGCCCAAATTAGTAGTTTAAATACCTTACATAAAAAGATAACCCTTTATGAAGTCGTCAAAAACAAACGCCACGAAAGTTTTTTTTTTTTATATGCACAATTCCCTTTCATAATAAAAAATAAAATAAAATAAATAAATAAATCTCCATAGACAAGCCAACTTGACGAAAGCTTAATACATCTTCGTTTCTTTTTTTAACACCCCACCTTCCCCGACTTGACACCTTGAAAGTATCTCTATACCGCCACTCATCATTAACACCCTACACTCGCCTACCCATTTTAGACAATTCGCCCTAGCTGTTACCATGGTGATTTTGATTTCAACTTTTAAAAACAAGTAAATTTCAGATATACGTTATTCCAACAAAAATTTCGCTTGAAGATGGAACGGAGACCTTTTTTAATTTCAACTCAATTTAATTTAAAGGATTATATTGAAGTTTTCGGCTCTTGTTTTGAAACATGAGACCTCTTATGTAGATTTGGAATCATATTTTTAAATAAATAATTATATTTAGGCTCTACTTTTGTATCGAGCACTATTTTTAAAAATAAAAATAATAAAAAAATACTAAGGAACTTTTGGACTATTTACCTAACCAGTTCCTTCCTATTTTCTATATATTTTCACATATATATATATATATATATATATATATATATATATATATAATGGGGGAGCACTATGCTCTAAAACATTTTACTGCATCTAGTAAGAGTACATGGTATCATGAATAAAGAGTATCATGAATAAAGAGTATCATGACTATATGGTGATTCTTAATATAATATAAACCAAAGTACATGAAAGCTGCCTTTGAGTTGTTACTGGACATTCTAACATGACAATGACCCAAAACACATGTCACGAATTGTTATAAAATAATTAGATGACAGAAAAAAGATATTGGTGTAACCTGCCCAAAGTCTTGACCTGAACTCCATTGAAAATTTATGGGCATATTTTAAGAAAAAATTAAGAGCAAAAAATACTTTGAATTTATGAACTAAAAGACGTTGCCAAGGAAGAATGGGAGGAAAATACCTATCAGTGTGTGTAGGGATATTGTAAAGAACTATCAAAAATGAGTAAAGGCAATAATCAAGAATAAAGTTTAAACAATTAATTATTGAGGCAAGAGGGCCAATAATTTTGTTTTATGTTAAATGTTTTTTGGTGCTTCTTTGACATTCAAATTGTTATGGGACCTTACCCATAATAACATAATGGACTATTTCAGATGTAATAAATACTGTGCCTCAAGAGGAAGCAGGGAGTTCAGTCTGAAGTCTGGAGTGAAGTCTGTCAGGAGTCTGTCAGTCAGTCAGAGCGAGCGAGTCAGTCAGTTGAGTCAGAGGCAGTCCGAAACAGAGTCGCATTCAGACAATTACTACTAAACTTGATTGTTCGTACTAACACTTTTCTACCTCTCTGTATATATTCCTGTTTGTAATATATCTGTGTTATTCCATATCCATATTCGAGTTCTTCTTTATTGGTTCTACCTTGGACTATCACCGTGGTACAAGAAACCGGACCATAACACAAATAAAATTTTTTGGTCATCACTGCACATTCTTTCAAATCCATTATTTCATCATTTGTGAAAACATTCCCATGAAGTTTCCATGAAAATGTGAGGTATTAATGCTTTATTTGTAATTATGGAAGTGGAGGTGAATAATTCTGTCCACAACTGTGTTGCATTAACAATGAATCTTGTAATTTCTAAGGAAGTGAAACAAATCATTGTACCTAGTCATCTAAAATGTCCTAAACTAAAGAATTCAAAAATGAAATCTGAGTTATGTGCCACTGGTTGATAATATTTTGGAGTCCAGCATTCATTATGTGGATCAGTGATCACATAGATTCAAATTTATTTTAAGGAAATTCCTAAATAAACACATTGTATTTAATGACAACAAGGCAGAATATTATGATGTTTAGGGGTGAAGTGGTGAGCCCATGATGAGTTCTAGATAATGTTAATAGGATAAGTGAGACATACATTGATTTTTTTGATGGCACACATAAAGCCATGTTTCAAGTAGAATCATACACTTTCAGAAAGAAGATTTTTTATGCCCAACACATTCAGTAAAGCAAACTAGATTACCCAAACAGAAGAGCAATCTTTACATTGGAAAATGAAAATTTACCAACAAATATTAACTTTAGCTTAAGTTAATTTAACTTAAGAAAAAAATAAATCAGTTGAAAAAAATCAATGCATAAACAACTGGTAAAAGTAATTTCAGAACATGACACATAAATTTCACATTAACTTTTTTCCCATTATAGTGTTTTCAGTATTTTGTTCAAAACAGTTGTCCTTGTAAACTTAATAAAACTCCTGCCTTTATTTTTATCATATTATAACAATGCTTAGAGTCTCTGTAAACTGGTTAAAATTGTGAAATTTGGAAAATCATATCAGTTGAAAACTAACATCATTATACAACTGACAGCTGTATAATGCTGTTGTATAATATACATATAAATATATATACACAGACATGACAGAATTGAATAGACACCAAGATAAATTTTATTTCTGATTTTATTTTAATAACCAAGATAAATTAACTTAGATTATTTGATTAAAATTGCAGATAACAAGACTGGAACATGCCACGAACCAAAGGAGCATCAGACCCTCCGAATTTCAGCGAGGACGTATTTTTGGGCCAACATGAAGGTGGTCTTAGTCAAAGAAAAATATCTGAAATTCTTTCAATAATTTACTTTTCTACTGTTAATAGAGTGATTGTACAATTCACCAGAGAGGGCAAGAAGTGCAATAAAAACTCATCCAGGCTGCCCTGGGCCCTCTGAAAGAACCATGCATCTTGTCGAAAGAAATGTTGAACAGGGATCCATGTTGCAAGGCCTTTGACATAGCAACACAAGTTGATGTCAGTCCCAGAACAGCTGTCAGGTATCTTCACAAGCTGGGCTACTATGGCAGAGCTGCAAGAAGGAAACCACTTCTCCATCCAGCCAATATCAAACGCAGAAAGGATAGGGCTCATGAGATGGTGGAGAGACCTGTGACCTTTTGGACCACTGTCATTTTCTCTGATGAGTCAAGATTCACATTATTTTCTGACAGTGGAAGAAAATGAATATGGAGACTCTGTAGTGAAGAGTTTGATTTAAAAAACTGCAGCCAACAGTGAAACATGGGGGCCTTTCAGTAATGGTATGGGGTGCAATTTAGAGTGATGGTCACTCAGAGCTTGTGGAGTGTGAAGGAAACATTAATTCAACCAAATATATTTCTATATTAAAGAAAGGGCTCCTTCAATATTTCTCAAGTAGTAGAATGAGCAAAATTGAAAATATATATTTATAGAAGATGGAGCTCCATGTCACACTGCTCAAGCAACGCAACATTGGTTGAGACAAAATGGGATCAATAAACTTCCATGGCCAAGTCAGTCCCCGGATATTAACCCTATTGAACACCTTTTTGGGCATATTAGATCGAAAACTCCACAAAAAGAACAGGAAGCCATCTTCTAAGCCCAAACTTTTAGGATTATTGCGTCAAACATGGCAAGAAATCCCTCAAGATGATATTTATGAACTCATCGCTAGCATGCCTATAAAGGGTCCTTGCATTAAAAAAAAAAAAGGGATGCCAACCAAGTATTAGTTATTAAATTTATGACCCTTTATAATTACTTCATTTGTATAAATTACTTAATAATACTTTAATAAACGGTTTCTGTGAGTGTCTATTCAATTCTGTTATGTCTGTATATATATATATATATATATATATATATATATATATATATATATATATATATATATATATATATATCATTATTCAAACAAATATTGTTAAATATAACAGACAATGAATATCCATTATGTTTGATCATAAGCCGTTCTAAACTTTGTATAGTCAATTTAATTTCAGGCAAAAATAAAAACAAAAATTGTCCAATATTTAGATATATTTTTATTATACTTTCCTTGATGTAAAATTACGGCTCACATGAGCCATCTTCAGAGTGTTTATATGAACATTTAAACAAAAATAGTCACCATTAAAGATGATATTGTTATGTCGACATAGAGGATTGCTATGCAACGATAATAGTCATGGAATAGCAGACACAGGTCATAAGTTCATGATGTGGTTCTATGATGTCATACCACATGTGAGAATGAAACGGAAACATATATCTAGATGCAATGTATTGTGTTGTGACTAATTTGAAATGTAATTTTGTTGCGTGTGGGTTGCTTTGTTTTGATGTAGATGGCACTCTAATATCTGAAGGTTCATTTTACTGTGTGTATGTATGAGTATTATTGTGTTATCACCTAATATCTATCTAATATTTTGTACATGGCTATGTTTTTCTAAGAAATGTGGTTTAGTAGAACTAAGATCAGAAAGATTCTAAGGGAGACTGTGGTTGTAGTAAAACGAATATATGTAATGGGTTTATTATTAGTATCAGAGATACAATCTCAGAACAGGCATGTAAATTGATACACACTACATTGGGTTTTTTGTAAAGTATTTAATTGTGTGGTTGTAGGGTTATTAGAGACTATGAGGTCAATTGTTTTAAATTTTTTATAATATATGATGAGCTTAACTTATTTATTAATGTGTTTAACATTCCTACCTATTATGTTTATGAGTGTTGTTTCATTATGTTTGTAATTATTATGCATTTGGTTACAGTAGTATAAGTTAATAGTGTTGTGTTTATTTTGACATACAATATCATTATTAATACTATCAATTTTGTTAGAGGTATTATTAAGTTTATGGAGATACATTTTAATTTGTTGATCAATGACGGAATTAAGAAATCCATTATTAATGAGTGTTTGTTCAATGTTATGTAATTCTAAAATATGGTTTTGGAAGAAGATATCATTTGTGTGTGTTGGATAAAGTTTTATATAATGGCTAACTTATATTGTTAGGAGCATTCACTATTATAATTAAGAAGACATGTGAGTTTCCTATATAGAGAAGTAGTAAATTTATATGTGATAGAATCAATAAATATATCAATGAATGAAATTTTATTATTAATATTAAGTTCTAGTGCAAATTTGAGGACAGACTGACTTTCAAATTTGTTTTTAAGTTGTGTAATTTGATCAATATTTTTAGCTAAAATGAAAATGTCGTCTATGTATCTTACATATATAGGAGGTTTATTAGTGACATTAAGTATTTTATTTTCTAAATAATTATAATAATTAGAAAAAAGGGTGCCTAAAGGAGATCCCATTACAATACCATCTATTTAAGTATAAATATTGCCTAAAGGGTCATGAACAGGTACTTGAATGGTACATACTAATAATAATTATTAAAAAAATACAGAGTTTAATCTTGATGGGTGAGAGAAAAGTGTGATTGTATACATCACAGATAATATCAATTGTTTTATGAATGGGGATATTAATAAATAAATTTTGTGCATGCAAATATGCAATTGTTTTGCAGTTAGCATGAAGAATGTATATAAATTCATTTGTGGAGTTAATACAATATTTACTTGGGTGGTAGAGAGTATTTAATTTATTAAGGGTTTCTGAAAGATAATATACTGGTGTAGGTATTTGTGAAATGATAGGTCAGAGGGGATAATGTTTTTTATGGATTTTTATATTTCCATGAAGGTAGTCAAGTCACCTATAATCTTTTGAAGTTTATAAGATCCTGTTTCAGCATTGTTAGCAGTGATAAGTTTATTGATATGGTTTTTAAGTTGGTTAATTATTTTAAATTTATTATGATCATCCAAAATGGCCTGTAATTTTGAGTGGTGCTCATGTTTGGTTAAACTAATGAAAGTATTAGTTTTATCAGCTCATCGGATAACAAAACAATAATAAAAAATATATCCAAATGTTCAATAAATTTGTCTTTATTTTCACCCAAAATTAAAGCAACCATGCAAAGTTTAGAACAGCCCATGATCAAACATAATAGACATTCATTGTATGTTATATTTAACAATATATTTTTAAATATATATATACATATATATGTATATATAAATAAAAAGAAGGAACAGTCAGATATATAATCCGGTGTTCTTATAGATATTTTTATTTTTACAAAATAGTGCTCAATGTAAATTTACAGAGCATTACTATTATAAATTAACTGATTTAAAATATGTTTTTTTTCGCTACACAGTTCTAACTATGTTTCAAAAATGGAAGCTAAATTAAGTAATTAAATTAAAGACATTAGTTCCATTTCATTCTCAAGCGAATTTTGGAGTAACTTTTAAAATTATTGGGTTTTAAAACCCAGTAATTTAAAAAGTTACTCCAAAAGTTACAGCAAAAAATCATAATTCATGTTTCCAAGGATACAGAGAAATCTATTCATCCAGACAAGGGGTGTTTGCGTGTTCATTATCGGTGTATTTTGATGTATCAGTTATTAGTTATGTTTTGGGAGGGGTAGGGATGTATTTTTCAATGAATTCTCTCTCTCTTTCTCTCTCTCTCTCTCTCTCTCTATATATATATATATATATATATATATATATATATATAGTGCAGGAAAAAGTTAGGTGATACCTTCATTTCTTAAAATGAGATATGTTTCTATTTGTTTTTAATGTAAAAGATAAAATTTTAGTATTATTTTTTTTTTTGCTTTTATTCATCAGTCTTTCTCCAGGTTCCTCCTAGTACCAAAAATCCAAATTTGGATTCATCTGTCTGCAATACATTTTGCTAAATTATGAATATTCTGTATGAGAAACATATTTTGTTTTCACCATTAACTCTTCAGTACAATTTTTGAGATTGCCATCATTTTCAAATAAGTTTAATGTTATCACATATTAGAAATACATAAATAACTCACCACTAACTAATGTTGTAAACAAAACCTAAGTAGCTGTCTCTGATTGAAAAAAAAAGATTGTGCCATTACGACGGTATTTTCATATTTTTTTCTTTTTATTTTGAAGTAAATGCCACAGATTGAAATTTTATTCAAAGAAATCTATTCGCAAAGACAAACTGGCAAGGAATTGTAGGTTTCTAGACATTGGGTGCAATATTTGTTACAAAGGTAGTTAGAAACTGGTGTAAATGTTTAATAGAAAATGAACCGCAGCAGCAATACTAACAACTGCTGCAGCAGATAAACACTTTATTGAAGGTAGATAAACACTTTATTGAAGGCAAAAGAAACAGAAGGAAAACTTCTTCAGAGTTAACAACTGAACTTAGTTTCTCTTGATAGCAACTAATGTCACTCTTAACTGGGAAAAATCAATTAGGATTAGTGGGACTCAGTGGGTGGTTAGAACATCAAGAAACCCCTGTTATGTTGGGTTTGAATATGGCAAAAAGATTGTTATGGACAAAAAAGGAATATTAAATAGGCATTGAAAAGGTGGCAAAATATATTGTGGATAGAAAGATCCAAATTTGAACTTTTACTAGTAAGAGGAGAGTGTATATGATAAGGAAACAAAGACTGAATGATGAATGTGTGATTCCATCAATTAAGCATTGTGGCAGGTCTGTTATTGTGTGGGTGGGTTTTGGGTGGGAGTGGGCAATATCATTCACTATTGCAAAGACATACTATACTATCCTGTTTACACATAATTGGGGAAAAAAGACAATGATCCAAAACACACTTCTAAATTTAGTCTAAATTATATTGAATCAAAGAAAGAACAAAATTTTGAAAATTATGACTTGACTGCCTCAATCTCCTGACATCTCTCTCATTGAGTTTGTATAAAATAAATTGGATACAAGAGTTTGAAGAGAATGCCCAATGTGTGAGAGTGAGCTTTTTATTTTTTTTAGTGTTTGAATAATGCTTGGGTATTCCATTCTTTTCAAAAACTAGTGGAAAAAAATGCCAAAGATCTGTAAAGCTTTAAATACAGCAGGTGCTGGTTTTATTGACAAAAACAAAATATGATCCTGTTGTATGACATTCTTTTTATAGTTAAGCACTTACTTTTTGGTCAAAATAAAGGTAAATGTATTGTAGATACTGAAATTTTATCTTTTACTTTAAAAAAAAATATAAAAATATCTCAGATCAAGCTGAAAATGGAGTACTGCTGCCATACATGGACAGGAGCTACCCAGTCTTTATTTTACAGTTTCAATGGAGTCCAAAAGTATCTCCATGTCCTTGTGGATCATGAAATATTTTTCATCCTACGACCTCTCTCTAGCACAGGCAAAATTTCAAAAGCATCTTGCTACCCTATCACTATTTCCATGGAAGTGCCTTAAATGATTTTCTAAGTAGAACTTAGATGTGGTCCAAGGTCGAAAGTATGAGGCACCCAGTGAGGATCAAACTCACTGTTCAGTCATAACTGATCTAATGAAACAAGATTGTTAACCATTACTCCTACATTGAAGTGCCGCTTGATTTATTAAGCATCGCTTAGAAGTGGCACAAGGTCGAAAGTATGAGGCGCCCAGTGAGGATCAAACTCACTATTCAGTCATAACTGATCTAATGAAACAAGATTGTTAACCATTACTCCTACACTGAAGTACCCCTCGATTTATTAAGTATCGCTTAGAAGTGGCACAAGGTCGAAAGTATGAGGCACCCAGTGAGGATCAAACTCACTATTCAGTCATAACTGATCTAATGAAACAAGATTGTTAACCATTACTCCTACATTGAAGTGCCGCTTGATTTATTAAGCATCGCTTAGAAGTGGCACAAGGTCGAAAGTATGAGGCACCCAGTGAGGATCAAACTCACTATTCAGTCATAACTGATCTAATGAAACAAGATTGTTAACCATTACCCCGACATTGAAGTGCCGCTTGATTTATTAAGCATCGCTTAGAAGTGGCACAAGGTCAAAAGTATGAGGCACCCAGTGAGGATCAAACTCACTATTCGAGTCATAACTGATCTAATGAAACAAGATTGTTAACCATTACCACTATGTTGATGTACACCTTGATTTATTAAGCATCGCTTAGATGTGGAAAAGGCCAAAAGTATGGAACACCCATTGAGGATCGAACTTACTATTCAGTCGTAACTGATCTAGCGAGACAAGCTTACTATCCATGATACCATTTCAAAGTTCCCTAAATGATTTTCTAAATGCAGCTTAGATGAGGCAGAGCCATTACACCATATTGAAGTGTCCCTTCATGTAAGAAGAAGGAAAGGAGTGTTTATAAATATAGAATTGGTTTAGTATATTCCATAGCATACCAAGTCTAAGAGTCCTAACACTTATATATTGCCTATGGTACTCTATTGTTTAGAGTATGTCCGTCAACTGGACTGGTTGATACTTCAATGTCCGACATCGACTGACTCACTCAACACCACTAAGCTCAACTGGCGACCGCTACTACTACTACTTATTATGTGTAGGAGAGTCTATTACTAATAGAATAGGTACGTTCAGGTATGACACATTACGAAGCAGAGCCTGAATTTTCACCTGTTATGATGAACAGGTATCCTCACAATGAGGTCCCATACCTTGAATGCCTATGGGAACTTAAACTCAACACATATGCTGAGGAAAACGTCTGAGAAAGTGAAAAGTGTAAAAAAAAATCGTCTGTGAAAGTGAAAAGTGAAGAAAAGAAATGATCTTCAAACACAGTTCTACAAATTTAAATAATTTTATTATTGAGTATAAAAACAATCTTTGTTTTCTTTCAACTTGAAAGAAACAAATACAAAGTTCCTCACAAACATAGTTCAATAAAAAATGTGTTATATAGGAATAAAGTGTTGCTGCCAGCATAGATTGTCAGTGAACAAATACAGGTGATCCCATTACTGAATTAAGTAGACCACGTGACCATAGAGGAAACACACATATGTGGGAAGTAGCAGTAAGTGATGTTCCATGCATGATACACACTTAGGTGATCATGTATCTTTTGATACATGACTGACGAAGTAGATGTTTTCCCGCAGTAGATTTCCATTTCTTTCTTTCATCCAAGGCTATAGAACCCAGTTGGTCCTGCTATTTACCTATAGCTGGGGGAAGAAGAAGAGGATTCATACCTTTTCCAAGGGCATTAGCACAAATGTAATGGATTCAACTGGAATTCGAAATCTGCTTTCCGATTCCTCAATCTAAGCTGCTATCCATTATCCGGCCATACCTCTCATAATACGGATTGCATTTCTATTCTATCCTCCATTACTATTCAGATCTGCATTTCTATTCTATCCTCTATTGATATATGGACTGCTATTCTATACTCTATTCGCTATAATATTTCTTTTTTCGGATCACTATACGGATTATTTTCCGAGCGAGTATTATCGAGCAAGTACTATTAGTGAGAGTGCTATTCAAAGGCATCTGACACCAGTATTGTTCAACGGTGTTACTATAGTTTTATCTGCAATTACAAAGTCTCTACTACAACAAGCATTACAAAAGTGACGACGAGTACTCGTTAGCATCACAAAAGTGACAGCGAGTATTCGACATCACAAAAAGTGTCAAACAAGTGTTCGTTGACATCACAAAAGTGGAGACAAGGATTCGCAAGGATTCCTTGAACTTACATGGGGATTTGTTCAGCGGTGTTCAGCAAAATGGATGAATTAAAAACTATCACGGTTCAAATGTTGGCGCTACAAAAGTCACAACATTTACAGCAACAAAAATTACAAAAACAACATTTACAGCAACTTATTTACTTATCACTTATTGATTCAAAATGTGCTACCTCTCAATGACAGAATCTTCAGATAATTGAGATTCCCAACCTCTCCTGTTTGTTTTTGGTCCCCTTTTTCATCTTGGCTGGGTCAGACTTTCTCATTCCACCATTTCTTTTTAACCTTCCCACTCTATTAGTGAGTGTGCTATTTGATTCTGTCTGTCGACAGAATACAGCAGCCAATGTTATTATTTTGAGCGGTGTTTTTGTTTTAGTTTGTTTAGTTACAGTCTTTTGTTAGTTTTCTGGATTCATCCCCCCCCCCCTCATTTCAAGATTCATGATTTTTTTAAATATATTTTTGTAATTAAATGTTTTTTTTTTTGCTTCCCCCCTCTGAATATGTGGTATTGTGATATATGTAGGATTGAATGGTGATGGATGACTTCTTGTGGTAAATGGATCAGTTGTATTAATGAATGGGTAGTGATCGTGATTAACTAGGGCTAGGATAGTTAGTGAAGACCAGCCTCTCCCCACTTTCCCTTCAGCCATGTGCCACAATTATTGTATAAATACAACAATAAATATATTGTTCAAAAGTGTTACTATTATTGTATCTGTGATTCACAAAGTCTCTCCTACAAATGGGCATTACAAAAGTGGTGACAAGTATTCATTGAACTTACACAAGGAAAAAATAAAATATACGTATCCTACACGTCGTAATAGGATGTTCAGTAGTATTTACAACTTCACCAAAGAGACGCCATATTTGCAGGACTACAGCGAAATAATCAGGTGAAATTATCCAAAAATTAATCTACAAAATATTTAATGGAGTACAGCAAAATGGAAGAACTAAAAGCTATTATGATTCAAAAAGCACAAAAGCAACAACAAGAACAGCAGTTGCAGCAACAAAAACTACTACTATTAAGGAATTAAACTACAACAAGAGCAGCAACTGCAGCAACAAAAACAATAACATTAGCAGCAATTACAATTACAACTACAACAACAGAAGTTTTTTGAGTTCTTTATCAAAACCATGGAAGGAAAAACTTCAAAATCATTCACCCCAAATGCTGTTGCTAATTCAATCTTCAAATTTGTATACAATCCAGATGAATGGATGATTTTTTCAGTTTATTATAGAAGATACGAAGGGATCTTCAAAAGGGATTGTTTACATTGGAATGATGAAAAGAAAATTTGTTTATTATTAAGGAAATTGTCCCCTGCTGAACATGAAAAATATGTGAATTATATTTTGCCAAAAATCAGGAGAGATAAATTTTGATGGAACTGTTCTTATACTAGCAACACTTTTTGGCGATAGGAGTTCATTATTTAATACACGATGACAATGTCTTAATTTAGTAAAGTCCGACAATGAAGATTTTGTCACTTATGCAGCAGACTTGAATCAAAATGTGAAAAGTTCAAGTTAAATGAATTAACTCCTGATTTATTTAAATGCCTGATATCCTTACAGGGTTTAACTTCTAATAAGGACGCAGCGATAAGATCCAGGATACTTGCTGAATTAGAAATGGATTCCAAATTAACTCTTCAGAAAATAGTGGAAGAATGTCAACGTATTGTAGATCAAAAACTTGATACCGCAAGAATTGAGGAAAAAGACAATTCACAAGTACACAGTGTCCAATCATCTAAGAGAAAAAATACAAACGTTTTTCAAATCCTAACAGAACAAGAAAAAAGACGATAACCCCCCTCAGTATCTGATACTCGTCATATTTGTGGAGGTAAGCATTTTAAAAGTGATTGTTTGTTAAAGAACAAAATGCTATGAATGTGGGAGAGTAGGACACAAAAGTACGTGTTGCAGATACAAAATGTAGGAAAACCAAAACGTATGTGAACATGGAGTAGCGAGAAGCCTAAAAGGGAAATTAACAAGACATCTCAAAAAAGGAAATTTGTTTTTGTGCAAATTAATGATGTAAAGGTAGAATTGCAATTAGATACATGATCTGATATCACTATCATAAATGAACAGAAATGGAGAAAAATAGCTAAACACAGTTTATTGACTTCTGATAAAGTTGCGTATGAAGTCTCAAAAAAAAGATTAAACATTTTGGGTGAATTCAGCTGTAACATTTTCTTTGTTAGAGAAACCAAAAAATCGGCAGTATTTGTATTAAAGAATACTGCTAATTTGTTTGGAACACACTGGATGTTTGGGACCTTCCAATTAACTCTTTTTACAACAAGATAAATGTTGTTACGACCAGTACTAACAAGGCAACTTAAAAATTAAAAAATGAACTGAAAAAGAGTTTCCCAGAAGTTTTTTCAGGTCTAGAGACATGAACAAAAGCAAAAGTTAAGTTTGAGTTCAAAGAGAATGTAACACTGATATTTAGGCCAAAAAGGAGTGTACCTTTTTACGGAATTAGATCCAATTAATAATGAATTGAACAGACTAGAAAAATTAGGTGTGATCTCAAAAATAGACTATTCCGAATGGACATTACCAACAGTCTACGTTAAAAAAAGAATAATCAAATCTGCGCTTGTGCAGATTTTTCATCGGGGTTAAAATGAAAGTTTAAAACCACATAACTACCCGTTACTATGTCCAGAGGAAATTTTTTCCAAATTGAATGGAGGTATTTTTTTTCTAAAAGACGCTTATCTACAACTACTAGTAGACGAAGAGTGCTCAAACCTATTAACAATTAACATTCATAGATTGGTTATACAAATTCAACCGAATTCCTTTCGGTATAGAGGTAGCACCAAGCATATTCCAACGGAATATGGATACCATTCTTGCCAGTTTGGATTGGGTTCAAGCATATTTGGATAATGTACTAATTAAAAGTAAGACCTGAAAGCAACATACAGAAGAATCAAAGAATATGGTTTTAAGATTAGTGAAGGAAAATGCGAATAGTTTATATCCAGACTTCAATATTTAGAACAAATAATTGATGAAAATGGTAGACGACCCGATTCTTCAAGAGCAAGCGCAATAAAGGACATGCCTGCTCCAACAAATGTAACAAAAAGTACAAGCATTTTAGGGTTTACTAATTACTATCATATATATATATATATATATATATATATATATATATATATATATATATATATATATATTCGAATTAAGAGCACACTTGAATCACCTGATAAAGAAAGATGTGAAATGGAAGGAGATCAAGAAAGTCTTAACATATGTTTTGTGACTAGATCATTTTGACCCTAAATTAAAGATTGTGGTTGAAGCAAATGCAAGTGATTCTAGTATCGAAGCAGTAATACAATACAAATGAGGACGGAACAACTAAACCAGTGGCTCATGCTTCAAGATCATTGATTGCAGCTGAAAAAAGCTATAGTCAGATTGAAAAGAAAGCATTAGCAATCATGTTTGCTATGAAAAATGTTTCACAGATTCATACATAGTAGAGAATTTATACTGCAGACAGACCACCATTCATTATTGCCCATATATGGATAAAAAAGAGTGTTCCCACGCATACAGCAAATTAGACTGAAGCGCTTGGGGATTATCTTATTGAATTATAACTATAAAATGGAGTTTCTATATATCCAAAAAATTAAGTCATGAAGACGGATTATCTAGACTAATACCAAAATTCTGCAAAACATCTGAAGACACAGTAATTGCGGTGATAAGGTCCGAAAATGAAATTAAAAATGTATTATATTGTAGCGATGGGGCTACCAATATTGTAGCGGGTTGTCACCATTATGTAAGGGTGTGTACTACATACATTTAACTTTGGCTAGGAAAGTCGGGATTAAGGACAATGCGTGGACGCAATGCAATTTATATTTGACGTAAATAGCACATAGTATAAAATACAAAACAGAAGTAATAATTTCAAAGCATAACAATTGAATCTATTAGTGTTTGGTGTACAAGAATATAAGCTGAAGGTGTGATAGAGTTATGTCTCTTAGATTTGCAAATATTTGTACCTGAGCTCATAAAGAAGAAGTAATTATTAAACTGTAACTTTGAATAATAAAGTTCCTTTAGCATATTTGAAATTGTGAGTTGTAAACCTTGGTAAGAGTTCAGAAGAGATTTTAGAGTTTTTACTTGCGTGAATGTTGGTAATGTTCTTTAACGTCTGACTGCATGGTCAAGACGGGAGTTCTTGAAGATTACATCTTGGCAGCAAGGAGAAAGATGAATGAAAAGAAACACACGAGGGACCTTACACGTGTTTTGTTTATATATGGTTGTGTATCACGTGGGAAGCTCAGATCGAAAAAGCGGGAAATTTCATTCCTCGCGTGCAGGATATCTGATTGGTCGGAACTGACCAATCAGCGAGCTAGTTTTGAGGAGATCAACCAATGAATGCTTGTCGCATGATTTCTATGTATGTGTGTAATAATTACTACAAAGGAAGAGCGCATTTTCCAAAGGGGTGTAACTGGCAAATGTGGAATCTTCCACAATATAATACTGTAAGAAAACTGTCCATAACATCGGAGGAAATAAGAGCTAAGTCGGAAAAAGACGACTTTATAATGAAAATGAAGAAACAGTTAACATTTAAAGGAAAAGACATTACTGGAAATAATGCATTATCATTGCTGTAATAATGTACTTATGTACGCAGAAAGAATTGTGATACCAGCATCGTTGCAAGAACATATGTTAAAGGAATTTCACATAGGACATCCAGGAATTTCTAGAATGAAATCCTCAATGAGGTGTTATACTTATTGGCCAAAAATGG
The DNA here is from genome assembly GCA_903632075.3 of Acanthosepion pharaonis. Taxonomy (NCBI): domain Eukaryota; kingdom Metazoa; phylum Mollusca; class Cephalopoda; order Sepiida; family Sepiidae; genus Acanthosepion; species Acanthosepion pharaonis. The sequence continues at coordinate 184,016 of CAHIKZ030002043.1, read as the reverse complement.
ATCAAGATATCGAAAATTTAGTGAAATCATGCAGAGGTTGTGATCTAGCAGCGAGGTCACTGCCTATCAAAATCCAACCTTGGCCGAAAACCGATATGTCATAGTCCAGAATACATATAGACTTAGCAGGACCGTTAAACGGAGAATACTATCTAGTGGTAGTCGATAATAAATGACCAGAAATGTAGAAGACCGACTACTGCAGTAACGATAAATTTCCTCCACGAGATTTTTTGCAAGGTTCAGTGTTCCTGACTCTATCGTTTCAGATAACTGGACTCAATTCACGTCTAGGAAATTTAAGTTTTTTTTGCAAAACATTAGCAATAGAACATATTACAACTTCCCCTTATCACCCAAGACCAAACGGACAAACGGAACGGTTTGTCGATACATTTAAAAGGGCACTAAAGAAGTCGGAGGGAGAGGAATCAGATGAAATAATGATAAAACAATTTTTGAGTGTTTACAGAATAACATCAAACCGTGTCTGGAATGTCGTCTGCTGTTTTGATTTCCGCCAGGAAGATTAAGTCCGTATTTAACAAATTACTACCAGAACGGAAAACGAGAACATCAAAGAATCAAAATAATATAAATAAATATTTTAAACCTGGTGATAAAGTGTTTTTTTTTTAATATACGAACGTGGAAAGAAATTCCGAGAAGATGGCGTTATTAAAAAACGGATCGGCAAAATGACATGGATGGTACAAGGACAAAGGTGGGAACATAAGTAATACCTGAATCAGTTAAAACGGAGATTCACTGATTTAGTAAATCGACGGAAAGAGGTACCGATGGAAATATTGTATGACATGTTTGACGTGTAGCGGACCGTTGGGTTTACGTTGGTTAAATTAGGAAACCTTGTGTTTATTCTTGCTAGAAAAAGGTCCAACTACAAGAACACGGCGGACTCAAGTTGAGTCCAACTGAAAATGTAAAGAAAACAAACAAGACCGATAATATATATATATATATATATATATATATATATACTCGACTCTCCCGTCGAAAACGTATGAGGGTCAAGCAGATTAGTTCCCAGGAAATCGACAGCCCGACAACAACGCATGAGATTTGATTATAGTGGTGAAGGTTTCGTGCAGGACCATCCACACTTTTTGAAAAGGCTGAATACAGAGACCTGGTGCACTAAGTGCCACAAGGTCTCCCAAACGACCCTCCGCAGATTTTGAATTCAGAGTTGTCCTTCTCCTAGACCAGTTGCCATCCAAGGCTATAGAACCCAGTCTGCCCTGTATTTACCCATAGCTGGAGGGAGAAGAAGAGGATTCACACCTTTTCAAGGGTATTAGCACGTACGTGAATGTAATGGATTCGAATATATCTATATATATATATATATATATATATATATATATATATATATATCTTGATAAATATATGTATTAAGGAACATGGACAAAGACATCAACATTAGTGTTTGTGTGTGAACGTAAAGAGTTTGTATTTTGGTGAATGTTCGTACGTACGTGTATGTGTGTGTCTTTCATGGCGTTTTCCCACAAGTGGGCGAAAACGCAAATCTCTGCAAGAGATCACATCCTTCAAATGTGTCCGCTGAAATGCAAAGTAAAAAGGGAGAACGAGACAAGAAGTCGCCCAGTATTTATAGTGTTAGGTATGCGCGACCTAGTGAAATATTTGGACAGTTAAGGAGGAGTTAACTCCGACAGACGTACCCACGTCACCAGAAATTAATGAACCAAGGAGGTACAATAAAAGAAAAAGAACAGCAACAGAACATTTGAATATTGAACCGACGATGAAGAAATATAGACTCCAGATGAAGTCGAGGTGTTATATAGGAATAAAGTGTCGCTGTCGACACTTGAATTTGAACATAGATCGCCAGTGAGAAAACACAGGCGATCCCATTATTGAATTAAGTAGACCCCATGACCATAGAGGAAACGCACATATGTAGGAAGTAGCTGAAGTCTAAACGATTTCTCCTCTATTACTACATGGATCTCCATTTCTATTCTATCCTCTATTACTTTACGGACCGCTATTCCCTACTCTATTCACTATACTGTCGGAGTTAGCTCCTCCTTAATTTCCTAATTGTTCACTAGAGGACGCTCTCCCAACACTATAAATATTGGGCAACTTCTTGCCTCGTTTTCTTTTTCATTTCTTCATTTCAGCGAACACATCTTCAATGTAAGTTCTCGCAAAAGATAGCGTCTTCCCATTTGTGGAAGACGCCATGAACATTATACACACATACACGTACGTACGAACATTCACCAAAATACAAACTCTTTACGTTCACACACAAACACAAATGTTAATGTCTATGTCCATTGTAAAATTGTTGTTTAATACATATACTTGTTGATATATATATATATATATCGGTCTTGTTTGTTTTCTTTACATCTTCGGTTGGATTCAACTTGAGTCCGCCATGTTCTTGTAGTTGGACCTTCTTCTAGCAGGAAATAAACAGCACGTGTTCCCAATTCAACAACACTTAACCCCTACGGTCCTCTAAAATACTATTTCTCTTTTTGGATCACTATACGGATTACTGTTCGAGCGAGTATTATTGAGCAAGTACTAATTCGAAGGCGTCTGACACCAATATTGTTCAACGGCGTACTATAGTTGTATTTGCGATTACAAAGTCTCTGCTACAACGAACATTACAAAAGTGACAACAAGTATTTGTGTCAAACGAGCGTTTGTTGGCATCACAACAAATGTTTTGTTTTTCTTTTTACAACACAAAGGAAATGAATTGCCTTAGTATGAGTGAAAGGATGTATGTGAATATTTTATGCAAAATTTTCATATTGATGTTATTTTATGTATGCATCTAATTTCCAGCAATTGGCAATCAAGCTATCAACGGTGCATATTTGTGCTGTTGCTACAATTACGCCAGTTTATATATCATGCACATATAGTAGATTTATTTGTTGGTGTTGTACGAATTACTTTAAGAGCAAGAATTACTTGTAAGAAGGTACTTAGAAGTTGATAAATTATATGAAAGTTTGAATAATCAGTATTGTTTATGTCCTTCGGTTAGTTTATATCAAAGAGTGAACTTATTAATTTAGGCGACAATATTTATAAGAAAAAATCAGATTACAGGAAATTAAAAGTTAGATTTACTAAACTCGGAAGTTTTATTGGCTAATAAATATTTTTCCCAATTTTTAATATCGATTCGTCAGAGGAAAAATAATGTTCAAAATCTTATTACAGACAACAGGAATCCTGTCCACTTTTTGAAAGTTAGAATGGTATTTGAGACAATGATGCATATTGGCTAATAAATGCTAATGTGAGAATTTGAATTTGAAGTTCAGGTGAGCCTATTTTTGTACAGAACTGAAATTTTAGTGATAAAACTTAACTCTACTGATTTTTTTCTACAATTTTTAATGGGGTTTCACACGTCTTTTGGGGGTTCTATAATATAGCATGCTGAGTATATAGGTCACTTGGGGATTATGGAAATTGAGGGTGAGGGTACGATCCTTTTCCATTTTCTTTTGTTTAGAGCTGAAGCTGAAAGTTCTTTATGGTCATGACCTCTGTATTTATGCTGGTTAGGTGGTTGGAGGAAGTATGGATGTAAATAAGTTAGGGTTATTTATGATCATCATTCATTTATTTACATTTTTGCCTATTTTTTCCAGTATGTTTTTCTTTGGCTCTAGTATTTTTCTAGTTTCTCTCTGTCTCTTTCTCTCTCTCACTCTCTCTCTCTCTCTCACTCTCTCTCTCTCTATATATATATATATATATATATATATATCACTTTAAATGTTATTTTTAGCAGATACTCATATTTGAGTAGGTATATATTTCTATATTTTCAGCTAACAGCATGAATATTAGAGAAATCTTATTGAAGAAAATTTGCGGCCTTTGGCAGGAATCAAACCTGCAACCTCAAGGAAGAGGGAGGCACTGTTTATGTCTTACCACTTGGCCACGAAGAAAATAACGGTTAGACGAAATCAAATTCATGCTTTTCAAGTGAAATTTCTCCTGTAATAGATTTCTCAAAGAGTTATCATATCTGTATTTAATTTTGTATTCAAACATAAACAAAAAATTTTTTTTATATTTATATATATATATATATATATATATATATATATATATATATATATATATATATATATATATATATATATATATATATATATATATATATATATATATATATATATATATATATATATATATATATATATATATATATATATATATATATATATAAAATCAATTTTATATATCAAATATAGGCTTAAAAGAAATCTCCGATTGACACCAATTCAATCGGGTTTCGATCCTAGCTAGAGGCAACCGGATGTGTAACCACACTCAAGAGCTGCGAAACAGTCTGTCTGTGGATGACTTTATATTGGCTCCTGAAAAATTAATTTAAGTTGAGCTCTCTGGGGAAAAAGGTGTGAATTGTAAACAATCACTATTATGGCTGATATAGCGAGACTCTTCGGTAAAAAGTAAATTGAGTCACTGTCGGTAACTGTGTGTGTTTATCTAAAAATAAATACGCTAAAATTCACCTTCATCCCTGCCGTGCGACGACGGCTTAGTGGTAGAATCTCCAATTGATATCAATTCAGTAGTGTTTCGATCCTAGCTAGAGGCAAGCAGATGTCTAGCCACACTGGAGAGCTGTGAAAAAGCGAAACAGTCTGTCTGTTGATGACTTTTTTTATTTATTTATTTATATATATATATATATATATATATTAATGCATGTTTCATTAAATAATATAGACAAGTTTTGTCTATTTATTTTAAGTAAGTTCCTTTCATATTGTCTGATAAGCTTAATAACATTATCATTGAAAGACGAAAGGAAATCACCATATTGATACATGTTTTAATCCAATCAGACAATATAAAAGGAACTTACTTAAAATAAATAGACAAAAATTGTCTATATTATTTAATGAAAAATTGCTGCCTAAATATACACTCTCTATATATATAGTCTGATAAAAATATAGTTTAAGATATGCTATTAATTTTATATGCATATATTGCACACCAGAATGCTTCCTCATTGATGTCAATTCTGGAATCACAGAAAGTTTTAAACAATTCATGACACTAGACTTTCTCTCTGATGGGCCCAACCGAGAGTGATCTTTTCTCAACTAGTATCTTGACACAGTTCCTGAATGATCGCATAATTGTAATAATATTTGTATCGATTGCAAATCCCGTGATTCGTCAGGCTGCTAGGGGAACCACATGTACTACAGATGCAGTAGAAGTGGTATTTCTTGGGCAAGATAGCCTGATGGAGGAAGATTTTTGAATTCAGAATTACCTTTTCCAAGACCAACTGCCACCCAAGGCTACAGAACTCAGTCCGCCCATCCTGCTATTTCCCCATAGATGAGAGGAGAAGAGGAGTCATACCTTTCACAAGCGCATTAGCATGTAAGTGAATATAACAGATCCAACTGGAATTTGAACTCGGCTCCCCCATTCCTCAATCTGAGCCACTATCCATTACTCCACTCTGCCTCTATATCTGTATACATATATATATATATATATATATGTGTATATATATATGTGTGTGTGTGTGCGTGTGTGTGTGTGCGTGCGTGTGTGTGTGAGTGTAAATGTGTTCAATATCAGGGATAGAGTGTGTATAAATATAAAAGCAGACACTGATGCCAACACTGAGGAGTGCCAGTCTGTTTCATGCTTGCATGTAATCTTAAGGCTATCTCTCCTTTTTCTCTCACTCTCTCTTTCCCTCTATCTCCCTCTCTATCTTTCTCTCTCCCTCTCTCTCTCTCTCCATATATATATATATATATATATATAAATCACAAAGTATATTTTAATGCAAAAAATAAAAACATGTGGGAAACAGAAAGTAGTTTGTTCTTTTCACCTGCTTCCCAAAATATGCTTTTTATTTTAGGAAAATGTCTGATTTGATATCAGTGTTTGGCTATTGCGAAGGAACACAAGATTTGCTGCATTTAATTTTCTATTTTCCCGATAAGCAGTGTGAATTAAACGAGTGAATTAGAATCTAGAATAACGTACCGAACCCCAAGGTTATAAATTCTACATTATATTCAGTTTATTCTTCTCAGTTCTTTAATTTTTATTTCATGTCAAACTCATTCAGAAATATCTAAACAATCAGCTAAAATCTGAAATCAGTTAGCTGTTTTCTCAGATCTATGAATAAAGATGGCTTCAAGCAAATAAATCCATCATGTCTTAAAAGAGTCAATCCTTCACCAGATCTTGTAGTCTACCGCTATAGAATCACAAGCAAAGAACTTTATGAAATATCAAAAAAAAAAAAAAAAAATAACAAATTACTTGAAGACGTCCAACAGCAGTGTAGTGAATGCATAAATGAATGTCCTCATAAACGAACCCGCGTCATGTGCGCCATTTTCCCAGGAAGAAGAAAAAAGTGTAAAAGCCAGTCAGAAAAAGAACACGACAACGAGAAATGTTTACCAGAGTAAAGAATGTTCCACATGTTGGCCTGTTCGAAAGAAAAATGATGTGAATGGACTGAATAAACTCTCATTGTCAGCGTGAGTCTCAATGGATATGTAAATTCTGAATGAGATTCCTGTTGCACTATGCAAATTAGTTTCTATAAAATGGATAACTTCCCTGCAGTCGGGGAGTTGGTCTATGAGTTCTTCATTTGCACAAGGACGAGTTCTTGAAACATGCAACAGCTGGAGTGTGTTTTATCCCCCACATAAAATTCTTCTATAAGCAGCAACAACTAAAATGGACTTCACATGTATATAAAAGGGTAATTGATGATATAATCATGATATTAACTTTCCACACTACCAAAAACAAAAGGTTTGGAAGGAAACTCCCATTAATACTAGAAAGAGTGATAACAGTTAGTGGACTTGAGTAATCAAATTTCTTGAAAAACTTTTTTAAGAAAAAGATATTATAAATATCAACTGAAAACAGTAGAACTGTTTGGTAAATGTTTTCTGCATGGAATCGGCCATGCTCATGATCACCATTATCCATGTTAATTGATTTTTAATCAATTTTATTTTGTCTACTAAAAAGAATTGTTTCCTTTTTATTCATTGGCACAAAGTTATGAGATAGCTAGTAAACAATGTTTGGATCTTCTTTTATGTGCCAACGTGTATTCAAGGTGTAGGTGATTGTGCCCCTCCACATTCTCCTATCTCTTGTAGCCCTTAATAAGTTTTGCCTTTTAGTTATTTCTCCCAAACCCTGTTCTACCATATATTTACTCAAGTATTGTTACACACTGTTTTCCTCTGTCACTCTTTCTCTCAATCTGCCCTGTGAGTATCAGATTTACCAAGCTCTCTTTCCTCATTATATGCTGAAAGAAGCTGCCTCGTCCTGATGTTTAGTATAAGTTTCTTTTTTGTTTCCATTTTCTCCAAAATGTTATCATTGCTCATATGTTTTGTTCATGGTATTCTCAGTATCCTTCTGTAGAGGCACAGTTCTGTTGCTTCGAGTCTGTTTTTCATCTTTGAAGAGATTACCCAGTATTCACTGCCATACAGGAGGACAGATATCATTTAACAGTACAATTCTGTTTTCTTTGTTTTTGACAAAGTTTTTTTTTGTCTCTTAATACTCTGCTTAGCTTTTGTAATGCAACTTTGATCGTCTCAGTGCGTCTTTGGATCTCAGTTTCATCCTCTGTTAGGACACTACCCAAATATTTTAATGTTTGATTTTAGTATACCTGATTTGTAATTTGTACTTTGGGTTCATGTTATAGTGGAACACACCTATTCTATAGTCAATAGACTCTCCCACCTATAATAAGTAGAAGTAGTAAGAGTAGCAGTGGCGGAGTGGGTCAGTCAGTCGATGTTGGATGACTGTTAGTCGGATATTAAAGTATCAGCCACCACAACTAGATTACTGTGTCATTACCTATTACATCAAGTTCTTAACGTTTTTGTATGTCGAACCTATTTTAGGACTGACTTAGTACAAATACAAGGCTCCACTGTGAAACCACTACATAACATTTCCTCCTTTCTGCTGATGACCATTCGGATAGCAGACTAAAAAGGCAGTTAGACATTTTGGAAGGTAAATTTTGTATGTTACATAAAATTGGTTATGCCAGATATTAACAAGAATAATGATCGTTCTTGACATCGTTTATTCATGTGTAGCTCTTTACAGTTTTTTCTCCAGTTTTAAAATATCTGGTGGATATGATAGACAAGTCAAGGTGCAACATTTTTTTGTCTGGTTATCAGAGTGAAATTAGTTTAGCTTTCTTTCCCACCATCTGGCCTAATCATGTCAGTGGGAATATTTTGGCAGACATATTCCGCTATTCTAGCACATGTACAGATTTCCATGCTGGCAGTTAGACATGTTTGAAGAGGATTTTTTATGTTACATACAACTGGTTCTACCAGATGTTAACAAGAATAGTTTCTTTATATTGTAAATATCTGAAGAAGATAAATGTTAGGACAAAATGGAGTTTAAAAGACAAATGAAACGATGAAAATATTCAATAAAAGATCAAAACATTAGTTATGGGAAGACAAAATGTAAAATTGCATGCAAGATTGGAAACTGAAGGTTGAAACATCTTGATTATATTAATTTTTTTCCCTACACATTGGCAATGTCAATATCAAGTGGGTATTTAATTCAGCTAACTAATGAAGAACATGTGACATAGAAATTCGAAGGGAAAATGAAAAGATACCAAACAAAATAAAGAGTACTGTATATATTCTGAATGCTGAACAATTTCATTGCAAATATAGAAAAGACTTGCAATGACCAAGGAGTGGTATTTCTGGTGAATGCTGAAAATTTATACAGACAAAGCATAGGGCAAATTAGGATGTTTTAAGCAAAGAAAGAATTACAATAAAACTGTTGCTCACAATCAGAAAAAGGGAATCACAATATTATGGGGCATACGGTGCAGAAAGAAGGTTTACAGAGTTTAGCATTTGTAACTATGACTTACCTTGGTGACCCAAAAGGGCCAGAATCATGTGTATGTTTTGCAAGGGAGTATGGAGACGGCGAATCGACGAGCTTCGGATGGACAGTGAATCTGACAGCACTTTGTGTTAATCGTGGTGTTGCTTGTAGCCATTTTTATTGGCTGGTTCTGGGCACTTATTGGCTGACTGTTGGCTGGTTCAGGTGCATAAAAACAGGGTGTGCTCATTTAACAGGTATTGAACTTGTCATTCGAGACGATGAGTGTTGTATTGGAGATCGAGGCAAGAAGTGTGGGTTTGTTTTGCCGAGTAAACCTATTTGACTCGTACTATCTTTCTTTTCCTGCATGTGCTTCCAACCAATTTTTGAAACAACGTTCAAAAGCAGCATCAATGATTAGATTGATTGAATCGTTTTCTACTGCTTATCAACTTTTGCAGGTTATTTAAAGCCAGAAAATATTTTTAGATGGTAAGAATTTGGGGTGGGGAGTTGAGATAATAGTGATTTAGTGATACAAGTCTTACTAATTAACGTAAAACTGGAGGAGAAGAGGTGGATTCACCACTTTTCCAAGGGTATTTGCGCATAAGTGAATATAACGAACCCAACTGGAATTGAAACTCAGCTCTCTGATTAACAATTCTGAGCCATTATCTATTGCACTACTTGCACATCCAAGTGAGGGTGGCATAATGTATAACATGTCAGAATGAAAAGTTATTCTGCTTCTATCTTTCCTCCAGAGAATAAATTCTTATGTTTCATTTAAAACATGTGTTGTTGTTGTTGTTAAATGTTTTGAATCCCGACACTCAACAACAAAAACCTGGGTAGGCAGAACCCAACTTATTAACAGACCTAAAAAATGTTTAAAGACAATAAACAAAAAAAATGACTTCTCATAGATGTGGCAACACTATCTGCTGAAAATGTATCTGTTAATGAAAAGAACAAGAATATGTAATATTGTTGTTGAGAATAGACGTTTCCAAACAGGAGACATTTGGCATTCATTAACCAAATTGTTTGTGTTTCTCTCAGTTGAAATTTATAAAATCTTGTAAAGTCTGCTCTTATTGTTCTTTGCTGTCTTGATGGGGTTTCCTTCCTAAGCTTTTGTTTAAGATAGTGTGGAAAGTCAACATCTTGATTATATTACTTTTTTCCCTACTCATTATGTGCGCCATTAATTTTAGTTGTTGATGTTGTTGAAAGCTTTCAAGTGATGTGCTTTTTGCTATTTGGTAAAATTAAAAAAAAAAAATGTTTCCTCATAGATGTCGCAAGACTATCAGATAAAAATTCATCTCTTAAAGAAAATGACAAGTAAATTCTTTCATGGTAATATTGGAAATAGCCATTTTCAAACAAGAAACATTAGGCATTCCTTGTTTGAAAAGTTATAAAATCGTACTTTTAAAACAATTTTTAAGGAAGATAGGTTTCTCAAGTCCACTAAAATGTTATTGCTCTTTGCTGTATTGATGGGAGTTTCCTTACTAACCTTTTGTTTAAGTTAGTGTGGAAAGTTCATTGAGTGAACAACAATATCATAATGATGTCTTGCTACATATAAATGAGACTTGATGACGTGAGAACTGATTCATGATTGAAAATGAAATCTTTTGTTTAAGTTAGCGTCGAAAGTCTATTGAGTGAACAAAAACATCATAATGATGTTTTGCTACATACAAATGAGATTTGATGACTTGAGACCCGATTCATGATTGAAAATGAAATCTTTTAATGAGCTTTTGACATTATTCATATCTGATTCTCATTAACCCCAAATCTTTGCTTTGACCTAAGAAAATTTATTCAGAATTATATGGTGTTTTCAAATGAAATACAGAAGCAAACAATGAAAAAAAAAAACTGAATGAGATGAATTGACTGATCAAAATTTAAAGAAATTTTGCCCCACAATTTACTTGTATGCTACAGTGAAATGCTTTACAAATATTTACAGTTTTGTACTTTTTTGAAAAATTTTATCTGTTTTTGTTTTTCCTACAATGAGTGGAAGAAAATAATTAGTTAAAATATAAATGTCAAGATTTGATCCTTTTCGGTTTTTGCCCATTTTAGTATTCCAATAGACATTTAAAAATCTTTTAGTTCCAACTAGGTTCCTTTGTTTTCTGTTTATTGGCACCATTTTCATCACTTTTTTCTCTTGTTACTTTTCATATATTTTTATTTATGTTTAAACTGAATGAGATGAATTGACTGATCAAAATTTAAAGAAATTTTGCCCCACAATTTACTTGTATGCTACAGTGAAATGCTTTACAAATATTTACAGTTTTGTACTTTTTTGAAAAATTTTATCTGTTTTTGTTTTTTCCTACAATGAGTGGAAGAAAATAATTAGTTAAAATATAAATGTCAAGATTTGATCCTTTTCGGTTTTTGCCCATTTTAGTATTCCAATAGACATTTAAAAATCTTTTTAGTTCCAACTAGGTTCCTTTTGTTTTCTGTTTATTGGCACCATTTTCAGTTATTTTTCATATATTTTATTTATGTTTAAACTGAATGAGATGAATTGACTGATTTTAAAAAAATTTTGCCCCACAATTTTTACAGTGAAATGCTTTGTATTTACAATTTTGTACTTTTTGAAAAAATTTTATCTGTTTTTTTTTTTCCTACAATGAGTGGAAGAAAATTTTTAAAATATAAATGTCAAGATTTTATCCTTTTCGGTTTTTGCCCATTTTAGTATTCCAATAGACATTTAAAAATCTTTTAGTTCCAACTAGGTTCCTTTGTTTTCTGTTTATTGGCACCATTTTCATCATTTTTTTTCTCTTGTTACTTTTCATATATTTTTATTTATGTTTTTTTAAATTTACTTCTTAGATTTTTTTATTCATCACTTCTCAGCTTTTAGGCTGGGATCAACGTGAAGTGACTTTTCTTCTCGTCTAACAATGGAGAAGATTCCTGGTGTTTGGAATTCCAACTCTGCAGTTGAATCTTCCTTATTGCACTAAAGGAAGTACAGTCAGTGCAATATCAACACCAGCATGACAATGGTTGTGGGTGCTGGGCAGTCTTTGTCCATGGCCGAAATGCACATGTATGGACACACAACATATAAAAGAAAAGCTTGTCTCACATCTTACCTTACGTCTGGGTAACTTAACGGATATCATTATAATAGAAAATATATTGGAAAAAACTTTAGAAAGGGTTGAAATGATGCATGAAATAAATTTTAATGAGGATGTAACATTATTACATTATATTATTGTTATATAGGAATAAATCTTCACTGTCGACACTTCGGTTTGAACACAGATCAACAGAGAGCAAGCACAGTCAACCTCATCTTGAAATAATTAGATCACATGACGGTTAAAGAAAAATAATATATATATATGGGAATTAGCAGTGTCTTGTTCAAAGTTATTACTATTATTGTATCTGTGATTTACAAAGTATCTCCTAGAAATAGGCATTACAACAATTATTATAAATTACAATATTATATTATAATATTGTTTTAATAATAATACATTACAATACTGTTGTATCCTTGAGGTGAATAATACACACAGAAGAATGAGTGCTTAATATATTTACTCAGCACCAGTATCCAATGCTAATGGATACATACAAAAACACAGAACAATAAGTTACAAAACAATTAACAAGACAACTTACAAGAAATAAAGGAGGGTCAAATGCTGTATAGCCAAATGAAGTAAGATCAGTTTGAATATTAATCAGCTTAGTATAAATTTATTAATCAACTGATGAAGTCCTCAATTGTAGACTATTTAAGACTATAAGCTAGGCCATCTGCTAGAGTGCTGAACGGGTGCTAGCTACTCTACAACAAATATAAAGTCAAATTCTAATAATAATTGGCATTCTAACAATAATACATTAAAATACAAAGCCCTATTGTTCTAATAATAATGCATTAAAATACAAAGTTATATTATTCTAATAAGAATATATTAAGATACAAAGCTATCTAATTCTAAAAATATTAGATTAGAACAAAATGATATATTATTCTAATAAGAATATATTAATATAGAAAAAACTATCTAATTCTAAAAATATTAGATTAGAACAAAATGATATATTATTCTAATGAGAATATATTAATATACAAAGCTATCTAATTCTAATAATATTAGATTAGAACAAAATGCCATATTATTCTAATAAAAATACATTACAATACAATGTCAAATTCAAATAATGTTTGGCATTGCCTTTAAAAATGAAAACCTTATGGATCTGCTTTTTCATGCTTCCTAGGAGTGTTTTACAGAACTAATATGGCATGTTATTCCAAGCTTTAGAAATGTCCTCTTTTAGCTCGTCTATGGAATCATTCTCTCTTCCATTTCAGTAAACCTGCCAAGAAAGATATCACAAAGCGTTGGCCAGTTCACAACTCTAATCTTTTTGCCCTTCAGAGAAAGGTCCCCATCACTCACACATTGTGGATAAGCACATTGTTCTACCAGAAAAATCTAGTTTTCACTGCATGTCCGATTTAACTCATCTCTTCAAAGCAATTGGTGAAAAAGATTAATGCACCTTTGCTCAATCCTGCTCTTCTCAACCACCTGCAAATCCAGCTTTCCGGCAGCAGACATTGCACCTCAATGATTACTGAGGGGTCTCCTTCCAGGGCTTTTTCTTCTCTAGGATTCAGAATCTTTTAGAAATGAGCGGACAGCCAGTGACGTTGGTAAAAAAAGCTCCTTAAGCTTATGAAAAAGGGTGATTTTTTTCTCTATAGTCTTTATTCTTTTTTACAATAGTAGAAAAATGTGTCGTCCACTGGGGGATGTTCATTTTTCATGGTTTTAATTTTCTCTTTTCTCTTTTACATACATGTATATCATGTAGCTTTACACAAATTTCACATTGACGAAAACACTCATTCTATAGTTTTAAATGTAATTTGTGTATTGAGTCTTTAAGTGCTTTTTCTTTTATTGTTATTGTAATTCCCTTTTGTTAATTCATGATATAAGTTGATTGTTTTATATTGTAATTATATATATATATATATATATATATATATATATATATATATATATATATATATATATATATATATATATATCTATATATATTATATAAGTGTTTTTCTTTTATTGTAATTGTAATTCCTTTTTCTTAATTCAAGATATAAGTTGATTGTTTTATATTGTAATTATATATATATATATATATATATATATATATATATATATATATATATATATATATATATATATATATATATATAAGTTTTTTCTTTTTATTGTAATTGTAATTCCGTTTTGGTAATTCATGATATAAGTTGATTGTTTTATATTGTAATTTATATATATATATATATATATATATATATATATATATATTATATAAATATCCATTTTTTTTTATTATAATTGTAATTCTTTTTTGTTAATTCATGATATTAGTTGATTGTTTTATATAGGTACCTGCCTATAAAATGTAATAAGCATTCACAATTGATAAAGCAAAAATGAATAAAATTTTTACGTTTCTAAAGATTTGTCTAGCAGTGAATACTGTTACCCGAACCACAATGACATGTTCAATAACCCATTATGAATATCACATGTACTGCTTCATTGGTTGCAGTAGCAGCTGTGTGTAAAACAAGGTAGCCTGGCAGACTCCATTTCTCCGTCAGGCTAGTTTTGAATTCAGAATCTTCTTTCTCCTCAAAGTAGATTACTAAAGGAGGTTGTTGTATGAGCAGTAAGAGTAAGAGGTGTAGTCTATAAGGATATGTGGGAAAGATAACTATTTTAGTGGCTGACAATGCATCCTCTTGGAAGTTGAAGCCACAAAACAGAACTTTGTGGGAAGGAGATATCCAAGTGGAACTTCCTCCTTATTAATGGAACACAAAATGAATGAGGATGGTTCACGTCAGTGTACATGACACAGCAGATCATAGATATGAGAGTTAGAATTGGTGTAACTGAGAAATGTCGCTCATTGGAACATTTTCCATTGAAATAGTGAACAAGCAGCCAGAGGCTTGCAATGTTTCATCTGTGGGAGAGATATTGTATGGTGGAAACTAATAATAATAATAATGTCATGTAGATAATTTTGAACTCTATCAAGGCTGGAAAGTAAATACTTTATAGCTCCAGCTTAGATGTGGTAACTGTACTAAAGTTTTGGTCTTGTAGAGGAACAAAAGATAATTATCTCCCTTTGGTTGAGATGAAGCAATGTGGATCATAATGGCTGTTTAGTGACATTACTTCATAGAATGATGAAAGTTGGCAGTCTGTCAGTCAGCTTCCAAGAGACAAAGTGAGCAGTTGTTTTTGAGCATGGGCAAGACAAGGCCTTGCTTTGTCAGGACCTCAACCCAGAACAGCCAGCTGCTATGTAGGGCAGCTTACAAGCCCATGGTCGGGTTTCTTTTGTGAATATATTTTTACCAGATATAAGAACTATCTCCAGCTCACAGTCCTCATATTTGGAAAAAAACCCATGATTCACCATTGAATCTTCATTGGGAATCCTAGAAAAGGCTTCTCCAGAAACATATCGTATATGGAACCGTCATATAACCTGATGTGCTTTTACTGATTTAGCCACAGAGGAGCATTTCGGTTAGCAAGGTTGATTTTACTGTTTTTAAACGACAATATTCCATGATTCTCTTTCATATATTCATATCTGTGCGATGCATATCCAAATGTAAACAAATGACATGACACATTATGAAATGGACAAAGTCTGAGAATTATTTTAAGATATTTTTATATGTTTAAAAACATTTTATATTTAAAAACGTTTTTGTTAGCAAGGTTGATTTTACTATTTAAAAACAGTAAGATCAACCTTGCTAACCAAAACACTCCTCTGTAGCTGAATCAGTAAAAGCACATCAGGCTATATGATGGTTCTGTATAGGACACAGGTTCAATTCCTGTCGGAGGACGCATTTTCTATGAAAATTTCTCGGACATTCAGGCTGGTAAATGTTGTTAATACTGTTTATTATAAATGGAGCATTTACTTAAATATTTGTATCTATGAAAAGAATGTATAAACATAAAAAAAATGTCTTAAAAGAATGTCTCATGTTAAAGAAATAGGTTTATGCCAACATATATAAGACCAACCAGATATCATCTACAAAGTATATAAAACATATACTTTGAAAGTATAAAATTAGTTACAAAATATCTGAAGTTGATGGCATACAATTTCATTCAAAATACATTTAGTCAAAGGCATACAATTGGGTTCAAAATATTTTTGGCATTAAATAACTATCAGATGTTGATATGCTGCTAAACAAAATCAACCGACAGACAGACATCAAAATTATGCAAGGGAGAAGTATTCCCTTCATTTGAATGATGTATGCATATTTATTGACTACACACAATTCCTGAAAGTATACGCTAGACCAGGAGTGGCCAAACCATGGTTTGTGAGCCACATGCAGTTCTTTGACCATTAATATATGGCTCATGGAAATATATTGGCTAAGCTTCTTTTTCATCACAGTTAACATAAAAGGTACATAAGAAAAATTTCAACTTTTATAATTATTTACTAGATATGAATTAAAATCAACATGTATAACATGCCAAGCTGCATTTATAGTGAAACACATTTGAACTGAATGTACTCACTTAGACTCTGTAGGACATAAATACTACACAGAAAGCAACACTAAAAAACAATTTCAAAATATTGAAACATAATGTCCTACCTTAAAGAAATAGGTTTATTCCAAAACATTAACACCTATAATAGATCATCTACAAAATATGTATCCATAAAACATGCATATGTATAATATGCGAAATATTTCTAGTTGCAAGCATAGAATTACGTATGAAATATTTAGATTTCCGCATTAAATAACCCATAGAATTCGCTATGCTGCTAAACAAAAACAACCAAACTAAATCTTACTCCATAACCCTCTACCTCGACTGGCTCTTGGGCCTTGTACAGGGTGAACATTATTCTAAAAAAGAAAAAAAATTAAATTAAAAAATAAAACGGCTGAAGAATTTTCTGTGATATTTTAGGTTTTTAAAGTTTGTTCCTTTGCAAAAAGTTTCAATAAATTTTGCCTTAGGTGTTTGAAAGTAACTTGGTAAATTTCAATTTTTTAAAAATTTAAATAAGAAAGAAAAAAAAATTCATATTTATATTATGTTGCATCAAGATAACAGCCTATTGCACAAAGAAAGTGTAATTTTATCAAAACTTGCTGTTGGGTATGAGAAATTCTTAATATTGGAGTCTGGAGAATTTTAACAGCTATGAACACAGGACAAACACAATTCATCTTTTTGATGATTTAGTTTAAAATGATCTTCATTTAACAGTTTCATTTCTTTGAACTTTTTCATCATTTTCTTCTTTTTTTTCCTCTTCTTGAACTAATTTAGTTTCCTTGATGTTTTCATCGTCTTTATTTTCATATTTTTTTCTTCCTTTCTTTCTCTCCCCTGTTTGGATGGCCTTTTTTTAGTTTCTTATTTTTCTGTCATATTTTTGCAATTTCTCCCTTTTCTTTGCTTCTACTAGCTTCTTTCTTTCTTTATTTTTTTAAGTCTTTCTTTCTTTCTTTCTTTGTTTTTGCTATGTTTTCTTTCTTAATACCTTATAACCTTTCTTTCTTGCACTTTTTATATCTTTGTCTTGCATTTATTTCTCTTTTCACGATGTCGTTCTCCTCCATTTTTCCTTCCTTCCGACTTTTTATCCTTTCTTTGCTTACTTTTTACCCCTTTTCTTCTTCTTCTTCTTCATCATCTTTTGCTTCTTCTTCACCCTCATCCTTTTTCTTTGTTTTTCTCCATTCCTCTCCTCCTTTTTTACTTTCTTCTTCCTTTTGATTTGTTGTTGTTGCTGTCGTTGCTGTTGTTGTTGTTGTTGTTGTTCTTTTTCTTCTTCTTCTTCTTCTTCTTCTTCTTCTTCTTCTTCTTCTTCACCCACATCCTTTTTATTTTTCTTTGTTTCTCTCCATTCTTCTCCTTTCTTACTTTCTTCTTCCTTTTGATTTGTTGCCGTTGATGTTGTTGTTGTTTTTTTCTTCTTCTTCTTCTTCCCTTTCCTCTCCTCCCTTCATACTTTCTTCTTCATTTTGATTTGTTGTTGTTATTGTCGTTGCTGTTGTTGTTGTTGTTGTTGTTGCTTTTCTTCTTCTTCTTCTTCTTCTTCTTCTGCATTTCTTCCCTTTCCTCTCCTCCCTTCATATTTTCTTCTTCATTTTGATTTTTTCTTCTTCTTCTATGTTCCTTCATTATTTTTCATTTTTCCTTCTTTCCCTTCTTCTCTGATTCTTCTATTGTATTTTATTCCTCCTCCTCTTTTGCACTTCATGTTTTTCAACTTCTTCTTTTTCTGCTTCTTAATTTCCCTTCCATTTCTACTCTTTTTCTCTCTAACTTACTTCCATATATCTTGACTTTCCACAGTTTCTACCTTCTAATTCTTTTATTCTTTCTTCTTCCTCTTCACCTGGACTTTCCTTCTCTCTTTAACCTTCTTCAAAGCTGCTTTCTTCATCCTCTTCATTTTTTTATCTTTCTTGTTTCTTCTTTCACCTCCTCTTATTGCTTACTTTCTTCTTCTCTTCTTTCTTTTATTACTCTTTCCTTTTTTTTACCTTCTTATTCATTCTCCTCCTCTTCTATTTTATTCACTCCTCCTCATCTTGCTTCTTTTTTAATTTTTTCATCTTCCATCTCTTGTTTCTTACTCCCACTCATCTGCTTTCTTTCTTTATCCATCTCTTTTTCATTCTTATTTTATTCCTCCTCCTGCTCCTTTTCCTTCACCCTTTTTTCTTCCCTCACTCTTTCTTCCACCCTCAACTTTTTTCTTCCCTCACCCTTTCTTTTTCCCTCACCCTTTCTTCCACCTTCATCCTTTCTTCTTACTTCACACTGTTCTTCCCTTTACCCTCTCTTCTACCCTCTCCCTTTCTTCTTCCCTCACCCTTTCTTTCACCCTAACCCTTTCTTCTTCCCTCACACTTTCTTCTTCCCTTACCTTCTCTTCTACCCTCACCCTTTCTTCTTCCCTCACACTTTCTTTCATCCTCACCCTTGCTTCCACCCTCATCCTTCCCTCACACTTTCTTCTTCCCTCACCCTTTCTTCTTTAATCACCTTTTCTTCCACCCTCATCCTTTCTTCTTCCTTCACACTTTGTTCTTCCCACCCTTTACCTCTCCCTTTCTTCTTCCCTCATCCTTTATTCTTCCTCCACCCTTTCTTTCACCCTCACTCTTTCTTCCACCCTCACACTTTCTTCTTCCCTCACACTTTCTTCTTACCTCACCCTTTCTTCTTCCCTAACCTTCTCTTCTACCCTCATCCTTTCTTCTCTCACACTTTCTTTTCACCTTCTTTTCTCCCCCTCATCCTTCCCTCAAACTTTCTTCTTCCCTCACCCTTTCTTTTTTCACCCCCTCACTTTCATCCACCTTTCATCCTTCCCTCACACTTTGTTTTTCCCTCACCCTCTCTTCTTCCCCTTTCTTCCACCCTCATCCTTTCTTCTTATTACACACTTTGTTCTTCCCTCACCCTCTCTTCTACCCCCTCCCTCCTTTCTTATTTTCTTCCTCCCACCCTTTATTCTTCCCTCGCCCTTTTCTTTCACCCTAACCCTTTCTTCTTCCCTCACACTTTCTTCTTCCCTTACCTTCTCTTCTACCCTCACCCTTTCTTCTTCCCTCACACTTTCTTTCATCCTCACCCTTGCTTCCACCCTCATCCTTCCCTCACACTTTCTTCTTCCCTTACCCTCTCTTCTACCCTCACCTTTTCTTCCACCCTCATCCTTTCTTCTTCCTTCACACTTTGTTCTTCCCTCACCCTCTCTTCTACACTCTCCCTTTCTTCTTCCCTCATCCTTTATTCTTCCTCCACCCTTTCTTTCACCCTCACTCTTTCTTCCACCCTCACCCTTTCTTTTCCCTCACACTTTCTTCTTACCTTTTCTTCTTCCCTAACCTTCATTCTACCCTCATCCTTTCTTCTCTCACATGCTTTCTTTTCCTTCACTCCTTGTCACCCTCATCCTTCCCTCAAACTTTCTTCTTCCCTCACCCTTTCTTTCACCCTCACCCTTTCTTCCACCTTCATCCTTCCCTCACACTTTGTTCTTCCCTCACCCTCTCTTCTACCCTCACCCTTTCTTCCACCCTCATCCTTTCTTCTTATTACACACTTTGTTCTTCCCTCACCCTCTCTTCTACCCTCTCCCTTTCTTCTTCTCTTACCCTTTCTTCTCCTCCCACCCTTTATTCTTCCCTCGCTTTTTATTCTCCCCCCACACTTTCTTTCACCCTCAACCTTTTTTCCACCCTCACTCATTCTTCTTCCCGCACCCTTTCTTCCACCCTCACCCTTTCTTCTTCCCTCATCTTCTCTTCTTCCCTCGCCCTCTCTTCTACCTTCACCCTTTCTTCCATTTCCATCTCTTCATCCCCTTCTTTTCATTTTCCTTCTTTCATTCTTCTTCCTTCTTCTCCTCGTCGTTTTTTTCTTCATTTTCTTTGTCACTTTTTGGTTGACTACTCTTTATTCCTACTTCACTCTTTTCCTTCTCTTTTCTTCTTTCTCACCACTGCTTTTTCCCATCCTTCCCCTTCTTTCTTCCTGTTTCGTCCTCTCCCTCTTTACTAATTCTTTTTTCCCCTCTTTATTTTCTAGCACTCCTTTAATTGACCCTTTTTATTTCTTTATCTCCAATCCCACCAGTCTTCTTCATCTCTTCCTCTTTCTTCTTTTCCTTTCTTCTTTCATCTTTTTTTTTCTTCTTTTGTCAACCCTGGACATCTTCTTCTTCCTTGACTCCATCTTTGTTTTTGCAGTCAACTGTATATCTTTTGCCTTTCTTTCCTCCTATTTACACACTTGTTTCTCTACTGAAGTATTTCCATTTTTTTCTCCATTTGCTCCACTTTCAACGTTTTATTTTTGTTCATTTCTCCTCCCCCATCTAATATCTTTCCCACTTGCATCATATCTATAAATACGTTAAGAGAAACCATGATATGTTTCCCCATATGTACATAGTTACTGTTTCTACTTCTTTTGTTTGCTGTTTATATCTACCACTGATAGTTGCCATGATTCCACCTGTGCAAAAGATATTGGTGTTCTAACCAGAAGGTACAGGTCTAGATAAAAATAATTTCTATGAAAACAATCAAAATGCTTCTTATGACTTATGGGCACAAAATTTAGTCTAAGCACATCAATTCAACCATGGCTGAATGAAAAAGAATGTTGTGAATCTGAGAATGAGAAAAGTTTATAAAATTTTAGAGGATGCAATACATTGAGATGAGGAATTATTATTATTATACTAGTATATATTCAGACTAGTATCCTCATCTTGGCTGTTATAGTCAAAATGATTTGGGCTATTTCTCATATGAGGAATTATCATTATTATATATTGATCTATTCAGACTAGTACCCTCATCTTGGTTGTTATAGTCAAAATGATTTTGGCTATTTCTCAGATGAGGAATTATCATTATTATACATTAATCTATTCAGACTAGTATCCTCATCTTGGTTGTTATAGTCAAAATGATTTTGGCTATTTCTCAGATGAGGAATTATCATTATTATACATTGATCTATTCAAACTAGTATCTTCATCTTGGTTGTTATAGTCAAAATGATTTTGGCTATTTCTGAGATGAGGAATTATCATTGTTATACATTGATCTATTCAGACTAGTATCCTCATCTTGATTGTTATAGTCACAATGTTTCAGCCATTTCTGAGATGAAAATAATCATTTTTATACATTGATCTACTCAGACATGTGTCAAGTCACAACTATGGTTACCTGGTTTATTTTATAACCATCTGAAAATTCCATAGCTTTTTATTCAGCCTTTTATGATAATTAGTATTTGATAAAAATGTTCCATAATGTATCTACACACTTCATAGTCATGAATTCAATTTCTCTTTTAAGCCATGATCATTATATTTTCTAGTTTAGTGAATAAAACAAAACTTGTATCAAAAGGACAGGATTTTTGTGAAGAATTAACTAATAGTAGAGATGTATAGTGGAACGAGAAAAGCCTATCTGCATATTTAATAAAGTTTTTGGTTCAGTCTCCATAGAAGATTATCAAATATGACAGACACAGGAAAAAATTTTGTATATACAATGGCCAATGTCTTTTTCTTTATGATTCTGGAGACTAAGATGAGAACTGATGAAATAGATTTTTATGGCAATGGTTGTTTCACACCTGAGACATCTCAAAAGATAATATAGTAAAAATGCTGAAGCTATAAATTTTCCTCAACCAATCTCTATATTTATAATATAGTATCTACCAGCCTGCCTAGGGAAGGTGTCCATCATGCTCTAAAACAGGGGTTGACAGCCTTTTAGAGAAAGTGAGCCACAAAGCTATGCAAGTGTCTCAGAGGAAGGTCATGATATCAAATGTTCTATAACAAACTGTCTCGACCTCAGACTGCTCTATCCAGAAGGCTGCCTAGGTCTGGCAGTTTAAAGAAAAACAACAAAGTTAATGTTATATTATTTAAACAAAGTTCCTTATTTTTACTGCAGGAATAACAGGATAGCAATTAACACAATCAACCAAAAAATGGAATTCCTTACTAAAAAACAAAATACAGTTAGGAGTCTCAAATTATTTAATGAAACACTTGTTTCTGCTTATTGTTTGATAACTTCTCCACATCATGTGAAATATTTGTCGATGACAGGAGCAAAACATCATCCAGGTGGTCACCATCCAATCTTGTTCTAAAAATGATTTTTAGTATTTTTCATTTTCAAAAGAAGTTGTTCACAAACATATATACTTCCAAATAATGATACTATGATTTTCACATTATTCAATAGGCTTTTATATATTTCAATTGACAAAACATATTTCTTGTAGAAGTCAGTAGTGGGTTTGGAATTAAATTTTGATTTAAAAAAATTGTTCAATTGTAAGTAAATTCATCATCATAATCTTGCAGCCTCAGCCGAGATTGAACTTACTAATAATTTGATTGGTGTAGTTCATAACCTTGTCAAATAACTCAATTCTTGATGCTTCGCTAGGGCTATCAAGGGTGTTTTTTATCATGACACCAACACTAAATGGATTGCCAACCAAGGCTCAGAGAGACTCCATTCACCCTCATCTTAGAGCAGGTTTGAATTCAGAGTTTTCCTTCTCCTAGACCAGTTGCCATCCAAGGCTATAGAACCCAGTCTGTCCTGCTATTTACCCATAGCTGGAGGGAGAAGAAAGAGGATTCACACCTTTCCCAAGGGTGTTAGCACGTAAGTGAATGTAATGGATTCGACTGGAATTTGAACTCGGCTCTCCGATTCCTCAATCCAAGCCACTATCCATTATTCCACCATGCCTCCCTAAGTAAATTAACTCCAACTGATATTTTTTCAGTC
Source organism: Acanthosepion pharaonis (assembly GCA_903632075.3). NCBI lineage: Eukaryota > Metazoa > Mollusca > Cephalopoda > Sepiida > Sepiidae > Acanthosepion > Acanthosepion pharaonis. Next base: position 160,528 of record CAHIKZ030002043.1, on the reverse strand, counting down.
ATTTGCTCCACAAATGAATTAGATAATTAGTTACCAGATGTTAAGTTGGTGGGCCAGACAAGAATCTTTTACAGGCAGAATGTGGCCTGGGAGCCTGGGGTTACCAACCCCTGTTCTAAAAGAAAAGAAATATAGAATAAAGCTTTATCCATTTTCAAAGATTAAAAATGTGTTAAAACTCAAGCTGTTCATATCCTTTCCCCTTTTTCCTTTCACCATCTTTAATTTTCCTTTTTCTCTAGCTTTGTGCACCCAGGTTGTGGCTCTCCATAACTTCCTCTACTGTGTCTCTCTTAACAATGTTTGTCTTTTTACTATTTTTGCCATTCATTTACACAAGCTCATTTACTCAAGTTATTTATTTCTGTCTTGTTTTTAATATATCCTGTGAGTGTTAAATTTTTGGTGTCTTCTTTCCTCTTTATGAAACAAATAAATTCTTACCCAGTCTTTTGTATATGAGTAGAGGTTTATACCTTGTTTCCAGTTTAGGATTGGGTTTCTGGTTCCTTCTAAAGTCTTTTCATTCTTATTCACTTCCTGTATCTCCTTGCGTCTTAGTGGCATTATTGCCTTGCTTGAGGTGAACTGATTAAAAAACAAATTATTACAGGACTTTGAGGACCAGATCCATCATAGCTTACATCACCTGGTATTCCCAAGCAGTCACCTATCTATGTACTGACCAGGCTTGACATTGCTTAACTTCAGTAATCATGCAGGAACAGGTGTTTCAAAGTGATGTGATCATAGTCCTGGCTGAGAGAGAACAGGGATGAGTGGGTGGGAAGTTTATCCAATGAGAACTGTGCAAGTGCTTATAGCAGAATCAGATATAGAGAATGAAATCCAAGGAATCTTTTTAGACTTTGAGATCTTCCAATGCAAACGTGAATACCAGATTTGGTAAGAGTTAGAAAGAAGTAAAAATGGTCTGTGGAAACATCGGAGTTTTTAAGAAGATTAAATAAATAGATAAGCATCTTTAACTTGCCAGAGAGTTGAGGAATTTATGGATGATGAAGATGGCAGTCATGCTGGTCATTACTGGAGCTCTAGGAACAGGTGTTTCAAAGTGTTGACAGTTGCAAATCAAAAGAATAAAACATGTCGGAGTGAAAATTTTTGTCCTGTTTTGTACTGCATAGTTGATCTGAAAGGAAGGAAAGACATAGATATGTTATAGTCACTTTATCAGAGAACTGAGGAAGTTGTGAAATATGAACATGACAGCCATACAATTAATTTCTGAAGCTCCTGAAGAAGAAAAAAATAAAGGAATATAAAATTAGAGAAAGAGAACAATCTAGATGACAGCCATATTAAAAATTACATGAATATTAAGAAAAATGCTGGTGTATTGACAAAACTTACTGTCAGCTAATCCTTAATGTAGACAACAGTTTCAATGAATAAATACTTCTAATATTTACACTATTTACATTCTTAGGACCGTTGTCCACATTTTCGTTGCCATATTCACAACGTTTCAGCTATTGTATACTCTGACCTTCTTCAGATGATTGGAATTTCAAACTGAACTCTTTATTTCATCCACCAGAGTAGATTGTTCCAGTTCCTCATGTCATGCCTCTTTCAGATTCCTTTAACTTAACTCTCCAAGTCTTTGTTCCATTAACACTTTTATCCACTGTGCCATGTGTCCTTGAAGACATCGTTGTATGAATATTTGGGACGTATAAACTGAATGTCTCATTTTTTATCAGAGCTCATATTACAATTATGTTGCTATTATTGTTTTTTTTTTCTAGCACTCTGTATTATTGGTTCCCATATTGTATTCATTTCTATGCTTGGCTGGCATTCGAGATTTTTGTGGCAGAGCATTATGTACTGATTCCTTAAGTTTTCATATGTTCCAGTTGAACTAGAACAATCTACCTCATCTCAGAATTATAGACATACTTCTAATACTATGCTTATTACTGAAGAAATTGTTTGAATATTGTTAAGACTTAACATACTCTCACTTGGATTCCTGTGAAAACTACCAAACAACTGGTGTAGAAATTATAGTAATTATAATTCTATTAAGTTGAATGAGAAAAGATTGATTGATTGATTTCTATAGCTTATCAACCCTTTGTATTGTAAAATTTTATTTTGGTTATAATAATGGTTTTAGTGATAAATCTTAGTCTTAAATCTAATCCATAGCAGTGGGGAGAAGAGGTGGATTTATATTTTTCTCAAGAATATTTATGGATAAGTGAATATAACAAACCTAATAGAAATTAAAAACTCAGCTCCCTGATTATCAATTTCTTTAATCATTTCACCCCAAGCAAGGCCATAAAGCCACTGACACAAGAGGTTACTGAGTATCATCATTATTATTATCATTATTATTATTATTATGAATATTATTATTATTGTCATTATTATTACTATTAATATAATTATTATTACTATTATTATTATTATGATTATGATCATCATTATTATTATTATGAATATTGTTATTATTATATTTTCTTTGATTTCTGGCGTTTACATTTCTTTCCGGGTCCCTTGAGGACCTAAGGTTAGAAATGGCATCATGACACTTTCCACTGACAAAAAAAAAAAAAAAATTAAATTACATAGATAAAGCCCTTCGTAAAGTGTGGGCTGTACTTGTCAGAACAATTTTTTGTATCTCCTATCTATTATGAATATTATTATTATTATTACTATTATTATCATTTTTATTATTATTATGATTATGATCATCATTATAAAAGATTGATTGATTGATTTCTACAGCTTATCAACCCTTTGCAACCTTTGCAAATATTTTTGTATTGTAAAATTTTATTTTGGTTATAATAATGGTTTTAGTGATACAAGTCTTAAATTTAATCCATAGCAGTGTGGAGAAGAGGTGGATTTATATTTTTCTCAAGGCTATTTATGCATAAGTAAATATAATGAACCTAATGGAAATTGAAAACTCATCTCCCTGATTATCAATTTCTTTAATCATTTCACCTCAAACAAGGCCACAAAGCCACTAACACACAAGAGGTTACTGAGTGTTAGAGAATATAAGAAAACTATTATTAAGGTGAGAGAACAATAAAAGAATAAAGATTAAAAAAGCAGAAGATAACAATTGACGTTGCATTTAAATTTTTGAAGCTTAATGTTGACTGGGAAACAAGAAGCCATAAGAGAGTTCCACAAACCAAAGGTATGATAGAAAAAACTGTTAGCATTAGAACTTATGGTTGCATCTGGTCATTTCAACTAGAAAATGATTAGACCTTTCCACCAATCTAGTACTGAGCTTAAATTCATAAAGTCTAGGTACCATAGTGGAAAGTTCATCAGAATAATTATCAGAAATATATTTATAAAAAAGACACAGAGAAGCTACATTATGGTGATGGGAAAGGCACTGAGGCCAAGATGTCAAAACAGGACTAATAATATTGCAGATTCTTTTTGAGATTTTATTAAAAATCTATAAATATATAGCAGGAGCACCAGACCAGTTATGGCAGCAATAGTCAAAGCAAGGATAAATTCCAAGCCATTATCCAATATATTATCCAGACATCAAAGCTTACAGCACCTGGTATTCCGGACTGAGAGAGAATACAACAACAGAGATGAGTGGGTGGAAATATCTCCAACAAGAACTATACAAGTGCTTATATTTGGAATCTACTGATCAGATCAGACTCAGACATAGAGAATGAAATCCATGGAATCTCTTTAGACTTTGAGATTCAAACAATCTTCCAATGCAGACCTGAATACCAGATTTGGTAGGAGTTAACAAGAAGTAAAAATTTCAATGTTTCCGCATAGTCTGAAAAAACATTAGAATTTCTAAGAAAATTAAATAAATAGATAAGTATCTTTAACTTGCCAGAGAGTTGAGGAATTTATGGATGATGAAGATGACAGTCATGCCAGTTATTATTAGAGCTCTAGGAATAATCTTGAAGTGTATAAAGGTTTACAGCCATGTCATGTTGAAACACCAGTTTTCATACAATCACCAAAGTTAAGCAATACTGAGCCTGGTCAGTATGTAAGTGCATGACTCTTTGGGATTAGCAGGTGCTATAAGCATGGGTGTGCAGTGGTGTAATGGATAACTTGGAATTGGTATTCAGAAAGCTGAGTTTCAATACTGATTGGGTTCATTACATTTCTGTATGCACAAATACCATTGGGAAAGTTATGAATCCAACTCTTCTCTCCCCCCAGTTATGGATTAATTAGTAGAACTTGTATCAGTAAATTATTATCTCCCACCCCACCAATTTTACAATTTAAGATATTTTCAGGCTTTAAATAACCTGATAATGGTTGATTAGCTATCAAAACCAAATCAATCTGTCAATAAAGTGTACAAGAAGAAGTTGGGGTTTGACCTCTGTAGATGATAGTAGTACTGTAACTATCATCTAGAACAAGGACCGTCAAGTAGGGTGTGAGTAACCCCCTAGGGTGAGGAGTTCAAGGCGTTAATGATAGTCAAGGGGTCAAATGGGTGTCAGTGTGCAAATGACACTGAGCTAAATTTTAGTTAGTGTTCATATATGTTGTATTCTTTGATGCAGATGAAAAAAAGGCACTGAGTTTGACGATCAGTGGAATTAAAAACCTTAGTTACACGTATCCAAGTAGTTATTAACTTATTTTGATGAGATTTATTCAATGCTACATGTAGCATTGTTTGCTCTTTTTTAATTGTTTCTTGGGAAAATTCTGAAGTTGATGATACTGTGAGGAAAATTTAAAACCTGATCCACATTTCCTATATTTTCATAAATTTTAATTGATATTTAATTGCCAATATCAGTGTGAGTTTTAAAGTTCAAAGATCTTTTAAATGGGTGTCACTGGGGAAGGAAGAAAAACAAAAGTGGATTTTTGGTCGAAAAAGTTTGGTGAGCTTTAATCTAAAATATTAGGAAGTGTGTCATGGTACTGAATAGAGTTGCTGTCACTTGACATATTTCTTCATTCTTTTTTTTTTGCCTGTGATTTTTTTCATTTTCATATTTCTTTCTCTGCATTTATTTTTCATATTTCACATTTTTTTCCTTCCTCATTTTCTAACCATTCCCTTTTTTTTTTTAAGTTTCTTTTATCATCTTCTTCCCATTTTTCATTCAAAGTAATTCAATCTCATTCCTTCATCTTTTTGTGTCTTCATCTTCTATGGAATCAATTTCATACCAATTCTTAAAATCCCCTCCTCCCTGCTAAAATTCATTCAGAATCTTTAATCTTTAAAGCAAGCAAGAATAACCTCGTTAAAATGAAATTACGTTTTTTTTATTGCTAAAACTACAAGACTGTCACAAACTTGTGCACAATCAATATTTTTCCTGCCAAAAATATTAAAAAAAAAAGAAGAGGCACTCATAAAATCCTAAAAATGACCTTTGCCCAGAAAACTGGACATGAAATTTCCGTCAGATGAATTCCTATTCTAAAAATGGCCAAATTGGAAGTGGTCTTCACACTTACTCATTCCAAGAGGAATTTTGCCGAGATTAAATTTTCTGGAATGTCTTTATGGGAAACGTGCGAAGAAAATTCTCTCCTTCGCCCGCCCCACAAAAGAGAAAAAAAAAGGAAAAAAAGAAAAAGCAAAAAAATGACATAAAAATGGAAAGGAAAAAAAAAAATGGTTATTTGATTTAGGCGTTGACTGTTGTCTTGTTCATTTCCAATGGCTTTTTTATAAGTCTTCAGTTGTTCTCATCATGATTATCTATTTATACAGACAAAAAGGAGGGGGAAAAAATGAGAGGGAGAAAATTGAAAACAAGCTCAGCATAGACAATTTAATTTAAGAATTTATCACATCACCCATCTACAAATCAGTTTCTAACAATAACAATTATGGGCTCATGAAGGACAAAAAAAGCTGGAGATACACCAACAACAATCAAAGTTGTGTTTCTGACACCACCAAGTGAATATGCTCCAACTGGTTTTGGCAGCAGAGGTGACTCTGAATAATGACTGGTTGCTTCTATTTGAGTATACCTGTCTGCTAACCAATTCCCATTGCAGACACCTTCTCAGGCACATTTATGTTTGCTCAACACACACAGTGTCCACTCGTGGTTTATATTACAACTATACTGAATGGATGTTAGTTACAGTTTCTGGGAGAGAGTGCATTATCTGGTGTGACGGACAGTCTGCACAAAACCAGTAAACTCACATCCTCTATCATGATGACTTGTAACTTCATGCTAACACAACCATTGATGAACAATTTCCTACTCAATTTACCTCACAAGGTTTGTTCTCTCTTCTTCTTCTCTCTTGTTCTTGTAACGGTATTCACCCGGGGTGGGTTGAGCCGGCTCCAATATTGGAGTTTCATGGGAATTTGGAATTCACAAGCGGTCCCCAACCTGCATGTATAGCACATGAGATTTGATTATAGTGGTGAAGGTTTTGTGCAGGACCAGCCACACTTTTTGAAGGGCCGATTACAGAGACCTGCTGCACTACGTGCCACAAGGTCCCCAAACGACCCTCCGCAGGTTTTGAATTCAGAGTTTTCCTTCTCCTAGACTAGTTGCCATCCAAGGCTATAGAACCCAGTCTGTTCTGCTAGCTGGAGGGAGAAGAAGATTTACACCCTTTTCAAGGGTATTAGCACGTAAGAGAATGTAATGGATTCAACTGGAATTCAAACTTGGCTCTCCGATTCATCAATCCAAGCCGCTATCCATTACTCCACCGTGCCAAGGTTTGGGTCAGCAATGGTCAAATTCCCATTGCAGATACCTTCTCAGGCACATTTATGTTTGCTCACCACATACAGAGTCCACTCGTGGTTTATATTGCAACTATACTAAATGGATGTTAGTTGCAATTTCTGGGAAAGAGTGCATCATCTGGTGTGATGGACAGTCTGCACAAGGCCAGTACACTCAAATCTTCTGTCATGATGGTAATAATCTTTTCAAAAAAGTATTTCTGGTAATAGTTAACTATTTGTCCATAGCTGGGACCCTAACAGGTACTACCACCCAGGGTCAGAGTGAAATTTAACATTCCTGCCTTCTTTTGCTTTTTATATTACACACCTCATTCAGCGACCATCTTTGATGAGTGGCTATTGGAACTTGTACTGAGTGAAAAATAGTCCTTTTTTAAAAAAATGTCTAGAAGGTGTTACATCAGGTTCATCAACTTCCAACATAATTAGAAGTTAATGAACTATTGTAAACTTGCAAAGTAAAGTGGATCAGAATGACACATACGAGGGTCAGCTGAAAAGTTCATAGGCTGACCAGCATATAAATCTAAGTACACGCCAGCTATTGTATTCTGGTTCACTTTCATATCTTTGCATATATTCTGAACAAGAATACAATAGCTGATTAGTATTCTGGTACACTTGCATTTCTATCAACCGGTGTGTCTAGTTGCATTTATATTTTGGCCAAACTTTGAACTCTCTAGCAGATCCTCATATATAGCTGAATAAATCTATGTATAAATATCTAAATATTGTCTTTGAAATTCTATTAAAAATGCTTCCAAATTTTGGTAGTTTTTCATGTGTGGATGAAGTTATTATATTTGTATTGTCACCGAGTATGTGGCAGATGGAGTTTAGTAGGGTTAAATTTATATATATATATATATATATATATATATATATATATATATATATATATACACACACACACACATATATATATATATATATATATATATAGATATATATATATATATATGTAATCAACTCTCCTTTGAGATTTGACGTATGAAGGTCAAGCAGATCAGTTTCAGGAAACCAACAGCCCAACTATATATATATATATATATATATATATATATATATATATATATATATATATATATATATATATATATATATTAAGAAATGGACAAAGTCCGACAATTTATTTATTAAAGACATTTTTATGTTTAACGTTCTTTTTTATAGATACAAGTATTTAAGTAAATGCTCTGTTTATAATAAACAGTATTAAATAACATTTACCGGCCTGAATGTCCGAGAAATTTTCATAGGACGCTCCTTTGTGGCCGAGACGGTAAGGCACGTCAGCGTAAATGACGGTTCCATATAGGATGCAGGTTCGAATCCTGTCAAAGGACGAATATTTTTTATGAAAATTTCTCGGACATTCAGGCCGGTAAATGTTATTTAATACTGTTTATTATAAACAGAGCATTTACTTAAATACTTGTATCTATAAAAAAGAACGTTAAACATAAAAATGTCTTTAATAAATATATATATATATGTATATACACACACACACACACACATATATATATATATATATATCTAGTAATACTCGGTAAAAAAAAAAGCTCAGATAGTACAACTTGTAGATATGTCAAAATAAAAAATAAATAGAAAAATTTCGAAAAAAAAGAAAGAACTAAAAACTTTTGAACAGAGTTAAACAAATCGTCTAGTCTTTAGTCCAAATAAAAATCGCCAAGTGAGTAGAAAAGCTAAGACGTAGAGTGCTCAATATGCTAAATAGAGCGGGAATAAATAAAATAAATCCTATAGAGCCAGGAAAACCTAAATAGATTTCTCCTAAATGGATCTTCAGGGGAAGGTATATATATATATGTTTGAACTGAATCTCATTTGTACAGTGCCATTGTTTAAGATTACTGCTCTGTTTTAGTTGATACATTTTAGACATTGATCACGTAAGATTATTTCATTTCGTAGGTAGGTGTGTCTTTTTTCTGTTTATTTTTCTTTTGTGTTTTTTTGCTGTCTTTTGCTTTCTTCCTTGTTCCTTGATTCAGATTTTAACGTGTTTTTGCCAGATGTGTCTTGCGAGTTTTACCAATACTTTGATTTGTTTTATATAGATCTTGTGATACATTTCATACTAAATGCCTGCGGTCTTCTGGAACACTTATGTTAGACATTTTGAACAGTTTTCTCTGCTTCATTCTTCATGCAGCACCTGCTTTGGAATACCAGGTACAGTAAGCTTGAATGTACACATGGTGTAATGGCTAATGGGTCGGAATTAGAAATAAGAGGACTGAGTTCCAATTCTAGTTGGGTTTATTATCTCCAAAATTTCTTGCAATCTAAAAATGTTTTCTGAATTTAAATAAATTTCCAAAGGTTGATAATCCATAAAAACAAATCAATTGTTGGAACGTCTCCCTTTAAGGTAGTTCTTATCGCTCACCCCTTAACCACCTTTATCTAGAGACGAGACGAGACGCGTTAAATTTGAGCAACATCCAGCCGACACACTGGGGTTAAAATAGGAAACTAAAATGATACATATGACACACTTTATATCCTCTCTCCCATCTCACTTCCTCACTTCGTTAACTTTTATGTATACTTGATGAGGTCCGTAAAAAACGTGAATTTCTTTTCATTTTTCATTTCAGCTTTTGGAAGTAAAGTCTGATGATCCAGAACCCTGTTAAAGGGGTTATGGTGAAATAGCTTATTACATGGAATCTTAACGTGGTCTGTCTTTTATTCAAACAAATATATATATATATATATATATATATATATATATATATATATATATATATATATATATATATATATATATATATTATATATTTTATTAAATAATTTAAACATGTTCTGTCTACTTATTCTTGATAGAATCCTTTCATATTCGTGGATAGCTATTTGTACAGTTACTAAAAGATGAGAGGAAAACACTGTGTTGGCTCATATTGTATTTATTTCTGAGTACTTTCGACGTAGCATAATGTCATCATCAGGTTATTGTTAATTATTGAATAAGAATTTAGTGCCCATGGTCATGAAGGACAAAAGTTTTTGATGTCATCCGAATATTTACCATTTTTATATGTGGAATCAGGAATGCTGTGTCATGGCTTGGGTGATGGACACCATTTAAGGGGAGGTAACTAGGTATACTCTAGAAAAATTTGAAACCTATCTTAATGAAAATATACTGCCAAAATATACACATTTCAAATATATATATATATATATATATATATATATATATATTGTGTGTTGCCTAAATTCATGCTGAAGTTGGGAAAGAATGTGTACATGTGACACAGCGACTTGAGGAGATTGGTGTGACATCATCTTCTATAATTTGATTGATAAATCTTCCAAGTAATATATTGTCATATTATCATCTTGAAAACTGTTTTGACTTGAAGGTACACTTCAAATCATTTTGATTTCTTATATTCACAATTTTTGTAAATATATCTTATCCATCGTCTCCTAGCCCCCCCTCCTGTACCATGTTAACTTATGAAAGTGCTACAGGTCTTTCACATTATTCAAAGGTTTTTTTTAAGGAGAATGATAAAATTCTATTGATAGTTTAATGTGTATACTATGGTTGTTCATCCAACATCTGTGGATGTTATTCTTCTATTTGGTATTCATTACAATCCATTTCCATGATATTTATTTCATTTAGTAATTAGATTTACAGTTTTTCAGTGGAAGGATGACTTTTTGGGCAACCTGTAACACACACACACACACACACACACGCACACACACACATACACACACACACACACACAATGAATCAAAATATATATTGTCCCACCAACTAACTCTATCACATCTACAACTGAAAAGAATTTATCTAAACTCAACATAAAATTTGATATTACTACATCTAAAACAAGTAGCCATTTACTAAACAAAACAATAAGCTAAAACCTGGAGGAGATGTTTACCTCATCACCTGTAGCAATTGTCACAAAAATACATCAGAGAAACCTCAAGGAATCTAAATAAAATATATGAACACAAAAGGGACATTTTACAAAACAATACATCAAATGAATTTGTTGCCAACCATTGTGAAACTGAACACAATTTTGACATTAAAAATGTTACTCTGATCAAAGAAGAAAACCATTCACTACAACGTAAATGTCTTGAGTGTGTCTTGATTACAAAGTCATCTACAGTAAATTTGCAACCTGGCTCTCACAACATTTCATCATATATATATATGAGAGAGAGGCACGATGGGGTAATGAATAACGGCTTGGATTGAGGAATTGGGGAGCCGAGTTGGAATTCCAGTCGAATCCATTACATTCACTTACGTGCTAATAACCTTGGGAAATGTGTGAATCCTCTTCTTCTCCCTCCAGCTATGGGTAAATAGCAGACTGGGTTCTATATCCTTGGATGGCAACTGGTCTAGGAGAAGGGAAACTCTGAATTCAAAACCTGTGGAGGGTTTTTTTGGGACCTTGTGGCACGTAATGCACCAGGTCTCTGTATTCGGGCCTTCAAAAAGTGTGGATGATCCTGCACGAATCCTTCACCACTATAATTAAATCTCATGTGCTGTTGACGGGCTGTCGGTTTCCTAGGAACTGATCCGCTTGTCCCTCATACGTAGAATTCGACGGGAGAGTCGAGTATATATATATATATATATATATATATATATATAAGATAAAATAAAATTTAAAATTCCCAACATCCCTCATTCGTGCGCATGTGTAGTCGCACCAACATAACAAATTTAATCCTGAAGGACGATAAGTGTCACATGAAAACTTTTCCACTTTTTTCATATATTTTTTCCCCATATATATATATATATATATATATATATATATATATATATATTTATAATTCAATATTTGGTTTGTGTGTGTTTTTGTGTTTGAAATGTTAGTGGTTTCATAATCTTAAAACACCCATATATTTTTTAAAAAGAAGAAAAGGTTGATGACAAATCCTCTTTCTTCCTTCCTCTTTCTTCAATACATTTTAGCCTCTGTTCCAAATTGGCAACTTCGTGCCAGTATAAAGAGACATGATTTATTTGGTAATTTATTATTGGCAATAGTACTGTACTTTTTATAAGATTTTTAGTGCTTTGGCAAGATCACTGACTACTTTTCAGGCGCTCGGATCAATTATCCTGAATTCCGTTTCCGGAGTAGACATTTGTTATAAAAATGATAATGATGATGACGACAGCCACAAAAATTATATGATGAGAACAATGTTGATAATGATAATTGTAATGATCGAGAAGCATTTCCTGGATTGTCTACAAGGAGGAATCCTTTTCGGATAAAACTGTTTGGGCAGAACAAGCAAACAAAACACAGAACAGAGATGATAACGAGCGTATTTACCATAATCCTTTCAAAACAAGGCCCTCTCAAATGGACTATAGGAAGAGAAGAATAGAAGCAAGTGTGGGGATTACGCCACCTTGTCTGCCAGGACACCTGTTAGGTAGTGTTCTATTCAGATAGAAGACTTGTCACATGCCAAGCTAACTTCTTTATTTGACCAAATCACACACACACACACACACACACACACACACACACACACACACACACACACACACACACAACACAAGCAAGCTTTTTGCTTACATGTAATTAACTTTCCCTCCTTTAGTGAGCCCTGTTGCACTTTATATACCTATATGCATAAAATTCTTCATGGGTTGAATCCATTTATTAGTTTGTTCAGAAAATAATATCCGATTTCAGAATCAGCTGCAATTCCAGCATTAATGTATTTAAACAGCATTTAAATCAGTCAAAGTAGGAACCCTGAATATTTATTCATTTCTGCCATTTCTGTCATCTGTCATATTTTGTGCGTGCGGGCAAGGCATCATCATCGTTCATTTGTGCGTTCACCCTTGCCTGTTCTGCTCTACACATCATCGTTGTCCTCGCTGTCATTTTCGCCAGAGTTGGCTTCCCTCAGAGAAGAACATTTATCTATGCAAGCTTCCCTAGTCATTCACAAGGCCTCTAGGAATGGTTGCTGGACACTCTCCTTCTGGAAAAAACCCGACTTGGCTTGCTCCTTTATTTCCTGTGTCTGCTTTAGTTCTCCCCTTTACCGATCACAAATCTAAGGGGCAAACATGTTTCAGTAGGTAGATTTGAGGACAGTGCTGCCACCTGTCAGTTGTTTATGATTTTACCATAAATCTCTAAGACTTTGGATACCATGAAATCTTTGAATGCAGTTTCTGCATCTTCTTTGCAACATAATATTGTTTGGCTTTTAAAAAATTATCAAGAGGCTTGAAAAAGTGGCAGTCAGTAGGTGAGGGATCATAGGAATATGGGAGACATGGCAAAGTCTTGCAACCCAAGTTGGTAAGCTTCTGCATTGTTATTCTGGCAACAGGTGGGCAAACATTTTTTTGGAGCAGAATTGGATCTTTTTTTTTTTTTTTTTTTTTAAGCATTGTGCCCCAAACAAGGCGTGAAGCCACTAGGATGCAGGGGGTTGCTGAAGATTTGGAGCGAGAGCAGATAAGAGTGATAGGAGAAAGGAAGAGGAGAAGGATAGTGGGTAGATCAAGGTAATTGGAGATGTCGATTGACATTACATTTGAATAGTTGGAGATTATAGCTTTCAGGGAAACAGTAATTGGGGAGGGTGTTCCACTGGCGAGAGGTGCGAGGTATGAAGCTATTGGAGTAGAAGAGACGGCTACATTTGAAGGTTTCTACGGTGTAAGGGTGAGAGCGGGATGCCAGCCTCGTAGGGCGCTTGAATTCATGGAGTCTGGGAACCAGAGAGAGCAGCTCATCAGAGCAGTTACCATGGAAGTATTTGTAGAAAAGACAGAGAGAGGCGACGGCGCGTCTGTGAGAGAGTGACTGCAAACAAAACGCTAGATCAGGGCCAATTAAATTACATATCCTTCTCTGGATCTTGTCAAGAACTCCGAGGTAAGCAGAAGGTGCTGCAGCCCATATATGGCAGCAATACTCCATGCACGGGCGAATGGTTGTTTTGTATATTTGAAGTATCGATTCAGGGGAGAAAAATTTCCTGGCGCGGCACAGAGAGCCAACTTTAACTGAAGGTGCATGTCATCCAGTTGCTGGCAGTAGACTTTGGTAGTTATGCTCTCATTAAATTCTAGAAAGCTGTAATGGTTAACGCCAATGGCAGTGTTCTGTAATCTTCTGTTGGTTTAATTTTGGTTTCAGAAATTGTCTGGGTCTTTTGTTATGTTCACGGCCTTAAGCTGATTGTTTACAATTGTCATAAAAGATTCATTTCTCGTCACAAGTCACTATTTAATCAAGAAATAGATCATTCAGATTACAAAGAGGCAGCATTGAATAAGCTTCAAAAAATCGAACCTTCTAACTTTCACTAAGTTCATGTAGAACCTTTCCTCTATCACTCCTATTTGCTTTCACTCCAACTCTCTGTAACCCCTTGCATGTTAGTGGCTTCCCGCCTTGCTTGGGGTGAAATGCTTTAAAACAAAAAATCTATCAAGTTGCCAAACACAACTTACTGTTTTTCTTGAGATGGCACGATGTTGTTGAAAGGTTGACAACGATTATCTAAGATATTTCTCTGAGACTTGATTTGGTTTTTATTTGACTAGTGTTGTCAATTACAGATGGATGTCATCTACCAACTTGATCTTCAAGTCTCATATCCTGACTGTGGAACTTCAGAAAACGATGCCATACTGCCGGATCACAAGTGAATCCTTCACCTCTATGCTTTTCTAATGTTGGCAGCAGTTTGAGATGCATTACAATCAAGCTAGAACTCATGTAATATAGTAAACTGTTCTCTTCTTTTTTCATGTTCAAGATAAGGGGCATATAACTTTTTAAAGTTAAATTCTGAAACAGATTGTTATAAAATTAACAAAGAGGACACTATTTACATTGTGTTCAGACTGTTGCCCTCATCATTGTTCAAACTGTTGCCCTCATCATTGTTCAGACTGTTGCCCTCATCATTGTTCAAACTGTTGCCCTCATCATTGTTCAGACTGTTGCCCTTGTCATTGTTCAAACTGTTGACCTCATGCTCTGTCCTTCTTCAGGTGACATATGTTTGAAATTCCAAATGGAACCCTTAATTTTGTCCACTTGTAGATTGTTCTTGTTCCACATGACATACCTTTTCTGGATATCTCATTTTCCTTTAGTAACTCAACTTTGGATTTTTATTCATCTCTGCTGTGACTAAGTATTAAACTCGCAACTTTGTGTGTCACTTGTTTATCGACACTTTTATCCACAGTTTCGGAAATTGTTTGGGTCTTTTGTTATGTTTAAGGCATTAAGCTGATCGTTTACAGTTGTCATAAAGGAGCCATTTCTCATCACAAGTCACTATTTTATCAATTCAAATTACGAAAAGGCAGCATTGAATAATCTTCAAAAATTGAACCTTCTGACTTTCACTAAGTTCATTATGATCAAGCTTGAACTCATGTAATATAGTAAACTATTCTCTTCTTTTTTCATGTTCAAGATAAGGGGCATATAACTTTTTAAAGTCAAATTCTGAAACAGACTGTTATAAAATTAACAAAGAGGACACTATTTAGATTGTGATGAAGGGGTAATGTTAGAGTAATGGAGAGCCACTCAGACTGAGGAATCGTAGAGCCAAGTTTGAATTCCAGTTGAAACCATTACATTAACTCACACACTAATACCCTTGGGAAAGGTATTAATCCTCTTCTTCTTCCTTCAGCTATGGGTAAATAACAAGACAGGACAGATTATATAAAAACATATCTTGCAACTACAAAAGAATTTCAATTTCAAGTGTAAAACCTGAAAATATTAATACAGTTTAAATAATACAAAGATATATCACGACAAACACCTGAATCTCAGCGTTTTCACTCTAAAAGTAAAGAGTTTCTGTGAAATACTCACCATTCTAAATCATGTTTGTATCACTTCCCCATTTCTTCCTTTAAGAGCAGAACCCAACCTAGGAACTGAACTCACAACTGCCAGAAAACTAGATATTACACCAACAGAAGATATGCCACTAGTCTTTCTGTTCAAGTTCAATCCCTGGGTCTGGTAATGCTGATTCCATAAAATAAACAGGCAAACAACACATAGGTAAATAAGGCTGGTAATATCCCCTCAGCATGGTTACCTTGCAATTATGAATTCAGTTCCTGTATCTAGTAGTGGTAAAAAACACATACTCTGGTTCAGTATAATAAACAGACAATCAACACAAAGGTGAATAGGACGAGTGAGCATTAACGGATGCAACATTGAGCATGGTTTCCTGGCAATTGTGAGTTCAATTCCTGGGTCTGGTATAGCTGAAAAGTTACATATTCTGATTCAGTATAAGATACAGACAAGTAACACAAAGGTGAATAAGACTAACAAGATTTAACTGACATAAAATATCCCCTCAGCATGCAAAGGAGAATAAGAACAATCTATCTGTGTAGATTGAATAAAGGATTTGGTTCAGAAATTCTGAGAAAGTAAATGAGTACAATGACAGACACCTGAAGAAGGCTGAAGTGTACAATGGCTGAAATGTTGAAAGTATAATAAGAAAGATATCACGTGCCATAAGGCATATAATAATAATAATAACATATAATCATTATTAATATGTATTTATATATTTCCTGTCCCACCTGTAGTGGGAAGAGAGATAAATCAACTTAAGTTAGTAATTTTTA
Source organism: Acanthosepion pharaonis (assembly GCA_903632075.3). Classification (NCBI taxonomy): domain Eukaryota; kingdom Metazoa; phylum Mollusca; class Cephalopoda; order Sepiida; family Sepiidae; genus Acanthosepion; species Acanthosepion pharaonis. The sequence goes on along the minus strand of CAHIKZ030002043.1, from coordinate 144,059 downwards.
AGAGATTACTTCCCTTAGTTATTTTAATAATATTTATATAAATAAAACATTATCTGCATTTGGATAAAATTACTTCCTGAACAAAATGAACCTCTTAATTAATGAGTTCCTTTACTCCTACATTTCTTAAGTTTCAGTCTTATTTGTTCAAGCCTTTCATGTGAGGTACACAGATAACTTTGTCTATTAAATTGGTCATAATGCTTCAACTTAGTCTTGAAATAAGCTTTCTTGTTGCTGTCTTTGTCATGCTACTGCTAATCTTTTTCTTCCAGGAGATATTTCCAATTCACTGTTATGTTAAGCACATAAAAATGAAAAGATATTGCGCAAAAATGATTTATATAATACCAGGAGTAATCGATAAATCAAGATACCATCAAATATCTAAAATATAAAGGGAAGGGATTAATTAAATGGTTCATTGGCCTCCATTTTAGTTGTGAATTCTTTATCTCTGTTTTATTAAATCTCAGTACATTGCTTCAAGACTTTTGTCTCATTGCATCTTGCTATTGAAACTTTCTAACAATCATCATTGCCATCATATTTTTACAACACAGATACACTAATAATAATAATAATAATAATAATAATAATAATAATAATAACAATTTTTCATAGCATACTAGGAACATCCCATATACTAACAAAAGTGCTATCAATTAAATGGCAATTCTCCTATAGGGCCTATGGACTATAGTTTGGACCCGGCTCTACAGGATACAAAGCAGGAAACATAACATACAGAAATAATAATAATAATAATAATAATAATAATAAAAGAAAAAGAAGTTAATGCAGTTAAAATAATAAAAAATGATGTTTAAACACAAAGGTTAAACAGTTTTACAAAAAAAAACTGGGATAAAATCCCTACATGACCAATATACACTGTAAAAAAATAACATACATCTAGCATGAAACAGACTGTTGCCTCTAAGTGTTGACGTCTATGTTCACTTTTATATATATATATATATATATATATATATATATATATATATATATATATATATATATATATATATAATAATTAGAGCCCTTGAATAAAATTTGAAAATACATTAAATATAACAAGAAATTTGAAAAAATTGATTTGATTGAAAAAAAAACTGCATCTACTTAAGAGTGTTATAAATGTAAAGAAAATAGGTTTGGTTTTGTTTCTTGTGTTTTACGGCATATCAACCTCAATGGGTTATCTAATGGCGACAACTTTTTTCCTGGTAATATTTTGTTTTGTCAAAAATCTATTTCTGGTAATATTTTTTTCCTCAAAAATATATAGCTCGTAATATTATTTAAAAAAATATATTTCTGGTATATATGTATATATATATATATATATATATTATTTCAGGATAATTTTCCAACTCATTCAAAATAATTTACATCCTCTCTAACCTTCTAACTTTCTGTCCTGGAGTAACAAGGTGCCTCACATGTTTCACATACAATTTCATTTTCAAGTCATTTTTCACTGCTTTTTGGACTGTTATAGCTGAAACTCCTCTCTCATGTGTCAAACGTCTTATGGATTGCGTTAGATGGATCTGTTCATATTGATCTCTTCAGCTCTAACTTGAAATGATGATCCTTCTTCCTGTTGTGACTTCCTGATCCAGTTTCCCCTCTCTACTGTTCCCTCTTTTTTAAACTTATTCACTGTTCGCTTGATGGTTCATGAATGGACTTTGAAGATGGAAACCAGGGTATGAATGTTGGTAATCTAGCTAATGGCCTGAATGGTCTTTTTCCTCTCACCATTGCTCATTTGGGAAGACAGTAGGACTGACACAAAATGATTTTGACCTGTTCTCTTTTTAGCTGAATAACTCAGCAATTCTTATGAAAAATGGTGTCAAGATGGAACAAAGAAACTCAATTACTTTAGAGGCTTTTTATATATTAAACATTTTGTGGGAGGGACAATTATGCTGTAACAGAATTTGGACAATTTTGCTGGTACATCCAGCACACACACACAAACACACACATATATATATATATATATATATATATATATATATATATATATATAAAAGAGAGAGAGAGAGAGAGAGAGAGAGAGAGAGATAGAGAGAGAGAGAGAGAGAGAGAGAAATATAGTCTTAAGGTGTGCTATATTTATGGGATAAAGTGCTTAATATCAGAGATAGAGTGTGTGTAAATATAAAAGTGAACACTGAAGTCAACACTGTTTCATGCTAGACATAATCACCAAACAAACGTACACAACAATATTGTGAAATCAAAAGAAAATGGTTGAATCCATCAACACAGCAATAATAACAATATCTCCACACATGACAGTAATTGATGTAATTTTCAGTTAACAATATGAAAATAGCGTCCTCTAAATTCTTCTAGTTACTCAGCACATTTTGTTTTTGTTATTATTACTTTGTTTAAATAAATTCATTTCGTTTTTTTGCTTTGAGAAAGTCCACATTGGACAAAACACATCAGCAACTACTACAGTTTTCCTATTGTCATTTATATTTTAAAAATATTTTCTTTTCTACAGGTTGACTCTGAGAAATTTTCATATATATATATATATATATATATATATATATATATAGTATAGGATTGGTATAGACAGAATAAAATTCCAATAACCAAAAACATTTTTCTTAAAAAAGTGTGCAATACAGAGTAGAGCAAATAGTATTTATTCAAAAGTTATAACATAAACATGTTATATCATCATGACAAAAATGGCTATTTTGTTTCAACACTTCTAGTGTCTTGTCAAGTGATTGCAGAATAAAGAGTTTTGAAAAGTTCAAAACCAACCAAACTGTCCTAATAGGGGAAACATTGTTGCATAAGCTACAATGACCAATCAAAATGCAAGTATATGATAATTCAAAAAACTTGACAATGATCCTTAGATACAATTTGTTAATGACTTAATGCTAATGTTAGACTAAATCATTCTAACTGATTCATTTTTAATTTTACTATAAAGTTAAAAAATAAAAATTACAAATTTTAAATTTAACATTGCATTAAGTTTAAAATATTGCACAATATATTCGAAGAAGGAATGAAGGTAAATGTACATATATTAATAAATCAGCCATAAATCAGCAAGGGATTGCTCTGAACAGAAAGTAAAAGATAATAATAATAATAATAATGATGATGATGATGATATTAATAATAATAATAATAATAATAACGATATTGATAATAATAATGATGATAATCATAATGATAATAATAATAATAATGATAATAATAATAATAATAATGATAATAAATGCCTTAAAGAAATAAATATGCCTTAAAGAAATACAAAAAATTGTTCTCACGAGCTTACACCTTATGAAGGGCTTTATGTAAAATATGTGTGTTGATGTTTTATTTTTATTGGTCAGTGGAAAATGTCATGATGCCATTTTTGACCTTAAGTCACTGAGTGGGACATGGAAAGAAATGTGTACCCACTGCAAATCAAAGGAAATAAAATAATAATAAACATGAGACCATCAACAATCCCAGTTGTAGTTGGAGCCCTTGTATTAATTGTAAAAGATTCCAATAGACTCAGTGAAGGGATTCCTGGCAGCCCATGCCTTAAAGAAATACAAAAAATTCTTCTCATGAGTACAGCCCACACCTTACATCAAGCTTTATCTATGTAAAATATGTGTTATTTTTTTTTTTTAAATTGCTGAGTAGAAAATGTCTTGATGCTTTAGGTCTCTGGTCAGAACCTGAAAAGAAATGAGTACAAAAATCAAAGGAAATAAAATAATAATAATAATAATAATAATAATAATAATAATAATAATAATGATGGTGAATTCTTATCAGTGGGCCCCATGATAAGTATATTAAGCTTTGTATATTTGTATCCCAACATATTTTTGTTGTCCTATTGCTCATTCACTCAAAATAATAATAATAATAATTCCTTATGTAAAAATTCCAATATTGATAACAATATGTTGTCTGCTTAATGTTTAAGAAACATAATAGCCACTAAGTGGTACAGACTATGTGATGGTCTTTTTACCACCATGAATGTTTGGCTCATAAGAAACACTTATTTCCTCCCTCTAAAGATGCGAGAATTACAGTTGATCATAAATATCTGACTCTCCCTAAAGACTGTGTGTTGTAACAGAATAGAATATTCATGTCAGCCATAAGCAAATAAAACTGTATTGTTGAATATGTATATGAGGTTTGATAAACGAAATGTCTGCATTAAGAACATATCATAATATGTTGATCATGTCACCTAGCTGAGATGAACCACTACTGGGAATTTCCAGTGCTGCCTTTATCTACACAGCCTATTCATTCTTAGTGTTGCAAAATTAATAATTATCAATGATCTCAGCAATAAAATGTCTGTGTTTTTGTGACAGGAATCCATAAGTAAGGCAGACATTGTTCTTAACATGGCTATTGAAAAATTTCTTCATTAACATTTATTTATTTTAAATTATTTCCGCTGTGCCATTTAAAGATATTAACTTATTGTGAAACATTTGCTTTGTTTGCAACATTATTCATAAGTGTCAGGAAACTGTGGCGAGCCATGATCGCCAACGTCCTGAAGGGACGTGATACATAGAAAAGAGAAAGGCTGTTCTTAATTTGATTTCATTAAATAAATCAGGATGTAAAATTAGTTAATACTAAATATTTCAAATATTTTCATGACTGGATCAGTGATGAGAAATCTTACTTATTATAAAACTCAGGTTGTGTGTGTGTGTGTGTGTGTGTGTGTGTGTGTGTGTGTGTCTGTACATTTATATATTGGATCGGATTTCCTACATTTTTCAACAGATTTCAACAAAACTTCACAGGACTACGTAAAATTACCCTGCAGTGGTTCTGACAGTGCCAAAAATTTGAAAAACACATTTGTTTTTGCATGAAATCAATTTGAAAACACGATAAAACATGATTCTGTTTTCCAGAATGAAAGGGGGACAACTCATATCGAATTATACTTATTATAAAAATTTTGTTGTTTGTGTGTGTGTTTCGTTTATATATGGGATCGGATTTCCTACATTTTTCAACCGATTTCAACAAAACTTCACCTTTTTTTTTTTTTGGTAGTGTTTCTTATTGTCTTGCACACTTTTTTCTTTATTTTACATTCAGAATGCTTTAAAAATTCCATTTACAAGACAATTGTTTATAATAAAATTCTATTCAATCAATAGATTCATAACGATTGAAAACAATGTTTTTGTTTGAGTTTGGGTTTGACCAATTCGTAAAAAAAAACCCAAAAAACCAAAAAAAAAAAAAATAATTAAGACATGCGTGTCCATCAACCTTAAACAATAATCTTTGTCAATTTTATTTTTCTGTCTTTATGATGGTCGATACTTGATCTATATCTTACTGTTACATCCCTGGGCAACGCCGGGCTCTCCTGCTAGTTTAGTATAAGAAATAAGAATGGTATACGTAATATTTTAAAATCCTTTTTAAAGGAAACATTTGAAATTTACTGATTGATTTTATGCCACTATCAGTTGATTTTTATAAAATCTTTCATTAAAACAAATTTTTCTGGAAAATAGATAACTTTTTTCAGGTAAATTTATCAATTTTCCAGTTGATTTTCATTTGGGATTTCCTTTAACCTTTTTTGAATTGAAGTAGTGTGGAATATAACATCTTGGTTATGTCATTATTCTCTCTTTGAGTTATATGTGCCAGAATATACCGTGATCGAAACATTTCTGTTAGAATGACAGAGTAAGATGACTGACTATTGAATGGAAATGCATAGGTGAAAATATTCAATAATGCATTTTTTTTTTTTCTTTTTTTTTTATTACTGAAGTTTCAATGAGTCAAAAAATCATTTCTGCTTCATATAAAAAAGTTTTTTTTTTTTGATTAGTGGTTGAATTGGTTGATGTGATGTCCTTAAACAAACTTTTTGAAAAGTGAGGCCATCAGCCTCCTTTTTGTCACAATTTATTTTTGGATGATATTACTATTATTAATGATGGACTCTCATGATTTGTTGCTTATTAGTTCAAATTTTTCTCATTTAAATCCAGTTTTGGATATGCAATGTGATTTATCCTGATCTGGCATCTTTACTATAGTCACTTTCTCATAAGACATGCCATTGCTATTGATCTGTCTTTTCTACAAAGTATTTTCATTTTTTACTGCTCTGCAAAGCTATTTTTTACTGATTTGAAAATTTATTGAATTTAAGTTGACAAAATTAGGTTTGGCACCTCAGTCCCATTTTTTCACTGTTGAAATGGTTAAATGTAGCCGTCTCTTCTACTCCAACAGCTTCTTATCTCACACTTCCCATCTGTAGAACTCCCTTCTTACTTGCTTCCCTGATAGCTATAATCTTCAAATATTTAAATGTAATGTCATTCAACACATGATGCCTTTATCTAATTCCCTGTCCTTCTCTTTATCCTTTCCTCAAACTTGCCTCTTTGCACTTGCTCTCATTCTCTGTAACCCTTTGCATGATAGCAGCACTTGAATGGAAACTTTCTTATTTAATAAAAAAAAAAGAAAAATTCTCTGGCTAATTTAACAACTTAGATCTGAATTTTTTTGGTTAAGTTAGCAGCATAAATCTGAAATTTTTTGGTTAAGTTAGCAGCATAAATCTGAAATTTTTTGGTTAAGTTAGCAGCATAAATCTGAAATTCTTTGGTTAAATTAACAGTATAGATATGAAATTTAAAAGAAAAAATTAAATTTTCATCTCTTATCCTTGGGAGAGCTGTCTTATTGTGACAGTGCCTTACCAATTAAGTAATATAAGATTTGTAGAACTTAGGAAGTTTGTCAAATTTTTTCAAGATTCTTTTGGCACCATCTCCATCCTCATCACCTCAAACGATTTTTACTTTTATTTTATTAACATTAGCCATATAAGCAAACGTATTTGGCAAGCTGTGTTCAAATTCCAGTGTAGTCTGTTGTGTTCAGTATTTCCCTAATGCCCTTCTTCTGCCAACCATATCAGAGCTCTCTGGAACGCTGTGGAGAACCATAATTTCCTATCCCCTGAAGAGAGAAAAACTATCCTGAATTCAAAACCCTGCAGAAGGCAACTGGAAAACAATCCACTGTCTTTCCAAAGTTTTCATGGAAATTCACGGATAATAAAGAAAAGAAAGCTGTGGAGGTTCATGATCCCCTATGTCCTGAAGAAACAAAAACTATTCTGAATTTAAAACTCTGGAAAAGGCAACCAGGAAAACAATCCACTGTCTTTACCCAAATTATGATAGGAATTTATTTATTACAATTTACAAAGGAAGCTGTTATTTAATGATCATACCTCCTGAAAAATTTTTTAAGATATTCTGACTTGAAAAATCTGCAGAAAAAAAAAGAAAACAAATTAATTCTTGAAAGAAAAATCAACAAACTTTGGCCATGGTCTCCTTGTCCTATTTATAAAAAGACTATTCTGAAAGAATTTTTTAAAATTTAAAAAATCAACCAGAAAACATTTTACATTTAAAAAAAGAAATTTTAAAGCTGTGGAGGACCATAAAATTTTAGAACGTCATGAAAGTAGGAAGACTATTGTGAATTCAAAATGCTGAAGAAGAACAACTTGATCTTTAATTTTCCATTTTGAAAATTTTTTAAATAAAGCTGTGGAGGGCCATGGTCACCATTATTTTGGAAAAAAAAATTTCTCAATTCAAAATGCTGCAAAAAGCAATTGGAAAACAGAATTCTGTCTTTCTCAAAATGTCTTAAAATTCTTGGAGTTAATAAAATATAAATTGTTATTTATCTTTTTGTCAATTTAATCATTTTTTTTATGTATTGAATTGGTGTAATAGTCTTTAAATTTTTTGTCTGAATCATTGATATTAATGATTTTTTATTTCTATTTTTCATTAAATTTTTAAAAATTTCCTTTTTTATTATTATTAAATTATTATTATTATCCATTTTAACTCTATATTCGACAGTCAAAAGTATGACAGAACTACAAAATAAATTTCAAATTTTATAAAAATTTTTGTAATTGTTTGAAAAATTAAAAAATTAGATTATTAATTATATTTTAATGAATTAAAACAAAACTCTACTCCAGTAAAGTGCTATTAAGACAATAAAAAAAAAAACATTATTTGTAAGTGAACAGAAGATGAAATTTGCTTCTTCTTTCTTTTATTTCTTTCAGGATATTGAATGAATCATGGCTCTCCACAACTTCCTATCTTTTTTTAGCACTTATCAATGTTTGTCTTATTGCTCTCGTTCCCAGTTCCTGTTTTTCCATTTACAGTAAAAACTCATCAGTTGTTAATCGCTGCTTACATCAATATGCCCTGTGAGTGTCGAATTCTCCCAGTCCTCATTATGTGTCCTAGAAATTTATTGTTTATCTTTCTGATTCTAAAAGTATAACTGTCCTTTTTGTTTTTTGTTTTTAAATCTTTCTTGTTTGCCTATATATTTTTTCCATGGTTTCCGGGAACATTTGTAGAACCACATCTATTTTGCCGAAATAGGTGAGTAAATTGTATAGAAATTCACTACAATATAGAGGAGAACTTTTGATGTTGAAAAGCAATTTATTATTCTTTTATTTTTTCTCCATTTTTTTTTTTCTGTTTTTAATAATTTACATAACTTTTGGAAGGCATCTTCTTTGTGTTCAATGCAATCAAAAACATTTGTCATATATTAAAACACCTCCCAGATATTTACGTTTATGCACTAAAATTTTGTGGGAGGTTTAATTTAGTAATGGATAATCCATTGGATTGAGAAATATCAGAATTGTTCAAATTCCAGTTGGATCCGTTACATTTGTTATAAAATAAAATAAGACATATCTCGGCTGATTTAAAGGCAAATACTCAAGAGCGAGAGCCGGATGTGAATGGGACAAAAACCCCATCACAAAATGACCATTATCTTCATTTACAAATATTCCTGACACACGTGTTCCGGTCGAAAAATAAAATAATATTTAAAGTGTTCTATTTTTCGTCCAATAAAAATGCTTCCCTCCTAATTATACTCGCTTCATTTTTCGAGCAGTTAAGCCATAAAAAAACGCTATAAAAGGGGTCACACGGAAGTTCAACAGGCAGTCAACAGGTGGCCCCAAAAGAGACCTGTCACGGTCAGGCCAAGACAGCAGGACAGCACCAACCACCACCAACATGTGTGAACTACTATGAGAGATCAACCTAGATCCGAAAAGCCGGCTTATGAACTTTACCACAAGGTAGCTGTCCCAAACCCTCACGTTCCTGTTGAAATAAACCACGTAAATCTATTTCTGCTGTTGTCGTATTTCTTTCTTGCAACCATACGCTTGTCTATAACACATTCAAAAACATAGAATACACTTTAAAGGTATGAATCCTTTCTTCTTCTTCTTCCCCCCAGCTAAGATATAAATTAAAGGACAGACTAGGTTCTATAACCTTGATGAAAACTTTTTCTGGGAACAAACTCAAAGATAAAATTCAGAACCAGCCTGGAGTAACTTGGGCCCCATATATCTATCTTGCCCATTATTCATGCTACTGCATGCAAATTTGGTACTTTGAAACCCTAATCAATGTTTAAATTTAGACTTTCTGACAATGAGGTCATTATCAGTCCTTAAAATCATTTATCATTATAACATGTGCAAGTGGTGTAATGTATAGCAATCCAGAAGGAGAAATTGGCGAATAAAGTTCAAATTCCAGTTAGGTTTATTTAATTTATTGCATTATTTAATACAAAAATTCTATTTTTTTGACCACCCAGCTTTGGATAAATTTTTACTGAAAAAGGAGTAAAGCCTTTTCCATAATTTTCATTGTCTAGGAGAAGGAAAAACTCTGAATTCAGAACCAACCTGGAGAAGGTTGGGCTTTGTCAGATTATCTTGCCCATGAAACACCCCTGTCACTTGTGCAGTTATTATGAGAACTTTTTTGAATAGTAGGTTACTTTTTTTTTTTAAATTGATCATAATAAATTATTGCTTTTTTTATTTTGAAAATTATCAGTCCTTAAAACTATTTATCATTACAAGATGTGCAGGCGGTGTAATGGATAGCAACCCAGAAAGAGAAATTGGAGAATCAAGTTCAAATTTCAGTCAGGTTTATTTACATGCAAATACCTTTCTCCCTATACCTACCTACCCAGCTAAGGATAAATAGCAAGACAGACTGAATCCTATAGCCTTGGTTGTCAATCATTCTAGGAGAGGGAAATTTATGAATTCAAACCAGCCTGGAGAGGGTTGGGCTTCATCAGGCTATCTTGCCCATGAAACAGCATTTCTATTGTGGCTGCAATACACATGGTGCTCCTGCAACATACAGGTCATGTGATAAAAAAAAAAAACTTGCTTGATTAAAACAAATCCAATTCATAGCTCACATGTTGGTCTTTTTTCTTTTGGTTACAATAAAACATTCTGTCTTTTTACAATTGAGGTTCAGTCCTTTCTTCTCACGTTCCTATACTATCTGTTATGGGTCCTTACCTATAATTACAGAATGAACTCTATGTATACTATGTATACTATGCCTCTCAAGAGAGAGGGATGAATCAAGTCGAGCCGATAGTAGTTCACTCCAAACCAAACTGACAGTCATACTAACACCTTCCACATCTTGTATTATTATTTTTGTGTAATATACCTTCGTTATTTCTACTCTTGTGTTCGTGTTGTTCTTCCTTGGCCCTAACCTGAACCATAACACTATCTTGGCTAGGACTTCCAGCAGTTTCTGTGTCTGCTATCCAATTTAATGTCATCTGTGTATCTTATTTTGATTAAAATAATAGGACAGACTAGATGGTTTATTTATTGCCCTGGGTTTGTTAAAATTTAGAAGAATAAAAAAATAATTTGAACCAGTCAGATTTGTCTGCCTCTTAAAATTCTGAATGAAATAGGACGTTGTAATCTCATATATCCCGGTACAAAAATATACATTTATTTTCCATTGGACACACAATAATAAATCCTGACATTATACTGTTTTATTTAACCTTTGACTGCTTCAATCGTTGAGGGGAACATGTGAGTAGAAGAAACAAACTTTAATTCTTCTTCCTCGTGACCCTTTCAATGGGCTTTTTGATAGCTTGTCAGTGCACATCTCCTTTCCAAGTTTTTGACCGACTGCCAAAAACTATAGATTATTATTTGTGTACACTAAGTTTTGAATTCAGTTGTCCTTATCCTAAACTGGTTGCCATCCAAGGCTATAGGGCACAGTCTGTTCTGCTATTTTTATTTAAGATACCTGTTTTGATACCACGTTGAATAGACACAGAAAAATCAATAATAGAAATAATTCATACCTTTCCCAAGGGTATTTGCACATAAGTGAATGCAATGAACCCAACTGGAATTCGAACTTGGATCTCCGGTTCTGCAAAAGGATTCATAAATGGACGCCTAAAATCTATAATTTGTATTAACAAATGATGAAACATTTCCAAAATATAGATTAGAATAATGAATGATAACACTAAAGAAGAAATTGATTAATAGAAAATGTCTGAAGGTCAGTTCAGTTTGTATTGTGAGTAAATGGAATTCACTTTTGTCATCCTAAAATAGGGTCACCACCCACATGTTGTATGGGAAAGGTTACTTCATAAATAGACATCAAACTGTTATTCTGTGAGGTAGAGGAAAGAACGGAAATCAAAGATGGCATGCTGAGCATCCAGTCAATCATGATGAGGTCCAACAGGGTCAACTAAGTAATGGAGTCTGACGGAGATGCTGGTGTTTATATGGTTACAATAGGTTCCAACTTAGTATAAATGGAACTATTTCAATGGAATATTGTCAATTAAAATTTGAATGTCGTTCTTCTTTGACTTCACAAAATAAAATAGATAACTGGTCACTGCAATATTTATTTTCAAAATCTACATTCTAGAATGTGTCGGTAATCAGCTTGGCTCTTTTGTGTAAAAAGCATATAGGGGATCATTTTTGTCTTTGTAATCATCACACCACAACCAAGGGGATAATGTCACTAAGAAACCAGAGTCTGCTGAGATTGAAAGTAGAATGAGATTGATTGATTTCTTTGTTTTTTAAGGTCTATCAATCTTCTGCAATATTTTTAAAGCCAGGAAATATTTTTAGATTTGTTTAATATTTTTTTTTTTTAATAATGCTTTCTGATGTTAATTTAACCTATAGTTGGGTGGAGAAAAGGTGGATTTATGCCTTCCCCAAGAATATTTGCACATAAGGGAATATAATGAACCTGAAAAAATTGTTTCAAAAATCTGATTTCCAATTCCGAGCCATTATCCATTACATCACATGCACATTCAAGCTTACAGAACCTTGTATTCGCAAGCAGTCACCCATTCAGGTACTGCTCAGACTTGACGCTGCTTAACTTCGGTGATCACAGGTTAACTGGTATATCAACATGATATGGCCATAAACCAAAAGAAAGAATTTAGTGAGGAGAAATGGCAATAAAAGAACAGTGTTCTGGAAGACAGAGAATGATGTCTGAAGATGCATTTAAATATCTGAAGATCGTAAATGACAAAGAAGCAAGGCATTTGAAATGAGTTTAACAGGTGATAAGTGGGACAAAATAAACTAAAGATAGATTCAAACAGAACTTGCAGTTAATGTTGAGATTTAGTTGTCAATCTAGTAGTACTCTTAAATTAATTTGGTCAAGGTACCAAAGTTTGGTTGATTTCGTGGGATATCAACCTATATGGGTTATTTAATGCCAAAATCTAAATATTTTGAACACATTCACATGCCCTGAACTACAGATAAAATGCACTGTTGGTCATTTTACAATAAAATGTATTGTTGGTAATTCTTGCTGTAAATAGATATAGCTGGTAATTTTATTATAGATGTGTATTGTTGGTCATTTTACTATAAATATGTATTGCTGGTAATTTTACTATAACACTGTATTTTTATACTTTCATAGTTTTTTTGATTTTGTTTGTTGGGTTCTGTAGAATCAATGCAATACTTACCTTCACAGGAAGGTTCCAAACTAGCATCCAGTTGGAGACAGGGTTGAGTGAGCTTTAATTCAACACAGCTCTGTACTCAAGCAAACATAATGGTGAATAATGAATATTTATCTATCACAATATTCACATTAGAACCAGCAGCCAATAAGGACTCAGAGAATGGGATTGCCTAAGTGGCAGAATAGAACATTCCAGCTTGCTACATATATCAGCTGTTCTAAATTCTAAGTACCGAAGAGCTTAATATATAGCATAGTAATAATTTGTATATTCAATAGGTTCATTATTTGCCTAAAGCTGGGACCCTAAAAGGTGCTATAATCCTGGCTCAAGTTGGACCTGAGAAAAACAGCAATTAAGAGGTGGTTCTACGGTCCTCAAAACTTTCAATCTCCCAATCAGAGGTCTTCTTGCGGGATTTAGTTTATTGCCATGCCCAGGACTAAGGTATCAAAGAGTAGAACTCATCAGAACAAATTTCCATGGAAATATTTATAGAAAAGACATGAGGTGGCTACATCAATTCAATGCAAATTTGACTGAAGTGAAGATTTCAGGTCAGCACTGGTAACATTACAGACCCTTCTTTAGATTTTCTTGAGAATTTTGAGATATATAGCAGAATCATCAGACTAGACATGGCAGCAATATTTAAGGAATAGATGAATGGTAGATTTAGAAATGTGCAAGAAGGATTATAATGAGAAAAATTTTCTGGATGGCATAAAAATCAAATTTCTTATCCGCCAACTAGCAATTGATTCAATATAATACTTGTGCTTCATGACAGTAGAAAACATGAGCCCATTAATGTTAACATCAGCCATACTGATGGAAAGTAAAAAAAGACTGTTAAAATATAGCAGTTTCATTTTGGTGACATTAAAATAAATTTACAAGCCATTTCTTGCCCCAGTTAACAACAGGTTATTTTTGAGAGCAGCTTCCAGTTTTACATTGTGTGAGATATCAAACTTACTATCAAGATTTTGGCTATGTCAGCATGCTAACTGTTAAAAATCTCCAACCGTTAGAAATAGAAATTTAGTTGAAAATGTGAGTAAGTCTGTAATGGATAATGGCTTGCAATTGTTAATCAGAGAGTTGAGTTCCAATTTCCATTGGGTTTGCTATATTTATTTACACACAAGAATGCTTGGGAAAGGTATGAATCTACTACTTCTACCCCCAGTTATGGGTTAATTAGTAGGATTTGTATTAGTATATCACTAATTTCTAAAGAAAAAGAATTCTTACAATTCAAATCATTTTATGGCTTTAAATAACTTGCAAAAGGTTAATAAGCCACAGAAAATGAATAAAAAAAATCATGCTGCCGCTTCATTTTCAGCATTTCTTCATTTAACACACTACTTCCTTCTATCTCAAAATTGTGATTCATGGAGACATTCATGGCGGAATAATAAAATGGCTTTCTGGTTTCTTTTACACCAAAATAATGAGGTCATGTCATCCCTCCTCTCAGAATTTAGAGAGGCAGACCTACAAGGTGGTTTGAATTTATAGCTTTTCTTCTCCTAGACTGGTTAACAACAAAGGCTACAGGGCACACTCTGTCCTGGTATTTTACCCATAGCTGAGGGGAAGAGATGGATTCATACCTTTCACAAGTGTATTAGCATATAAGTGAATACAATGAACTCAACTGGAATTTGAACTGTGGTGGTGTTAAAATAAATTTACAAGCCATTTCTTGCCCCAGTTTGCAACAGATTGGAGGTCATTTTCAAGAACAGCTGCCAGTTTTACTTTGAGAGCTATCAAATTTATTATCAAGATTCCTCAATCCAAGCCGCTATCTATTTACTCCACCTGTTCGCATACGTGGAAATTGTCTAGCATTCACTGCCATATAAGAAAATTGTTATTACATAACATTTAAACAGTGAAGTAGAAACTTGTAAAAAATTCATACTAAGAAAATTGTCCTATAAATATTATCATCTTTATTAATATTCTGTGTGAGTTTTCCCATTGCCAGCGACTTCGTGAACATAGCTAATGTATAATGATGCTAAACGATTTTATTTCATTTCTCAATTCTGCCCCTGCCCAAATGATGTTAGTAAGCTCTGGTCTTGAACTGCTTTAATTATGTCTTATGTTTGTCATTTCTGGATGGATATTTTGAGCCACTTATTTGTATTTACAGCTTTGCAATTAAGTCTGTTCATCCGCAGCACGCATTGGTTTTGGGAAAGACAAATTCGATTGCCACAAAACAAATAGTAATAATTGCTAAAAGCATCCATCCAAGGTGTGTCTTTATAGGCGGAATAAAATTGTTTGCATTGGCAGGGCAGCTAATACTTAGTGTTTAAAAGCTGACAAAAGTCACGTTTCTGATTACTGCATGTAATGTTAGACAGGGAGGGTGCAGTTCGTTTTTGTTTGAAAATGATTTTAAGGAAATATTAAAATAAAATTAATTGCTTTTACTGAAATATTGAAATAAAATAAAAGTTTTTCTTTTTTACTGAAATGTTAAAATGAAATAAAATAATTTTTATTCAAATCTTAATAGGTAATAAAATGATTTTAGTTGAAATATTAAAATGAAAAACCAACATAGCATCATGGGAATAGTTTCTTGAGAAAAAGTAGAAAGATAAATAATATTTACAAAGAAGATAAAAACAAAAATGGTTGGCAACAAAAAAGAAAAGCCCAAAATGGTAATTACAAACTGGAAATATCAAAATCAAGCAAGTACAACAATTTAAATATTTGGGAAGCGTTTTATCAGAGGATGGAAACTGTGGCATTGGAATAATGAAAGATGCCTTCCAAGAACTAAGCAAAGTATAAGGAAACAGGAAAAATTCGTTAGAAATAAATCCATCTACTGTCCTGATTACTCTTTTCTCTTTCTGCTCATTACTAATGTTTCTGTTCCAAATTCCTCTACACCATGTAACCCCTTGCCTTTTAAAGGATGTACCACCTTGCTTAGGGGTGATACCGATTTCAAAAAAAGAACAAAGAACATGTTGCAAGTTTACTAAATGTTTGATACAAAAACAAGTAAGAAAACACTGAGTGAGCCTATAGATTCGCCTATGCCATTGTTACTAAAAACACAACAATCAGGCTATAGTTCCCAAAGTATGGCGTCACAAAGTTTGTAATATAATAGGTTGTCCAGAAAGTCCTGACTCACTTAGAAAGCGGAAAGAAAATAACAAAATTTTATGGAGTAACCCCAACATTTATTCTTCAAAATAAAATCCGTGATTCTTGACAACCTTCTACCAGCAATCAGCCAGCATCTGAATCTGTCCCAGATACCAGTTCATTGGCTGTAAATAAAAAAACTGTTAACAAGCTTCCTTCACCTCATTTTGAGTTGCTGGTCATGGAGGAAGTGTGCCATTGAGCAGAATAGGCCATAGTCACTCAGAGCAGCATCGGGACTGAATGATTTTACTTTCTTTATGGAGAGAAGTGAAATCTTTGGCTGACACAAGAAGTGGTTTATCAGAAGATCAGAAAACATGACATATGCAAAGTAAACATGGTAGCTAAGGATTCTATCTATCTATCTATCTCTGTCTCTCTCTCTCTCTCTCTCTCATATATATATATATATATATATATATATATATATATATATATATATATATATATATATCAGGTTGGCCAGAAAGTCCTGTCTCAGAAAGTGAAAAGAAAACAACAAAATTTTAGGGAGCAACACCAACATTTATTCTTCAAAATAAAGTCCATCATTCTTGACAACCTTCTACCAGCAATCAGCCAGCATCTGAATCTGTACCAGATACCAGTTCATTGGCTGTGAATAAAAAAACTGTAAACAAGCTATTTTAAACAGTAAGGAGACAGAACGCATGGTTATCGGTAAAAAGAAGAGGCCAACATATGGATTACAAATTGGAGATACCAAAATCAAGAAAGTACAACAATTTAAATATCAGAGAAGTGTTTTAACAGAGGATGGAAAGTGGGACACCAAAATCCGAATTCAAATTGGCATAGCTAAGATGCCTCCCAAAGCTAAGTAAAGTATTAAGAAACAGGAAAATCTCATTAGAACAATGTAAAGAGTACTGAATTTTTATGCCATATCAGCTGTCCTATCTGGCAGTGGATGTTGGACAATCTCATTACAATTGAAGAAGAGACTTAAAGCAAGAGAAATTTGGTTCTAGAGGAGGATGCTGAGAATACAATGGACTGAACATATGAGTAATGAGGAAGTTGGAAGGAAAATAGAAGCAAAACCTATGCTTCTATTTATAATTAGACAACAGAAATATCTAGGATACATACACCTAAATGTGCTGGGGCCTTGGCCCACAGTAATCGTTACTAATATCTTTATCAAAAGAATGGTGTAGCAGAACCCTTAACTCATTAAGAACTCTGCATAATTACTGTGAGAGAATCTTGGAAAATGCAAAAAGCAGCTACACCTAGGCAGTCCATGCCAAAAGTAGATAAGAGAAAAACTTTGTATTCGCGGGTTCTGGAAAATTGTAAATGTTATACTTAATAGAAGCAACCTATCAGTGCCTTCCATTATAAATGATCGTTAGGTTATCTTGTCCTAGCCGAATATGGCTAAGCTTTTTGCCATGGACTTTAATTCTAATTCTAGGTTAGATGACAAAGACCTGACTTCTCCCACTTCATGGGAACACAAACTTCATGATATCTCTATACTGGTTTGATAAGTTTCCAAACATATCAAAAGACATGGCTCTCTAAAGGCTACTGGTCTGGATAAAATCCTTGCATTTCACAAAAACCTTGACCCACAACTGTCTCCAATCTTGACGAAACTGTTCAACTGATACCTTAAGAAGAAATGTTTCCCAAACGTATGGAAGGTGTTTAGTTTATGCCCTGTGTTCAAGAATGCAGGCGAGTTCTCATCTACCATCACAATATCACCTCATAAGTTGTTTTAATGTCATTAGTAAACTTTTTGGAGCTATCATATAAAAGAAAGTCAATGAATACCTCAACAAAAACAAACTTCCGAGTAGTAAACAGTATGATTATCCCTCTTCTCGGTCCACTGCTGAAGCTCTTGATATTAAAAATCTTGAGAGAGTGATCACCCAAGATATCTCGAAGGTTTTGGTAAGGTGTGGCACAGAGGTAGCTAAGCAAATTGACCAGCTGTGGAAATACTGAAAGAGTTCTCTCACTTATCTAGTATTTCTTGCCAGGGAGTTCTATGAAGGTTGTTGTTAATGGTCAGGCAGATGATATCATTGTTGGCATCCCCAAAGCTCTTTCCTACTATTTTTCTGCTTTATATCAACAATCTGCCCAAGAACACACTCAGTAAAAATATATGCTGGGTAATAGTGCACCTCCAAATATCTTGATAATCAAACCAAAAATGGTGTATTGCTGCCCTATCTGGGCTGGAGGTGTCCAATCCTCACATTCCAGCTTGTATCATTTTAAATGTACCTGTCACCTTATACCCTGATCTGTCTTTACAAGAGTCAGATCAGATCAAAAATGGTGTATTGCTGCCATATCTGGGTTGGAGCTAACTAATCCTTAATTTCTTTCTTATATATACTTTGGCAGCAGCTGAATATCAGAATAGAAGAGAGACAAAGGCAGTAAGAAAAGGAAAAGAACTGAGAATTTGGTACATTTTGCTTCATCTTAACATTGAATCTAATCATGAAATGTCTTATTCCTTTCCAAGTGATTGTAAAAGTAATCATGACAACATTTCCTTCATCTTAACAATGAATCCAATGATGAAATATGTTATTCCTTTCCAAGCGATAGTGAAAGATATCAGGAATCCATTTGCTCCATCTTAACATTGATGCAATGATGAAATGTCTTATTCATTTCCAAGCAATAGTGAATACAATCCAAATGACATTTCATTCTCCATAACATTAGATCTAATGAGGAAATGTCTGATTCCTTTGGAAGTGATATTCACTATCAGGATGACATTTCTTTGATCATATTATTGGATCTAATGATGAAATATTTGATTACATATTGTGAAATAAGTATGATAGTAAAATCAATCAGAATTTTGCAGGCTTTGAAAGAAACTAAATAACAGTAAAACATTTTTTTTATTTACACTTAGTTGTTTGATTTTTTTAACGGCATGTCAACACCTCTATGAGTTATTTAATGCTGAAATCTAAATATTTTTAACACCATTTTATACTTTCAGGATAAAAGGTATATTTTTAGATATATAGATTATAGATCATAAAATATTAAAATATATTGTTGGTAATTTTTTTATAAAAATCTATTGCTGGTAATTTTACTATGAAAATGTATTGTTGGTCATTTTTCTGTAAAAATATACTGTTGAGTTGTGTTTGGGGGCTTACAGGTTCTTCCATCCCAGGTCAGGGTGGGCCTGGGACCACCAGCAATTAAGAAGTGGTTCCACGATCCTCAAAACGTCTAATCTCGTGATCAGAAGCCTTGCTGCTGGATATAGTTTATCGTCATACCCAGAACAATTCATTTTATGGTATTTTCTTATTTGGATCTTCTGAGCTATTTTGCGTTTAGATCGATATATACTAATTTCTAAAGAATTAACTGAATTTTTTGCTGCAAAAAATCTTTCCGATACGACTACAGATACTTTTTTCAAAAGTATACCCTAAAATAATTGTGCGTCTTATACATCAGTGCGTATTATGTTATGAAACATAAGGTAATCCAGTTTTAACGACGTTTTTATAATAAATAAAATGATAGGTATAAAACACGTGTCCCCTGGTATATTTTTCCCACAACAATTATTGCAGTCTCGAATGTGAGTCCCGGTATATGAATAAAGTAATATCAAAACTATATACAAACAAACGACAATGTATTATTGACAAAAAGTATATACATTGACAACAAAGAAGAAAATATTTAAACTAGAGAATTTTTTTTTTGTGTGTAAAATGTGTGTGTAGAAGTCCGAGTGAAAAGTGTTACACTGAAGAAAGCGAAGTGAACGTGTGTTCCCCAATGAGGTGGGTGGACGTATTTTTACCACGTGCGACTACATCATGTTGTCTAAGAGAAAAAGGAAAGAAGAGGATGACAGAGAATTTCATTCCCTGTATATAGACTTAAGGAGTATCCGCTTAAAAAGAAGGATAGAAGAGGATGACAGAGAATGTCATTCCCTGTTTATAGACTTAAGGAGAGAGCCCTTAAAAAAGGAAAGAAGAGGATGACAGAGAATGTCATTCCCTGTTTATAGACTTAAGGAGAGAGCCCTTAAAAAAGGAAAGAAGAGGATGACAGAGAATGTCATTCCCTGTTTATAGACTTAAGGAGAGACCCCTTAAAAAAGGAAAGAAGAGGATGACAGAGAATGTCATTCCCTGTTTATAGACTTAAGGAGCGTCCCATCAAAAAGGAAAGAAGAGAATGAGAGTGAATGTCATTCCTTGTTTATAGACTTAATGGAGCGTCCCATTAAAAAGGAAAGAAGAGGATGACAGAGAATGTCATTCCCTGTTTATAGACTTAATGAAGCGTCCCATTAAAAAGGAAATTAGAGGTTGACAGAGAATGTCATTGCATGTTTATAGACTTAAGGAGCGTCCCCTTTTCCTATTTTCGTTTGAATTGAAGACTCCCTTTTATCAGGAAAAATAATATCGTATTAAATACGATATATATATATATACTATCATATTATAATTCTGCCTGTATAGTATAATATAATATTAAAATAATATTTGAACATGAAAAATAATCAAACTTAAATGTGGACGCCAAAATGTTCCAAAAAGCGAATGAAGTTTGAATCATTTAATCGAGATTTTTAGAAATGTGGCGGACCGGAAAATGTTCAGCATCCCTTTGTACTTTCGGACTAAGATCGTTTCTACATATTCATGATATCAACATAATCCTCCGCAGATCAACATGACTTAATAATCTGAAGCGTAAAATGGTCACTGTCTGACAGACAATCATGAAGTCGGCGGCCATTAACTGTAGAAGCGACAAAGACATTAAAGATCAGACGGAAACATCAGAGCTTAACCTGTCTCGTGACCCACAGTTATAATCATTATTTATATAGAATGGACGGGACGTTGAGATTTCCAAGCACGACATTTAAATGACATCATATGCCTACGTCTGGCCCACTCGGGACAGCTAAGATGGAAAAAACAACTGCACGAAAAACTGTTTTCCTATTTTGAAAGAGAATAATACACTATACATTGTCTTTTGTCGACGTTGTTGCTTTAATACTGCCATTAACAGATGACTAGTTGAAAGAGTTCAAACAATAACATAATGAAAGTTAAACATTGTATCTTAAAAGAAAGTTAGAAATGTGCTGAATAATAATTTTAAATTTCTTTAAAGACAATGGCATGAATAGAGGAGGTTGGATGGGACGTGTGTCCAGGCATCAAATCTGATTAACAACGAATAATCCTATTATAACTGTGTTTGTCCCCTCACCGCACTACTTGTTAGTTCGCGCGACTCTTATGCTCTGCCAATGCGTAATAAATACTTGAGTATTTGATCGAGTGGAAGGACTCTACTCGATTGCAGTTTTAAAATGACAGAAAAAAAAAAGAAGTGAAGAGAGAAAATTAGATTAAGCTGATCAGAACAGATACTACACTTTGATCTTAGCTAAAAGACCGAGAAGCGTTTGTAGTATATCTAGTTTAATGTGGGGAGCCCTAGTGCATGTACATGCAACCCTCAGTTGCGCTGGCATCTCTATTACTACCGATACCCACATCTTTAGTGCAACGAGGAAGCTACCGCTGCGGGTAGCCATTTCCCGCAACCGGTCATCACTCAGTAATATTTTCTGTTGCACGCTGTCCCCAGACCGAGACAGAACTGAGAGAGGAGAAGCAGTTTATCCGCCCGAGGGCAGATACTACACTTTGATCTCAGTCAAAAGGCTGAGAACCGATGCGAAGAGCGATTTGAACAGTAACTTTAACAAATGCACCCATACACACTAGTGACTAAACTCCCACAAAAGATATTTTGAAATACGATAAAACATCTTTTTTAATTTCATACACAAATCCTAACCACAAGCCTACATACATTGAAACTCAGCATAATTCTTCTACATATTTTATTTCAACTGATCGCACTTGATCAACTGTTATGGAGTGGTTTCACAGTGGAGGCTTGTATTTGTACTAAGTCGGTCCTAAAATAGGTTCGACGTACAAAACGTTAGGAACTTGATATAATAGGTAAGGACGCAGAGAAATCTAGTTGTGGTCGCTGATACTTTGGTATCCGACTAACGGTCGTCCGGCATCGACTGACCAACGATATTTAGTCACCCCCCCACGAGGTCGTCATGTGGCACAAGGCCTTTTTAACGTGGGATATCCGAGCCCGTGGGCTCGGCCAAAAATATGCCCATTGAACCCGTATAAACGGGTTCAGGGTCGGTTTACCTCCCCGAAAGAGAATCCGCCCTTCGGCGTAGCCTCCTTCGGGTTCCTCCCCGCCCGAAGGCAGAGAGTTCAACCGAACAGTCAGTCGACTGACTGAGCGACTGACTGAGCGACTCCTACTAATCCTACTTATTATAGTTGAGAGAGTCTATTAACTATAGAATACGTGTGTCTCACTATAACATCAACAATATCTATCTTGATTGTGTATGTTCAATTGATATAAAATGAATGTTATTTGTTAAACCTTTGATCACGTTGTCCTCATTTTTGATTCCTCCTGAATGATTTTACCTTCAATGTTCTTATTTTTATATTTCTTGTGGATGAATTTCTTGTGAACATTTCTAAATCTTCTGATAACCTAACCTTCTGATACCCAAAATACATTCGCCAATCTGCAACACACTTCTTAAAATAATGACCAGCCTTCACGTTTATGATTGTCATTCTGATATTTTGTTAATGTTAAGTTTAAATATTTAACAATGTGTTAGGGGGAATTTCTACGGATATTTTATTGTCACAGAAGTAGCAGTGAGCTCATTCAATCATTAACTGAAGAATCAAGTCTTATAAAAAAAAAATGAAAATAGGCAAACCGTGTAATTTTCACGGGTCTTTCTAGTCAAAATAAACAGCGAAATCGTTCTTCCAGGGTACGCAGCGGACTGGCAAGATGGCATCTAGCGAATTAAAACTGACAGGGTACAGATAAAGAAACCGTATATATCGGGACAGAAGAGATTTCAAGAGAAAGAGATGGAGAACTAGAGACAAAAGAAAGGACAAACAAACAAAAACAAAAAAAAGAAAACAGCGATAAGGTTATGGTTCATGCTGTACCGAGACACACTAGCACGACCCTCTTAAGGGTGATACCCACTAACCGCACTAGGCGGTCGGATGAGGCAGAAGGCCGAGTTTATTGTGGGGTATCCGAGCCTGTAGGCACGGCCAAAAATTCCCCGTAGACACCGTAAAAAACGGGACCGGGAAGCTGTCTCCCGTGACGAGACTCTGCCCTTCGACATAACCTCGTCTGGGGATCCTCTCTCTTCAGAGGCACAGAGTCTGACCAGCAAATCTGGAGACGAATCTTCAACTGCAGGATATCTACCAACCGCACCCCCACCCCGTAGTCAGATGTGGCACAAGGCCCAATTTAATGTGGGGTATCCGAGCCTGTAGCCTCGGCCAAAATTCCCCGTAGACACCGTAAAAAAACGGGATCGGGAAGCTGTCTCCCGAGACGAGACATAACCTCGTCTCGGGATCCTCTCTGTCCAGAGGCACATAGTTTGACCAGCAAATCTGGAGACGAACCTTCAACTGCAGGATATCTACCAACCGCCTCCCGTGGTTAGATGTGGCACACGGCCGAATTTAATGTGAAGTATCCGAGCCCGTGAGCTCGGCCAAAAATTCCCCGTAGACACCGTAAAAAACGGGATCGGAAAGCTGTCTCCCGAGACGAGACTCTGCCCTTCGACATATCCTCGTCTCGGGATCCTCTCTGTCCAGAGGCAGAGAGTTTGACCAGTATACTAACCAAAGTAATCCGGATAATGATAGTGATCATTTATTTAAAAGAGTTTGACATGTGTCAAGTGACAACAAGTTCCTATACTAATATTTTTCCCGCTCTTATTTACTAGGCAGGCTCATGGCAGGTTCGTTCCTCTCAATTCTGGCAGGTCATGAAGCCATGACAGAAACAAGGGGTATATTTTTAAAGGATATATAGGTATAGAAAGGCATGCAGGGATGTGAATTCATGCCTTTTATAAGAGCTTTATTACTAAGGGAACATAAACACTTTGTGCCGGTAATTTTTTTTCACTCGCTGTTTAGTCGTTCTACTAAAACAACCATAGCTGTTACGATGCCAAAATTTGATATAATCAATACATTATAGCTTAATTTCTAAAGAAAGAATGATATTCCAAAGAATTAGATATATATATTATATTACTATAAGACGCACTGCAAATGAGTATATTACGGATTTTCAGCAGGATATCTACCAAGCGTCCAACGCGGACAGATGTGGCACGAGGTCGAATTTAATGTTGGGTATCAGAGCTCGTAGACTCGGCCAAAAATTCCCCGTAGACACCGTATAAAACGGGGTCGCGTAGCTGTATCCCGAGCCGGGACTCTGCCCTTCGACATAGCCTCGTCTGGGAATTCTCTCTGTCCAGAGGCCAGAGAGTTTGACCAGCACACTGACCGAAGTAATCCGGATAGTGATTATTTTCTTTATATATTGTAAATCGTTTACAATTCTGCATTACTTCATGGGGGTTAGGTGATATTAAGTGAAAACTACATTAATTTAAAAAAAAAAAAGAACCCTATTAAGTGTGCCACGAAATATTGTCATGGCATACACACACACACATAAACACACACACACAAATATATATATATATATATATATATGTGTGTGTGTGTGTGTGTGTGTGTGTGTGTGTGTGTGTTGTGGAAGTAGTAATGGTACAGCATTAGTATCTGAATAAATAAATAAGTATTAAACTTTTATCTACATTATTTTGACTGTTATCCTCAGCTTCATTGCCATATTCACAACGTTTCGGCCGTTGTACGCTCCGGCCTCCTTTAGGTAATTGAAATTTCGAATCGAAACCTTTATTTCGACCATCGTTGTAGATTGTTCTAGTTCCCCGTGCCATGCCTCTTCCGAATATCTCGGTTATCTCAGTTATGCATCGCAAGGACACAAGGCCCAGTGGATAAAGTCGTTGCTTATATCCAGTGACTAAACCCAAAGAGTTGTAAGTTTAATACCAGGCTACAGCAGTTGGTGAGCCAAAAACGTCGGAGAGTTGAGTTAAAGGGAAATAACTGAGACGCCCGGAAGAGGCATGGCACGTGGAACTAGAATAATCTACCCCGGTGGACGAAATAAAGGGTTCGGTTCAAAAATTCCAATCTCCTGGAGAAGGCCGCAGTGTGCAATGGTCGAAACGTTGCGAATATCGCAATGAAGATGAGGATAATGTAAATAATGTAAATAATCATAGTACCTCATCTCAGAGATATAGAAAGATATATTGAACCTATTCCCATCATTGTGTTCACTGTTTTTCGATTATATTGTTTTAAATAACTAGTTTTAATATTCATTTATAAAAAGTATTTTTTTTTTTTTTTTTAATTCGAAGAAATCACGAAAAAAACACCAGGCTCATGTTTCACACTAAATACGCTGCATAACTAGTTTAATAGAAATATAGAAATAAAGTTAGTTCATATTTGTGTGGTTTTATTTAATAACATTTAAATACATGCTCTTTAAAAATGTTGCTAAGTGTGTCGTGATATTTTCATTTGGCCCTAGGTGTGCCTTTGCTTAAAAAGGTTGAGAAAAACAATGGGTTAAACCAACATGAATTTCCAAAGACTACTTCCTAGTTGTCTTTAGAAACGCTCGAACGTCCGCGTACACGCCTGAGTGTCCACGCATATATGCACCTACAAAAAGACTGAACAACTTTCCACTTCCTACAATGACGCTTTTCTCGCCCCAGGAAACTATTGAAGTATAGAAAAAAAAAAAAGAGGTTCCCAGATCGTTGAGCAAATAAAATAAGCTTGTTCTAATATAGTATCTCTGTCCTATGACAGTTGTTACCTAACATTCAGCGTAGGATGTGCGAATGCAAATATACCAACTATTATGAGACAGAGAAAGTAATAAATATTCCAATCCAAAATTGGAACGATTGCCACAAGCTAAAAGCTGAATTCCACGGCCTGCAGCAATAAGCGACATCATTAAAAGAGGTTTGGATGCAGCTGGGTTCCCTTCCCAAATCGAACCCGTAGGCCTCGACCGCGGTGATGGAAAGCGGCCGGATGGCATTACCATTTTCCCTTTTAAAATGGGGAAGTCGTTGATTTGGGATGCGACCTGTGCGGATACATTTTCGGCCGGTAATTTGATCAGGTCCGCGGTTGAGCCGGGGTCCGTCGCCCGGGACGCAGAGATAAAAAAAAATAGTTAAATATTCTTCTCTTGCTGATAAATATTTTTTTTTTTTACTCCTGTGGTAGTTCTGGGATTATTGGCCCTCATTCGATGGCGTTTTTTCAGAGGATTGGCGCGATTGCGTCTCGATTAAGGGATGAGCCTCACGAAATGGGGGTGGATCTTGCAGCGTGTCTCACTGGCCATGGTTCGAGGTAATGCTTTCTCCATCATTGCAGCTGGTAGAGGATTGAACAGAAATTGTTTATAGTTACTTTTTTTTTCAATAAATCAGTTCCTCATTGTTCAAAAAAAAAATACTCATGATATGCTACAATGTCTCACAGAAAATAGAAGCTAAAATGACACCGACACTTATACTCAGAAAGCTGTAGCTGAAATTACTGGGACACACAATGAGGAAAGAAGGTTCAGAGAATTTGACACTCACAAGGGCAAGATTAGCAGAGGAGAAACAGCGCTTAAGTAATTAAATGAATTCGTGTAAATAATTGACAGCACAAGAACAAAGACGGATAGCACAAATGTCAGAAAAGTATGGAAGGCCATGATCACACACGTCCTAAACGGATATATCATTTTAAAAGAAGAACAAGGCTTTATTCTATTAATACATAATAGTTTTTTTGCTCTTAACAGTTAATCTTAGGAAAGGTTTTGAATATGAATTTTGCGATGATCTTATCGGCTTAAGTTTAACGAACATCAAAGACGCATTCCAAAAGCTAGGCAGAGTATTACGAAACAGGAGGATTTCGTTGGTAACAAAGAAAAGAGTACTGAATTGCTACGTGATAAAGGTCTTCCTTTACGGCAGCGAATGTTGGATGGACTTCTTAAGAGACTCGAGACAACAGAGGTATTGTTCTATAGAAGGATGCTAAGGATACCATGGACCGAACATGTGAGCAACGATGTGGTTCTGGAGAGGATACAAACAAAGAGGGAGCATATCTTCAACATCAGAAAGAGGCAGCTGAAATTTCTGGGACACGTAATGAGAAAGAAAAGCTTGGAAAACCTGATACTTACAGGGCGGATAGAGGGAAAGAGGGTCAAGGGAAAGCAACGCGTGACATACTTAGCGAGCAAGTGGACGGCAGAACTCCGTCTAGGAGATGTAGCAAAAAGACAAAACTTATTAAGAACTATAAGGGATAGGAGAATGTGGAGAGCCATGACCGCCTACGCATTGAAGGGACATGTCACATAAAAGAAGAAGATCCAAGTGCGATCCATTTGTCAGATAATATGGGCTGTTTTTTCTAACCGCTTCACCTCAAGCAAGACAATAAAGCCACTGAGATGCAAAGGTCACCGAGTGTGAGAGAATATGAGAAAAGACTAAAATTATTAAGTAGAAACAACAGCAAAGTAACAGAAAACAGAAGATAATAATTGACATTGCATTTAACATTTTGAAGATCAAAGTTGACATGAAAGCAAGAAGACAAAAGATAGTTCCGTATGGGGGAAAAGTTGGTCTTCAATCTGTCTTATCTTAAACTTAGCAAGCCACAATTACTGACCCAAACATACCACATTATTCCTAACACACACACACACACACACACACACACACACACACACACACACACACACACACACAAACACACACAAAAATAAATTCTTACCTGATGTAATGAATATGCATACACCTGGGTTCCCCCTCACAGTAATATGATTGGCTGGTGTCAGCCATAAATACAGACTGATGTGGAGGTACAAGGAAGACGCCTATTGAGGACGCCTATTGACGATGCCTATTGGCTACGCCTATAGTCTTCGCCTATTGCCTACTCCCATTGCCTACCACTACGACGAGGACCCGTCCATTACGGTTACCTGCTAGATTGTCCTACTCGGTTACAGTAGTCCAAAACCACTTTGCGACTTCGAACAAATATATCCCTTTCCGGGACATATCATTACGATTCTTACTACAGCCAGGATAATATCTCAAGGTCTCTATGAAGTCCTAAGTGGTTCCGATATGTACAATCTGTTTGTAGGGGGGTGGGAACTGGATATAAAATACCAACATTTAAAAATGAAACCCCAGTGAATATTTACAATGATTGCAATTATATAGCCGAAAGTTCATCAGAACAATTAACATGAAAGTATTTATAGAAAAAGTCAAAAGGAAGATACGTTACAGTGGTGGGAAAGAGGCTAATGCCGAGATGCTGTGTCAGGACCAATAACATTGCAGATTTTTCTTTGTATTTTATCAAAAATTACTAAATACATATTTGTTGTTAATATACCTATTGTGAAACATGTGTAAATATTTCCACGTATATTTTATTTAAGCATCTTAACTATTTGGGGGGGATCTAGTTGCAAACTCGCCAACTCTAAGGTATTCAACAAATATTTCGATTTGAGTAACAACTTTGTAATTCGATAGAAGATCAGATTTAATTTGTAAAATCTTTGTGTAAATAATACCTGAAAGTTGTCATTGGCAATTTGTGAGGGTACTATTTGTCCACTTGTGGGTACCTTAAAGGCAAGCTTTGAATCATATTCTAAGTACGGTCGTACAAACATCTACAGCCCCCTATACACATAATGCATAATGACGAGACTTTGTCAGAATTTGTATTCCGACATATACAGGATAGCGGAAGTGATGAATACCTTATGTTAGGGTATAACATTCAAACAAAGGTGGACGGCCAACCGTTAAGACCCATTCCTTTCATTTTGTCGTTATTAGAGCGACTATTGGATTTACTTTGCTTTTATGTCTCTCTTAAAAGGTCTAGTGTACAGAATACATTGTAGTGTCACATGTATGTCCAAACATTTCACCCCTAGGTAAAGCAATAAAGCCACTAAGACGCAAAAGACTACCATGTGTTGCTCATCAACATATATAAGGAGGAGCTGAAAATATCTCAACCTGATACAAATGGGTGTTGAAAAGTTCGCAGTCTGACCAAGCAATTAATCTTTCTTCTTGCGGGGGTGGTTTGCAGATGAGTCAAGCCATGCAAATATTGGACACCTTATAAAATTAATCTAAATTATTAACACAAAATCTTAAGTTTGTACTGCTTGTTTTTAATTATTTCACCCCAAGTAAGGCAATAAAGCCACTAAGACACAAGGTGTTACTTAATGTTAGAGCATATGAGAAAAACACTATTAAGGAGAAAGAACAATAAAAGAACAATAATTAAAAAGACCGAAGATAACGGTTCACATCGTTAATTTAAAATTAACGACGTGAATCATTTAAATTTATTGACTTGACTGGGCAGTAAGAAGCCAGAAGCGAGTTTCCACAAGCGAGAAGTGCGATCGAAGAAACTATTAGCATAGAACTTAAGGCTATATCTATCCTAGCCATTTCAACTGTAAAATGGTGAGACCTTGCCGCCAATCTAGTAGTGCGTTCAAATTCATAAATCTAGGTACCAACGAGGAAAGTGATATTTATTCTGTACAATACAGAAATGTGGCACAAGGCCGAAAAGGGGATTGGGGAAAGGACGGTCTTCTTCTGTCTTAACTATAACTTAGCTAGCCGCAAACACTGACCCAATCGTACGAAACAATATTCTTTACACCAAAACAATACATTCATACGTACCTTTCTTACTACAACCACCATAATACCTCTTTGACTCTATGAAACTAGTCCCCATATTTACAATTCGTTGTCTGTGCGGGGAAGGGAATAAAACAACAATACTAAAATATTACCAACGAGGAAAATTATTACCATGAAAATATTTATAGAAAAAGTCATAAGGAAGAAACGTGACTGAAGCCGAAATACTCAGAAAAATAATATTGCAGTTTCTTCTTTGGATTTTATCACGAATCTCTAAATATGCAGGGTGTATCAAAAGCACTTACAAACATTGGGGTCTGATACCTCACACCAAAACAAAGAAAAAATATCCATATAAACATATGTCCGCAAATCCTTCGTTTTTGAGTTATCAAGTTTAAAGAAAGTTTACGGTAGATGGCGCTGTATTGCCATAGGTCTAGGTTATATTTGTCATTCATTTATATTTGTGGCTAGTCTGTCTTCAACTTTTAACGTCTGTAGTAGTGAGTTATTTGAGAAGTGTTCCGTTTAACATCTGCAAGATATTCATATCGTGAGCAGACACATAGGATTTTTGCATATGGCCGCGCGAATGGTAATGGACGTGCACGGCTGTATCAGATTACGTTTCCATACCGAAGGTAGCCAAATTATCCAAATTTTGCTGCTGCTTATCGTAACGTTACTGAGATAAGATCTGTGCCATCACAAACTATGGATCAAGGAAGACCGACATCCGCCTGTACTCGTGACCACGAAGAACACATTCTATAGGTTGCTGGAGACGATACAGGTATCATCGCACATCATGGAGCCCTAGCATGTCGTACTTTTCCTCGTACCGTAAGGAGGGAACTTCAAGAGCAACTCCTGTATCCGTATAGGCCAGAAAATCTATTTAAATCACAAATCAAAGCCTATAAAATCTATTTAATCACGAATCAAAGCCAAAAAATCTATTTGATCACAAATCAAAGCCTAGAAAATCTATTTGATCACAAATCAAAGCCAGAACGTCTATTTGTTCACAAATCAAAGCCAGAAAATCTATTTGATCACAAATCAAAACCAGAAAATCTATTTGATCACAAATCAAAGCCGGAAAGTCTATTTGATCACAAATAAAAGCCAGAAAATCTATTTGATCACAAATCAAAGCCAGAACGTCTATTTGATCAAAATCAAATCCAGAAAATCTATTTGATCAAAAATCAAATCCAGGAAATCTATTTGACCATAAATCAAAGCCAGAAAATATATTTGATTAAAAATCAAATCCAGAAAATCTATTTGATCCCAAATCAAATCCAGAAAATCTATTTGATCATAAATCAAATCCAGAAAATCTATTTGATCATAAATCAAATCCAGAAAATCTATTTGATCAAAAATCAAATCCAGAAAATCTATTTGATCCCAAATCAAAGCCAGAAAATCTATTTGATAAAAAATCAAATCCAGAAATTCTATTTGATCATAAATCAAAACCAGAAAATCTATTTGATCACAAATCAAAGCCAGAAAATCTATTTAAATCACAAATCAAATCCAGAAAGTCTATTTGATCACAAATAAAAGCCAGAAAATCTATTTGATCACAAATCAAATCCAGAAAATCTATTTGATCCCAAATCAAAGCCAGAAATTCTATTTGATCATAAATCAAAGCCTAAAAAATCTATTTGCTCACAAATCAAAGCCAGGAAATCTATTTGATCATAAATTCTAGCATGTCGTACTTTACATAGTACCATATGGAGGATACTTCAAAAGCAGCTCCTGTATCCGTATCATTTGCAACGCCTTTCACCCCCTGATCACTCAACACAGGGGAACTTTTGCCGATGGTTTATTGCACAAACTCCCGATCCGTTGTTTGTTTCTGCAGTCTTGTTTACGAATGAGACTACATTTGGAAGAAATGGCATAACAATTTTACACAAACAGCTTTTGTGGGAGGATTGAAATCCCCATGGTAAAATACAGGCTAGACACCAGCATCAATTTACGATTAATGTTTGGGCTGGAATTGTAGTTGACTGTCTGGTAGGTCCATATGTTCTTCCAGCACGTCTTACAGGAGATTTATTTCGAACACACTTACAGACATGCTAGAGGATGTACCCCTGCTAATAGGAAGACGTATGTCGTTCATGCATGATGGAGCTCTAGCACATTTTAGTCACTGTTCGCGATGCACTGGCTGATGTTAACAATGAAAGATCAATAGTTAGGAGAGGACCGGTTCAACAGTCTGTACGTCCCCCCGGCGTCAGCTCTTTTTTAAATTTATTTATATCTGTGGGGTCACCTAAAACAATTAGTTTATACAGCAGACATTAATAATGCCAATTAATATATCATGAGGCCTTTCCAAAAGCATTCGACACCGTGGGAGTATTTGAAAGATTCGCCAGTCAATGATCCGACGAGTGCATGCATGTGTAGAAGCAAGCGGAAGACATTTTGAAAATTTGTTATGAGTTGCTGTGTTGAGGTAAAACGATGGTTTTTTGAACATATGTTTATATAGACATTTACCTTGTTTTGATGTCAGAAACCCGCCCCCATTTCTGTGAAAGTAATTTTGATACACCCTGTATTGCAGAAGCACAATATCGGATGTGGCATCAATATCCAAAGCAAGAACGAATGGCATATTTAACAGATTCTGGCGTTAATAATTTCCTAGCACAACACAGTGAATAGAAATATATAGAAATAGAAAAGGAAAAAAATAACAGATAAACTTATACACGTAAGTGCGTACTGCTTTTTAAATCATAAGTTCGAAATCTATTTGATCATAAATCAAAAGCCAGAAAATATATTTGATCCCAAATCAAAGCCAGAAAATTTATTTGATCATAAATCAAAGCCTAGAAAATCTATTCGATCACAAATCAAAGCCAGAAAATCTATTTGATCACAAATCAAAGCCTTGAAAATCTATTTCTTCATAGATTAAAGACAGAAAATCTATTTGATCACAAATCAAAGCCAGAAAATATATTTGATCCCAAATCAATGCCAGAAAATCTATTTGATCCCAAATCAAAGCCAGAAAATCTATTTGATCGCAAATCAAAGTCAGAAAATATATTTGATCACAAATCAAAGCCAGAAAATATATTTGATCACAAATCAAAGCCAGAAAATATATTTGATCACAAATCAAAGCCTAGAAAAGCTATTTGATCACAAATAAAAGCCTAGAAAATCTATTTCTTCATAGATTAAATCCAGAAAATCCATTTGATCACAAATCAAATCCAGAACGTCTATTTGATCACATATCAAAATCAGGAAATCTATTTGATCACAAATCAAAGCCAGAAAATCTATTTGATCACAAATCAAAGCCAGAAAGTCTACTTGATCACAAATCAAAACCAGGAAATCTATTTGATCACAAATCAAAGCCAGAATATATATTTGATCACAACTATCGATTTCAAAAACCGAGCAAGAAATTTTTCTCGTCGGCTTCTTTTTACGTTGTAAACTTCCTAGAAAAGTGCAGAAATATCGCGAAGAAATGCAATGAAATCTGAATGTGACTATTCAGTCAATACAAGGCCCAAGGGCTACTCAAGGTAGAAGATTACTGAGCAGGTTTGTTGTAATGGAGGGGAAGTCGTCTTCTTTTTGCGCCGTGTCCCTTTCTGTCCTGCGTATCTTTTAATAAATCTTGTCTTTCTGGGTACATCATGAGGTAAGTGGGTTTGAAAAATCTGATACTCACAGGAAAGTTTGAGGGCTAGAGGGAGAGTGGCAAGCAGCGCAAAACCTAACTAACGAGCTTGAAATGTTTCTGCAATTATTTATGGAATGGGATGAATCAAAGTATTGTACTTAACCCTAGGCACTAACCATCAATTAAAGTTACACCACTACTAACCATGGGTATATCATACCCGATTTTGAAAATATCAAAAAAAATATTAAATATAAATCTTTATTTGAAATATTTTGCATGCAGGCACTTCAAACTTTGTACTTTGAGTTAACATTAATAGGAACTGAAAAACATTATTTAGGTAAGAAAATCAGGTACTGAAAATTGTTATTGAAAGTAGGAAAATTTGCGCTGGGTACTATATACCCATGGTTAGTGTTCTAG
Organism: Acanthosepion pharaonis; assembly: GCA_903632075.3. Lineage (NCBI taxonomy): Eukaryota > Metazoa > Mollusca > Cephalopoda > Sepiida > Sepiidae > Acanthosepion > Acanthosepion pharaonis. The sequence continues at coordinate 109,890 of CAHIKZ030002043.1, read as the reverse complement.
GGTTAAAAAAAATGGCAGCCAAAAGTCTCAATTCCATTTCCTCCAAGACTCAAAATGGACAAAATTGGTTACAATTTGAATTTATTTATTTACCAGATAGATAATATCCATCTAATGGCATATTGCAATAAAAGGAAATAAGTCTTTGAAATATTTCTTGTAGAGGCTCCCTATGGGGCATAGTATCGCGGCCAATCCTTTGTGGTACAATCTCAGATTAATAAACACTGCCGATATAAACAACTTATTATTTTAATATCATATCCCTTCAGAAGGGAGTCGATCATTACTTTTGACAGCTTTTTTCTTTTTCCTTCAGAACGTATGCGATCATTGCTCTCCACTTAATTCTCTTCATGTTCACCTTGAATCTAGAGACTACCTACGAAATATAATGCCACATCCTCACTAGGCAAGATGTTGATGCTGAGGAGTAAGTAGATTTTACAGGGTGAACTTACAATCCTCACGCCCAAACGGAATGTAATAGTTATCATTCTCCTTGACTGGCTATCAACCAGGACCAAACATGATGGTCAGATAACCGTCGAGTAAGGCATAGTACACCATTATTTCTGTAGCTGATATCGGGCCTTAGAAACTGCCCCGTATATATTGCTATATATCTAACAATATTAATTTAATTACTGTAATCCTGTTTGTATAAGACGTAGTTTTTTTTCATTAACCCTAGAACAATATCCATCAATTAATGTTACGCCACTACTAACCATCGGTATATCATACCCGATTTTGAAAATAAAAAAAGAAAGGTAAAAAAATCAAGTACTGAAAATTGTATTTTAAAATAGGAAAAGTTGCATTGGTACTATATACCCATGGTTTGTGTTCTAGGGTTAATGCATGTCCAGTTGCATGCTGCACCAATATAAAAAAGAAGCAATTAACACTAGAAGCTAAAGTGTCTGCCGACAATACGTGCGAGCGTCACAGACATCTAGGAATAAAATTGTAGTTATCTGGAACTTGAGTCAAACGGATGTTATGTGCGCCTTCGCCACGCTTGTTACACTGAATGTTAAGGAATGTAACTCAAGTAGCTACAGCTTCTCGACAGGAAATGTGTAGAATGAACAGTTTTTATTGGTATGTTTTTACATCCACGTAGATAATTTTTCAGTTCACTTTAACCGTATACAAAAACTTATTAATATTACTACATTGAATACACACAGGCTTTCGGCCATATTATGTTAAAAAATTGGATCTCTGAAGTTAAGCAAAGTTGAACCTCGTCAGTAACTAGATGGTCGACCGCTTCGGAATGCCAGATGTTCTATGCGCCTGCCAACATGCAATGGGTCGCGATAGGATAATGACCCATTCCTCCCAGTGAACGATAAAGATGACGAGATCTTGGGAAGACTTACGCCCAACAAAGGGCCTTCACAGTCTGGGAAGATGAGTCATACAGTTTTAAACAGGTAAATCCAGATGAGAAAAATAAACACATGATTGCTACCATACAAGGTTATATGGAGTTAATAGAACAAATATAATTAGTTCTTTATTTCTTTATTAGAAATAAGAACTCTCTTTAAGATTTGAAAATGTTCTGTTGCTGTTAAATGTAAATACACATGTATATGAATTGATGTTTCACATAAATCTAAAATCTTTGATTAATCTTTGAACTTCAGTCCTGAATATGACAAAAAGCTACATCAGGCAGCAAGGCCTCTGATTGGGAGATTGGAGTTTTTAAGGAGCGTGGAACTAAGGAATATACGTTGACTTCTTATTTTATATGTCAAGTTCTCTCAGGACATGCGAGATAATGGTTCTCCACAATTTCTTGCCTTTTATTTCACTCAGTAATTTTACCGTCTTTCTTTGTTCCTGCTGGTTCATTCATTCATTGTCCTGGGTATGACGATAAACTACATCTGGCAGCAAGGCCTCTGATTGAGAGATTGGAGTTTTTAAGGAGCGTTGAACTAAGGAATATACGTTGACTTCTTATTTTATATGTCAAGTTCTCTCAGGACATGCGAGATAATGGTTCTCCACAATTTCTTGCCTTTTATTTCACTCAGTAATTTTACCGTCTTTCTTTGTTCCTGCTGGTCCATTCATTCAGTGTCCTGGTATGACGATAAACTACATCCGGCACCAAGGACTCTGATCGGGAGATTGGAGCTTTGCGCGGAAGCACCTCTTAATTACTCTTGTTCCAGATCGGCACTGATCCGATGTGATAGCCCGTGTCAGGGTGCCAGCTGTGGGCAAATAATGAACTCCCAAACAAAAACAAAATACTATAAAAGTATAGAAATACATTTTTATAGTAAAAATGCCAGCAATACATTTTAATATAAAAAAATACCTATTCATTATAAAAATAACAAAAATACATTTTCTCGTAGAATGACCGACAATACATTTTATCTATAGTTGAAGGTATACAGTTGCGTTCAAAATATCCAGATTTAGGCCTTAAATAACGTATAGATGTTGATATACCGCTAAAAATCAATCAACCAAACAACCGATATGAAAGAACTTTTTATGTTATTAATCCATATAATATTCTACAATTTCTTAAATCAAACTGTAAACTACATCATAAGACACATCTCACCGCCTCTAGTAATTATGTCTACACAAACATATATATGTACAAAAGCTGGGTATCATCTACCATGTATTCAATTGTGAAAGCAGAATAACATAATTTTATTACTTCCCAATAAAATTAAATTTTGGAATTAAATGACCCATAACCTGCTGATATACAGTTAAACAAATCAATGAAACCTTTGAACTTACAAGCGTGTAAACACATCGATCATTGCGCTCCTGTTTTGTCATTGTCTTACTTTGCTACGTCATCATAGTAAGGTGTGTTCACGCCTTGACACAGACCTTAACGCAAAAAATAGCGTTTATCTTCAAGCAACTAAAACTGGGATCCCACAGCAGCACAGCAACGATAAGTTCTTCCTTATAGCGCCAGCGGTGTCCTACGAATCTTAATATGTGCTTTCGTATGTATTCAGGAAATGATTTTGCTAGAAAGCTCATTGTTGACAGGTGTTGAGGCCAAGGGGTATTAATGGCAGTCCGGAGCTCCATTTAATCAGTGTAAGCACCATTTACGCTTTTCTCCATTGATGATATTAATGTCCAAGTTTTTGAGCCATTAAAAAAAGACAAGGGGAAATGTAATCATTTGAGGATGAATGATTTTCATATTCTGCTGCGTTAAGCGATGCGATATGAGTTTGAATTTGAACCTGGAATGAAGACTCGTTTTCGATTACTGAATCAAAGACGTGCCAGAGCGAATCCCTACAAGTATATATTCATAATAAATCTATATAATAAATGCGAATGTCATTGTGTCACTGTGGCCCACTTTTTCATCTTTACTCCTAGAAGCCGTACCCCAACATATCTTACCATTTTGGAATCAGACCGACTCTGTGAGCAAATTAAAACCATTCCGGGGCGGAAAATCCCTATTGGGCTCCTCGAGGCGGTGTAATATTTAACAAGCTGGTCCCACTAGAACAATTACGAGTGAATAGTGAGTTCGATCCAAACTGGGTGCCCCTTACTTTCGGCCTTGTGCCACAACTAAGCTACGCTTGTAAAATCACTAATGGGCACATCGAGGCGGTGTAATAGTTAGCAAGCTGGTCCCACTAGAACAATTACGACTGAATAGTGAGTTCGATCCTCACTGGGTGCCCCTTAATTTCGGTCTTGTGCCGCATCTAAGCTACGCTTAGAAAATCCTTATATGAAAGTCTCGGAGTTAATCTCAACGTTTGCTAGAATGTTTTTTTTCTTTTCATCACGCGTTATCTTTGACACTTCTTTCTCAATCTCAGTCTCCCGTTGATTTCCTCTGGCTTATTTTGATTATTCTAATATCGTGATAAAAATGTCTGAAGTCATATTTGATTTTGTTCTCCAGCCGTTGTTTCTTCAAATGCAAAACTGATATTTCTCCCCGCTTCGGCGTCACCGAGTCTGAGTTTAAAAAAGATGAAAAGATATTAATTGTGTTGTCTCTATATTCAACAAATATATATTTTTTTATCTTTTCCGTGGTGTTCAAATTTCTGAAAATCGATGTTAATTGTCTTTACTAATCATGCGTATATTATTAATATTATTCATAATGGAATTCACTTCCGTGTTATTCTTGTGATTAAGGGTTTTTGTTGTGAGAGAAAGGAATAACGGGGATTAGAATTTGAACAACGTTTATTGTTAATATCTACACGATGTCATACAGATATCGCAAAATAGGTGAAACGTCCGTTTCTGATGTGTTGTCAGGATGGCGATCAGGATTATGGGGAAAGCGTTGGGTTGGTGTTGGTGTCGAGGTTGGTAGGCCTGTTCTATGGAACGGTCTCGCAAGTGTTGGTGGATTGGAGTCACAGTGGTGGGTCGAGTGGGTTGCTGGTCGGAGTCGTTGATCAAGGAGAGTGAGACGATAGGCCCGTTAGTCTTTTTTGTAAGTCTCGAACATTGTAGTGAATATGGTCGATCTAGCAGACGACAGCATTAAATTTAAGGATAGATAGGTGGTAGACACGTAGGTCTTGCATGAGACATGCAGACATTGCAGTGAATGCGTTCGTTCTAGAAGACAACAGGATGAAGTTGAAAGATAGATTGGCGATCAGAATTAAGGGGAAAACGTTGGGCTGGTTTTGGTGTCGAGGTTGGTAGGCCTGTTCTATGGAACGGTCTCGCAAGTGATGGTGGATTGGAGTCACAGTGAAGGGTCGAGTGGGTTGCATGGTCGGAGTCGCTGCTTGCGGTGGTAGGTTGGTTAGGAAGTCGGTAGGCCTGTTCCGTGGAACGGGCTTCGGTGATGGCTGCAAGAGAATGCTTTGTAAATTTTGGTTATGTCGTGGTGATGGCGGTGGGTTGCCGTTGTGTTGTCTCGGAATGTTTAGCGACGCTACGAATCTGACTATGACAATACGAGGAGGTGAATGTGAGTAGTCGGAAGTCACAAATTTGACCTTGCTGATGCTGGTTATGCCGAGGTGACAGCGATGGTTTGCCGAGGAGTTGTCATGCCTCGGAGCATGCCGAGGTGTTGTCATGCCTGGGAGCATGCCTCGACAGCCGAGGTGGCCAGTCAAACCCGGGATCAGCAACGATCGGTGTGAGGAGCGGTCGTGTTGAGACGCGACGGTGACAATGACGGCAGCGGCAGAAACAGTAGCACTACTCTGCGTACCAGCCGGTGGCTCGCCGGGCCACAACTGTCGTTGTCATGGTGACGAGGTCATGGCGGCAGTAGCAGCAGAAGCAGTGTCTTGCGTGACGGCCGGTGGCCTGCTGATATTCCATTGACTTGATCGTATCAGAGACCTGCTTTTATGCAGGTCTGGTACTCCCAAGAGGCATCACTTTTTTTCCGTTTGAGACTGGCCACTAACGGATCTCGCTTCGTAGACCGGACGTGATGCGTGGAGTCTATGCGCAGGAAATGATATTTTTTATTTTGTTCTGTGTCTTCATGGCATTCACATCCAGCCAGCATGCAGAATCAGAAAGAGATCTAATTTCAACAGATTATAACAGTGTAACAAGCGGCCAACAGATACGATAGAAATAAACATACTAATACTAAGCATTGTTATTACAATGGATGTGTCGTTCGCCAGAACGGCCGTATTTACTACTAAATTCGTGATCTACATGCAAAGTCCTACGACAAGATGATGTTCAAGGGGGGTGAGGTGATAGGCCCGTTGGTCTTTCTTGTAAGTCTCGAACATTGTAGTGAATATGGTCGATCTAGCAGACGACAGCATTAAGTTAGATTAAAGATAGATAGATGGTAGACAAATAGGTCTTGCATGAGACATGCAGACATTGCAGTGAATGCGTTCGTTCTAGAAGACAACAGGATGAAGTTTAAAGATAGAAAGGTGATAGACACGCCGCTCTTGCTTGAGGCTTACGGACATCACTATGAATAAGAGCGTTCTAGCAGATGACAGGATTAAGTTTAAAGATAGGTGGGCGGTAGATACCCAGGCCTTGCATGAGACACATGAGAATTACAGTGGATATAGACATCCTAGTTAACGACAGGATGAAGTTTAAGGATAGGTAGGCGATTGACATGTCGGCCTTGCTTAAGACTCACGGACATTGCAATGAATATGAGCGTTCTTGCAGACGACAAGATGAAGTTTAAGCATAGATTGCAGACACGTAGATCTTGCAGTGAATATAGACATTCTAGAAAAACAGGATGAAGTTTACGGATAGATAGGTGATAGACATGTCAGCCTTGAATGATGAAGTTTAGGGACGGTTTGCCGAGGTGTTGTCCCGGAATGTTCAGCGACACCACGAATCTGACTATGACGACACGAGGATGTGAGCGTGAGTAGTCGGGAGAAGTCACGAATCTGACCTTACCAATGCTGGTTATGCCGAGGTGACTGCGGTGGTTTGCCGAGGAGGTGTCATGCTGAAGACGGACAGCCGAGGTGGCCAGTCAAGTTCGATCCTCACTGGATTTTGCGATCTTTTCTTCATAGCCAACATGAAACCAACTTGAGAATCACGCATATATGGTAGTTTTAACAGATAACAAGATGAAGTTTAAGAATAGTTACATGATAAACAACAAGAACCTTGCTTGAAACTCACACATACTTTTGAGATTATATATATATATATATATATATATATATATATATATATATATATATATTAAGAAATGGACAAAGTCCGACAATTTATTTATTAAAGACATTTTTATGTTTAACGTTGTTTTTTACAGATACAAGTATTTAAGTAAATGCTCTGTTTATGATAAACAGTATTAAATAACATTTACCGGCCTGAATTGAAGTTCATAAGCAGTAAATTCGACCTTGTCTACCGAACGCTCCTTTGTGGCCGATCGGATAAGGCACGTCAGCGTAAATGACGGTTTCGTATAGGCTGCAGGTTCGAATCTTGTCAAAGGACGAATATTTTCTATGAAAATTTCTCGGACATTCAGGCCGGTAAATGTTATTTAATACTGTTTATCATAAACAGAGCATTTACTTAAATACTTGTATCTATAAAAAACAACGTTAAACATAAAAATGTCTTATATTTATGTTTTTTTAACCGACAACATGAAGTGTAAAGTTAGCTGATGAACACCAATACTTTTCTTTGAGAATCACGACCACTGAATAGAATATGGCCGTTTTAACAGACAGGCGGTTGAACTTTAAGGATAATTAAGTGATAATGACTAAGCTTTTAGTGAAAATGAAAATAATGTATCACTAGTAATGATCTTAAAGTTTGTTTTAAATAAATTGGAAATCCTATTAGTACACTGAAGAATGTAAGTCTTTCAGTTTCTCACCTCTGTTCAACACTGTATGAATGCTAATTATTCCAGGAAACTTCTGTTATAAAAATGGCCAACGTAAGATGCAACATAATGTTAGAAAGGTTTCCATATGCAATGTATATGATAAGGTAGAAGACCAGGAAAGTGTATAGCTTAGAAGGCTGACGACTTTTGCTCTGTATTCTCGACATTTGAGGCGCGGGGAGTCCGAGCAGGGGTCATGCTTGTCTCAGCCACAAGTTTATTCAAGGAATTTCTGAAAACTTAGCACGGAAATGCGTTCACTTCAAACATATATATATATATATATATATATATATATATATATATATATATATATATGTGACGATTGCATATAGCATGAAACAGACTGTCGCCTCTAAGTGTTGACTTCTATGTTCACTTTTATATTTACACACCTCTATCTCTGATACTGAGCACTTTATTCCATAAATATAGCACACCTTAAGACAATATTTCTTTATATATATATATATATATATATATATATATATATATATATATATATATATATAACTAGACATGACCCATAGAAAAATTCTTGTATTGCTATCATTTTAGCATAAAAAGGTGACTTCTCACTTTTGAGAAGGTTAAAATCTGGGTAGTGTTGTCACAGACGACGGAAAGTGCACCGCATCAAGTTGAAGGGGCACGGTCTTTTTCTATGCGCCGAGTCGTTTCATGACGTTGGGGATCATGGCTCTCCACATTTTCTGCTCCTCTTACCTTCAGTCAGCAAAATTGCAACTGTTTCTTTCTGATATTAAGCAACAATGTTCGTTTTGTTTGCATTTTCTGTAAAACTTCGTCCGTGTTCATGGTGTTCTCACCATCTTTCAGTAGAACCAAATTTCTGTTGCCACAAGACTCTTCTTCGTCTATGAGAAGAATGTCCAGCATTCATTGCCATATAGGACGACTGACATTACGTAACTGTATAGGTAGAATTTTCTTTACTTCGATCGAAATTTTCACCTTTTCTTAAAAGTTTGCTATTCTTTTCGAAGACGTTCCAAATGTGCCTTAGGATTTCGGTGTTGCATATTTCTAAACGCTATGCAGCTCATGAATTAAGCCCCTTTTTGCCATCATGGCGTAGAGTTTGTCCATAAATAATCCCCAGCATTATATGTTTTGATTGTAAAATGTTTCAGTAGAATGAATAAAATCTACCAAGAAGATAATGAAATTTCTATAAAATTAATTTTCATAGTAAAAGGATGAACCCGAAATGCGATTTGCAGGTCGGAAACACTAGAATCAAGCTGACGCGGAAGTTTAGATATTTGGGAAGCGTCTTGACAGAGGATGATAAGTGTGACACTGAGATCCGTAGACGCATTCCAAAAGCTGGGCAGAGTACTGCGAGACAGGAGGATTTCTTTGGTAACAAAGAAAAGAATACCGAGCTGTTACGTGACATCTGTCCTTCATTATGGCAGCGAATGTTGGACGAGTTCCTCAGAGATGAAGAAGAGACTCGAGGCGACGGAAATGTGGTTCTACAGAAAGATGGCGAGAGATGCAAACAAGGAGGAGGCTTATACTTAACATCAGAAAGAGGCAGCTGAAGTTCCTGGGACAAATAATGAGGAAGGAGGACCTGGAGAATCTGATACTCACGGGTCGAATAGAGGGAAAGCGAGACAAAGGAAAACAATGCATGGCATACCTGACGGCCTTAATCAAGTGGATGACAGAACGTGGTCTGGGGGGGGGTAGAGAGAAGGAACTTGTTGAGAGCTGCAAGGGATAGAATGAGGTGGAGAGCCATGATCACCCATGTCCTGAAAGGACACGGCACAGAGAAAGAAAGTGTACATTAGTTTGATTACAGAAAATAAAGTTTATAAAAATAAAGTGCACATTGGTCTAGTTATAGAAAATGAATTTTTTCTACCAAGTTGATTCTTGGTATGTATCATGTTCTTTAAGCACGTGGGAAATCATGGCTCTCCTCATTTTCCTATCCTTTGTTTGTGTTATTACTATCCTTCCCATTCCTTGCTCAGACATTCACACGATCGTCATGTAGGTTACCTGAGATTTCCCTCTGCCCCTATTCCCTTCAATATGACCCGTGAGTGTTAAATTCTCGAAGCTCTCTTCTCTCATTACGTGTTCCAGAAATCTCAACTCTCTCTTTCTGATTCTAAAACCCTATGAAGAATCCGCAATATTATTGGTCCTGATCAGGCGTCTCGGCTTCACTCACTTTCGCACCACCGTAAAGTCGCCTCTATGTGCCTTTTCTATAAATACTTTTTCTGTAAATGGATGTGTTCTTTAAGAATTGTATTTGTTTTTTATTAACATTATTTTATTTGGTTTCTTGTAGTTTCGTTTTCATATTGTAAATTCTCATTGGGGCTAGATTTTAAATTGTTGTTTCATCCCCCCGCCACAGACAATGAATTGTACATATGAGGACTAGTTAGGACTTTCATAGAGACAATGAGGTATTATGATGGGTGTAATAAGAAAGGTAAGTAAAATACTGTTGTTTTGGTGTTAAGAATATTGTGGTATGTTTGAGTCAGTGTTTGTGCCTAGCTAAGTTTAAAGGCAAAAGGAGACCGTCCTTTTTTCCTCATTCCCTATTTTTGGCCTTGTGCCACATTTTCTGTATTGAAGCGAAAATAAATATCGCTTTCCACTATGGTATCTAGATTTTTTTTTTATTTAAGCGCAGTACTAGACTAGCGACGAGGTCTCGTCAATTTAAAGCTGAAATGGCTAAATGCAAGCGTAAGTTCTATGCTAACAATTTTTTTCGCACTTTTCGCTTATGGAACGCTCTTCCCGTCGCATGCTTTCCAGCCAAGTTAATCTTCAAAATGCAATCTCTTGTCCTCCTTATTAATCTTTTTGTTCTCGCTCTGTGGTAACGTTTCTGTTTTCTAATTCTTCCACGCCCAGGACCCCACCCCCTAGTGTCTTTGTGGCTTTACTACCTTGCTTACGGTGAACTCGATTAAAAATGTATGAGTGCTGTGGTACGCTATAATTCGCTAGAAGTATAAACTACTATTTCTCTTGTAATTTAGTCGTCAGTATCAAGGCGAGTTTAGCCATCAGTTGGATCGACTGCTCTTTATAAGTTGGAGATTTGCATATGAATATAACATTCCTCTCACTTTTTTTTGACAATGTAAATTTGGAATATTTTATTTTGGCAAAAAAAAAAAAGGAATACAGTTTAAAAAACAACCAAATTAATATTTTTTAGCGTTCGATATCGAGTCGTTTAGGTTCATAAATGATTGGGAGCATTTTTACAGTGTTTGGGCTAAGGAAGTTATAGGTGCCTGGTTTAACCCCTTCGGTTGAATCACTAGACACTGGTTGTGGTACAGTACCTTATGATTTTGGTATGTTATTTCGGTCCGAATCCTGAATAGAAGTATTTGAGACTATTGTAACTACTTTAGGTTCGTTGATTGTTGTTCCCTCTCCAGCAGGAGCGAACTGACGTAGAGAAACATTACTTTTTCATTTGATAACCTAACTAAAGCGTAATCGGGATTCGCCTGAGTCAGCTCAACTTCTTGTACTTCTTGTTCTTCTGAACACAGTTTCTCATGAACACTTTCCCAGGAATCGTCAATCCCGAAGGAATAGATTTTCTGGGCGTAGATTTTCTCGCATAAGAAAACATCTTTTCATTAGGAGTACAATTCGTGGCTGTAGACAGTATGCAACGAATCGAGTGGAGAGCGTCAAATAAAATGATTTCCCCTTTATCCGCAGGTAAACCTCTCGATTTTTAGCCGAAGTTGATCGTCTTCCACAGAGTTCAGTTCAGTTTCTCCACTTGAGCTTTTCCCTAGGTTGTACACAGTAGATCTACTACAGTGTAACCCGGATATAAGAGAGTTGTCGGGACCGGAGAAGAAGTCTCTTATATCCGGGTTTGGTCTATTTTGTTTAGGTAAGTATGGCTCTAATTTGGGACCAGATAAAATCTATCTTATATCCGGGTTTCTCTTATATCCGGGTCTCTTATATCCGGGTTACACTGTAGTAGCTACTCTTTTCTCTTGAAAAGATATCCTTAACTTCTCCAACATAAAACTAGGTCCTCTATCAGAGTGTATATAAAATAGCATAGCACATATGCAAAATATTTTACTTAAAAGTCAAGTGAGCATGTCCCTACACACAAAAGCGAAAGGAAAACGACTATATTCATTTATGCTGGGCAATAAATATTTGTTTTCTTCTCGATTTGAAGGAAGCGATACCTTGAAACTTATATTCAATCTTTCGAAGTAGCTTTGATTAATTTGCCTCCTCTGACAAATCTTGGCTTTTCTACCGCACATACATTACATTTTTCAGTCATTCTCTTTACTTCCTCTGTTGAGTAGGGCAAGTTTCTCGACCTGATAAAGTGCACCATTCTTGATACTCCAGAATGACATAGATTATTATGTAATTCCTTAAGGTCCATATTTACAACGGAAGTGCAATGTTCTCTCGTTAACGTATCTGAGCATGCGTCTCCGATGCCTCGTCAATATCTGATACTTTATTTTAAAATGGAAGGTTGAATTCGTCTGTGATGAATTCAGTCGTTTTTAGTCTTCGAAGCTTTATGCTTATAGAAAATGTAGGCTAGAGATTTTTGGTCCGTGACAAAAATAAAATATTTACCTTTTAGCTAATGACTACATTCTCTGATTACCTCGATACTCGCGTTATCTTCTTTCTCTAATAAGGAGTGGTTTAGTTCAGAGGGAGTTTAGAATGCTGGAGCAGAATGCAGCAGGCCTGCCTCCTTGATTTAGTGTCGCAGCTAAGCACACGTAGCTACGATCAGTTTCAATTTCAAAGGTTTTTTTTTTCATTTAGAGTGTCTACTACAGCTCTTATATTCAAAGGAATCTTTTATTTTAGCAGATAAGTGAAATATAGAATCGTTATTTAGCGCGTGAATTTTTAGCGGATAGTTTGGGATCCAACGACTTTTGCAATTGATCATTCCGTCCTTTCTCTTCTGAGATTTCATATTGCATGAAAGAAGGAGTTATCACAAATGTCTCATCATTTCAAGGTCTTGTGTAAAGGTCCCTTTACTTTATGGCTCAGAAGTTTTATTTTCGTTACTCTGTAGATACATTTATTCTCATTTAAGGTGAGACGTTATTTTTCAACCAGTTCTTTGAAATTTGCAAAGTTAGTGTATTATTCTCTTTCATTAACACCGCAAATAGTCACGTCATCTATATATGCGAATGTTCCTTCTAGGTCTTCTTTTTTGATTATTTCATCGAAATATTTTTTGAAATCCAGCCACTCCATTTGTGATCCCAAACGGCATCCTTTTGAAATTATAGAATTTCCCGCCGGCTTGAAAAGTCTTGTAAAGGAAGTCTGCTTTACGTAGGAGAATTTGATGATACGCAGGTTTTAGGTCTAGTTTAGAGTACAGACTATACTTTGCTATTTCCGAAACCATCGTTGTAATCTTAGGTAGGTGATAGGCATCTTTTAAGAGAAAACGATTTGTCAATAATCTATGACTAACCTTTTTTTTTTTTCGTTTCTTGTCCTTAGTTACAACTACTTGCGCTCTCCACGGAGATCTACTGGGCTCAAAGAGGAGGGGAAATCCTCATGTCAGCTAGTCCATACAGTCTTTTGCCCTCATATAAAATGTCTATTTTTTGTGCAGGCGCTGAAAGTCTTGTACAATGATCGCTTCAGCACATAAATTATCTATGAAGGATAAATTAAATTTTTTGTAAGTTTCCGTACCCATCGTAATATTTAACGCCCCACTCCCACGTGGATCGTATGTGGCACAAGGCCGGTTTATTGTGGGTTCTCCGAGCCCGTAGGTTCGCCGAAAAATTTTCCCTTCGGACCCGTAAAAACGGGTTCAGGACCTGTCTACCTCCCCGGACGAAACTTTGCTCTTCGGCAAAGCCTCGTCCGGGTTCCTCTCCGCCGAGGCAGAGATTGACACCTGAACAGTTTATATCACCGTTCCCAATGTACCCACCGTAAGATTCGCTTTACATTTCCCTGAGAGTTTTTAATAATATGTCAGACGAAACCATACCGACGATAGGTTAGGAGATCAAACGTCCAAACCCATGGCGTCGATAAAACTAGGACTACTTTCCGAATCTCCTAGCGCGGTAAGTATTTTTCACGAGGCATTTTACTGTGTCTTTCGGAACTCTCTGTAGCCCAGTAGTTACCCTGGCTATGGCGGGTAATGCAGCAGAAAACTTATTAGCTTTCAAACGGCAGACTTTAGCAAAACGACCCCCCTTCCTTGCAATTGCAGTTACTCATTTCTCGAGCCGGACACTTATTTCTAGGGTGCCTAGTGCCTCTGCAGAGAAAGCGTTTTTCTTTTAAAAGGAATTTGCTAGAAGCGGACGTCCTCCTTCTTTTGATTTTCCTCTTACTGAGAAGTTAAGGCGTTAGTCAGGGATTCCGATACCGACGCCGTTTGATAACGTGTTTGGGAATCAGCAGAATAGGCTTCAGAATTTAGGATAGGCCTTTCACGCTTGATTTATAACTTCTGTGAGGGTCAGAGTTTTGTTTTCAAGAAGTCTCTGCCGAATAGAAGGTGCGGATAACCCCGAAACAAAGACATCTCTAATAGCTTCCTCTTTGTAAACTAGAGCGGTAATATCTTTGAAGTTACAGTCCTTCGCCAGAGTTTCTTCGGCCTGTTGAGTTCTGGTTTTAAGTGCATGTCTGATGTGTATCTCATTTTTTTTCTTGTACGAAACTTCTTTAGAATGTTAACAACTTCTTCAAAGTTTGTACATTCACTGAACAATTTGTATAGAGCAGACGACACGTAGTTTATAAGAATGTCCAACTCCACATCCTCAATAGGCTTAAAGATGTTTTAAAATGTTCGATACGAATGATTCCATATTTTCTCTGCCCCGGGAATCTTTCTATCTAGATCCATAATTTTAAGTTTTATTATCCTGTATACGTTGATCCGAAGCAAAAAAATTAGTAGTGAATAGAATGTGGCAAGCTATAACTAGCTAGATGTAATCACTACTATTTCTTTAGTAGGTTAGTCTTCAATGTCAGGACTAGTGGTATCTTCCGGTTCGCCCACATCGCAACCGGATGTGACACAAGGTTGAGGTTTAAAGTGGGTCTATCGGCCGCACCGCTCACAAATTCCCAATCCCCCCTCGGCACTTACCCTTTTGGGCAAGTTTTAGGCACTGGGCGATAAACCTAACCCTTTTCCCGAGGGAGGGGCACTACCTGAGGGGAAAGCTCCCTGGAACTTAGGCATAACAATCCTAACCAAAGTCAGAACGTGTTTAGCCACCAGCTGTATCGACTGCTATTGATATTGTGAAGATTTGCATATGGATACAAGTGTAATTTCTGTCTTCATTTTCTTTAAGCCTTTATATGTTCTGTCTATAGGATTCTCGGCATCTCTTTGCAGAACCTCATTTCTGTTGCCTATTCTTTTTGTATGTGCTGTCTCTCTTCAGGTTGTGGGTATCATGGTTCTCCACAACTTCCTATACGTCGGAGCTCAAAGCAATGTTTATATCCATACTATATTTCCCACTCCTTGATATTGTACCCATTTACAAAAGCTCGTGAGATAGGTCACGCATTGTTTTCTGCTGCCACGTTTTCCTCGGTATGTCTGGAGAGTGTTAAATTTTCCACGCCCTATTTCCTCATTATGTAAGGTCCTTCTGACTCTGTGCATGAATCTCCATTCTGTTTCTGTTTGCCATAAAACCTTCTCATTGCTTCGTCAATAGTATTCTCAAAATTCTTCAGAACCATTGCCTCAAATCTCCTTTTCATCTGCGAGGAAATTGTCCAGCGTTCATTGTCATTTAGGAGGACTGATATTACACTGGAGCTCAGTACTATTTTCTTTCTTTCTAACGATATTTTCCTGATTTTTAATACTTTGTTAACCATTTGGAACTACTCTATTCTAATATGCTTTCGGATTTCTGTGTTGCATCTTGCATCTGCTGTTATAATCAGTCAATTGTGTGCCATGAGTGATACACGCTTAGGCGATCATGTATCTTTCGATACATGATTAACGAGGCAGATTTTTCCCCGCAATAAATTGCCATTTCTTTCTGCGGTAGACCAGTTGCCATCCAAGGCTATAGAACTCAGTCTGTCTTGCTATTTATCCATAGCCGGGGGAGAGAACAGGATTCATACCTTTCTCAAGGGTATTAGTGCGTAAGGGGATATAACGGATTTGACTGGATTTCGAACTCGGCTGTCCGATTCCTTAATCCGAACGGCTATCCATTACTCCATCTTGCCTATTTAAACTTCTGTATTTAGTGAACTATCTTCAGTATCTGATCTTATTCTATGTGTTAATTTTAATGTTACGGCACTGGGAGAAGGCAGATGATAGTTTCTTTTGTTTTTTTTTTTCCATGAATAAGCACTTCAGTTAAAAGATTCTTGGTTGTAACTTAAACTCCTCAAAAGTACATATATATATATATATATATATATATATATATATATATATATATATATATATATATATAGCAGATCATTATTCAAACATATATTATTAAATATAACAGACAACGAATGTCTATTATGTTTGATCATGAGCCGTTCTAAGCTTCGTATAGTGGCTTTAGTTTCGGGAGAAAATAAAGACAAAAACTGTTCAACATTTGGATCTTTTTTATTATGTTATTCACCGATCTAAGCCTTCGACTCACATGAACCACCATCAGAGTGGTTATATGGACATTACAACAGAGATGTTCACCATCAAGTCAACATCCTTTTATAATTACACAGAAGTTTGCTATGCGACTATATATATATATATATATATATATGAGTGAACATAGAAGTCAACACTTAGAGTCGACAGTCTGTTTCATGCTAGATGCAATCGTCAGGCCTGTTTCATGCTAGATGCAATCGTGGCCTGAAGATTGCATCTAGCATGAAACAGACTGTCGCCACTAAGTGTTGACTTCTATGTTCACTTTTATATTTACACACGCTCTATCTCTGATATTGAGCACTTTATCCCATAAATATAGCACATCTTAAGGCTATATTTCTTCATATATATATATATACTACCGTGCAAAAATAATTGAACGCCTCAGATGATATTTAAAATAATTGTCTCTTTTTTTCCAGCTAATCAACAAATCTTAATTAAACTATATATTTACTAAAAAAAAACTTTAATAACTGAATTACAACCCCTTTCAAAGATTTGTATTAAACTGGAATAAAAATATTAATTAAAAATTAAAAAAAAATAAGATGTGCAAAAGTAAGTGGACCCTTGCATTTACAATCTGTCTTTTTCTTTTGCATGGTTGTCCGTAAAAATTAAAACTGAAAAACACACATGGTCATTTTTTTGGGTAAGCTGTGCATACTGTAGTCAAATAATATAACTCATAATATATGCTAAATTTAGAGACTAAAGATCAAAAGACTATCCTGAAGCCTTAAAAGATCACATAGTTGAAACCCCTAATGATGGAGAAGTCTGCAAAAAGATATCAATTTAAAGTACACTTCTTCACTGTGCAACAATTTATAAATAGAAGGCCTTTGGTATGGTGGCATCCCGATCAAGAACAGTCCGTCCGCAAAAAATGAATGCAAGTAGATATCTAGTTCGGCAAGCCAAGGCAAATACGTACTGTCTTATTATAAGGAATTAGTAACACATATACAACTTTATACTTAATGGAATATTGGAAACAACAAAGACAAAAAATAATGTAAAAAAGTAATGAATATTAAATGAAATTTTTACCGAATAAAGATTAGGTGTAATGCATAAATATTATACAAAAGTTACAAAAATTTAGATAATAGTTTTTTTTCAAAATAAAGATTGCTAATCATGCATTACTTTTTTGTAATACATGAATTTATATCTTTGTTGTTTCCGTTCTTTATATTATGGCTTTAATATATATACTGTTGTGGATTCCGGGTTGAAATCCGGATCTAA
>CAHIKZ030002043.1:65000-90000 GCA_903632075.3 Acanthosepion pharaonis | reverse complement strand
TATCTATCTATCTATCTATTATATCTATTATATATCTATCTATCTATTACATTCTTACGAATATTATTTTTCTATATATATATTTATAGAAGTTTATATCAACGCTTTTGCAATATAATTTTGGAGAGCCAAATACGTTTATCTATCTATCTATCTATCTATCTATCTATCTATATATATATCTATCTATCTATCTATCTATTCACACCTTCTATCTATCTATCGTATAAAAAGTTTTGCATGAAAAAAGTGTTTTTTTATATATACACGAAACACTTTTTAGTTTTCTCATTTTCCTATATGCTCTCATTCAGTGAAGAATTTGATGTTTTTTAACTTTCCATGACTAAATATCCTTTCTGGCCCTCCTTTTGTTATTCCTCAATCTTTCTGCCCTTCTATTCATAGTCCACTTTCTTGTTAATTCATATAATTCGTAAATATTCGATCAATTTCTTCTTGAAATTTTTTCAATATAAAATGCTTGTGTCAGATTCCATTAAGGCCAAACCTCATTATATGTCCCAGAAATTTCAGCTGTCTATTTCTGATTTTAAGTATAAAATTCAATTTGCTTAAAATTTACTGTCATCTATGAGAACTGTTATTCCATATTACGTTCAGTTATTTATCTGTCTTTGCAGATTTCTTAATTTCCAGGAGGGTAGATTTCTTATCAACATGCCCTTTTTAAACGAGTTTGCATATACATATACCAGACATGTATGTTTGGTTTGTTTGTTTTTCTTTCTTTTTATATTATATTCAACCTCAATGAGTATTTAATGCCGACAACATTTTTAAAGATAGATTTGTAGGAATAGAATATGTATTCTTTTGTTTAGATTGGTTTGGTTTATTTTTTTTTTTTACGGCATATCAACCTCAATAGGTTATTTAATGCCGACAAGAGTTTTAGGAATAGGTTCAAATGAATAGAATATATATTTTTGGTTCAGATTGGTTTGGTTTATTTTGTTTTAATCTTATCAACCTCAAAAATTCATTTAATGCCGACAACTTTTTTTCCTGGTAATATTTTTTTTTTAATAAAATCTTCATTTCTATTAATATTTTTTTTTTAAACAAAATGTATAGCAAAAATATTATTTTAAAAATATATTATTAAATATTTTTTTCAAAAACGTATTGCTGGTAATAGTTTTGTTCTTCAAAAATTTATTTCTGGTCATAATCTTTTACAAAGTATTTTTAGCATTAAAACCTTGGTTCTTGTCCATATAGTTTGTAAAACTTTAGTGCCTTATAAGGCCATTGCTATAAGGCTTTCATTTTTTTTTAAAATAATTTCCTAAAAAACAAAAAACAGTAACGATTTGGAAAAAAAAAATCTTTAGTGTCTTTATTTATCATATAAAACCGCAACTTTCAAATTGAGTGCCATAACACGGTTACAATATCGTCCTGCCATGTTGTACGAATTCAATATATGAAGACTAGTATTTCATACTACGTTGTGTTCGCTTGGGAACCTCGAGGCGGTGTAATGGGTAGCAAGCTTGTCTCGCTAGAACAATTATGACTGAGCAGGGAGTCCGATCCTCACTGTCGGTGCCCTGTTTCTTTCTTTGTGCCAAATCTAAGCGACGCTTTAAAATTAGCTATTAGGCTCCTCGAGGCGGTGTAATGGATAGCAAAAACAACTAAATTGCTGTATAAAAACAATTAAAAATCTTATAATATTGAGTTCGATCCTAAAGTTAAAATTCCCCCATTTTTCTTGCGAACTTTTTTCAATATCTAAAAACATTTTTAAATCCCTATTTTATACTTCAGGTGGGTGAATGGATAGCAACCTTGTCTCATATGCTTCTTACGACTGATAGTGAGTTCCATCCTCACTGATATTTTTTAATGTAATTTCAACCTTTCCCTTTTTCCAAAATAGAAGATTGCTTTCAACTCTACGAAATGTTCCCAATCTTTTTCGTGACCTTCAAGTCGGTGTAAAAAATGGTTATAAAAAAGATGAGGATATTGTAGAGAACAAGAATTTATGTTTAGATTTTCAAGGTTAAAAAAACATCTTGATTTTGATGCTGAAATGTATGGTGAAACTATTTCGAATATATATATATACATCTATATTTATATTTATGCTTATATTGAAAAAAACTAAATCCTGGATACATTGTGTTCGTTTTGCTTTCAATGCAGATATATTATCAAATAGGGTACATTTTTTTAAAAAATGAGTTTAGTTCCATATCAGACACTGTGCGTTGCATGAATTAAAAAAAATGTCCCCCAGTAACGGAATGAACAGGAAATAATTATGTGTGTAGAAAATTGTTCATTATTTATTTTATTTATTTGGTTTCGTTTAGCTGTATACGATGTGTTATTTAATATCTGTCTATATTTCCGAGATGAGGTATTGTAATTATTTACATCAACATTGTTCGGACTGTTGCCCTCATCTCTTTTGCCTTATCCACAACGTTTTAACCGTTGTACGCTTTTTTATTCTTCAGATTATTGTCGTTTATAAAAGAAAAAAATTTTATATGGTATGAAAAACTTTGAACAAAATCGTGTCGAGCATGAAAAACCCTAAGGAATTTTCGCCCAGGATTTTGGTGTTAATTTCCCTCAAATTTGGTATTTATTTTTTATAAAAATTTTAAATAATCAATTTTAGAGCAAGCTTCACAAAAATCACATACTGAAAGTTCAACGAAATATTTATTTAAAACATTTGCAACAATCTTCAATGTTTCCATATCTGTATATTCTTTTTTAAATTATTTCAAATTTCTTCTTATTCTTCTTCTTCTTCTTCTTCTTCTTCTTCTTCTTCTTCTTCTTCTTCTTTTATATACCAATCTGCCTTAAATTCGTTGACAGTATGAAACTCTATTTCTAGAATTTTTCTGTCCTGTTGCTTCAAGTATTTGAAAATTTCATGGTTGATTCTATTTACAAAATATATTCTGCGATTGTGACGTCACCCCGTGCCTGTCTGCCCCGTCGCCGTTCTATCCTGTGACGACCAATGTGACTTGGTATTGGTCGCGGCACCAAATGTGACGTTCTAACCCTTTTGCTGATTCGGATGGGAATCTGGTTAGATTCGGTATCAGCCTTGTCGTTCCCAGCTCGCCTCCAACGTCTGGTTACCGAAGTAACTGTTTTGATTTCTAGTCTAACCTACCCACGTTGTGATTTGATCTTAGGTAGACGAAATCAATCAGTCGCCGGGCCGCAATGCAAGTCGAGTTCGAACAAAGGTAATACCGCACAAGTATATGTAAAAGAAAATAAAGTAACAACTCGAAAAGTTCAAATGTGTTAAAAAAGAATAACAATATTTTATATCTGGTTGCTGAATACAGGACTGCGTCTTTCTCCCAACCCGCTTAAATGGATACGCGACACTTTGCGTTTGTTAGGCGAGTCTTAACATCTTAAGTTGTTTTTTTTTTTCTTTAAGAAACTGGTTTTTGGTGTATCTTCAGGCGATATCCGTAAAACTTGTTTTGGTGGTGTGAGTCTAAGTCGTTCTTCAAAAATAAACTGTTCTTAGTTAGAAGTTGAGGTCGTGATTGCGTGGATATTTCAGTCAGCTTTCTGCGAGGCGGGTCTCAGAGCTCACAGCTCAATTCTGCGTCTCTCTCTCCAACTCAACTCTAACTGCCGGTCAACTCCAACTGCCAACTCAAACTCAACTGCTAACTCCACTACTTGCCTGTCTTACTCCCGTCCACTCGCTGCGATTATGCTTATATGGACGCCGACGAAAACCGGGGTAGGCTTGTCGGGGTTTGAGGTTCCTTGATAATTTTAAATCCACAATAAGGATTTTCTTTGTTTTTGGACAGGAAAATTTATTATTTTCCATTTTTGGAAGTCCACTACTTTCTACTTTAAGGGAATCATCCTCCCAAATTCTTTCTTTCTCATATTGGTATCTCACCCAATCCCCTCAGAGGGCGTCAACAGGTTTCCCCTCTCTCTCACAGTGGCATCTCACACCAATCCCTTTAGGGGGCGTCAACAGACCTCCCCTCCTTCTTCATAGTTTACCTTCGCCTACCGCTCACGCCACCCTTCAGCCAATGAACGCTCAGCAGCGTGGGTGTTTGCAATTATCGCTCAAAGGAAAAAAAAATTATCTTCCTTTTTTTTTTTCTTTTTCTTTTTTTTTTCTTCCCGAGCAGATCTCCCACGACTCGTAGTGTGGTCCCTAATCTCTATCTTAACAGAATGTCACCTGGACTTTATCAATCGAGATTTTCGACAGCGTCAAGTGGGTGGTTAACTGGACGTATCCGCATTCTGTCGCTAATTAACTATCCTGATAAAAACTTTTATCATGGCCAGCTCTGACATAAAACAGGTGTTTTTTCCAAAACAAATGATATCTCCGGAAGGGTGGTCCTTGGCTTTATTCTTTTCTCGGTCAATTTCTTATCGCCTTTTTTTTATTTCAGCTTCTTCTCGCCTTTTAATTAATTTGACCTTTTTCATTTTCACAGATGGATGTTGATACCACAGACCGAATATTCAGTTTTAGAAAAAAAAAATGGAAACAGAAAGGGGACATATACTTAACATCAGGAAGAGACAATTGAAATTTCTAGGACATATAACGAGGAAAGAGGGCTTGGAAAAATGAACGCTCACAGGACAGACTGAAGGCCAGAGGAAAACACTGCATAACATACTTAGTGAGCTTGAATGAATGCATGGCGGAACAAGGTTTAGGAGATATAACAAAAAGAAAAAAATATTAACGAAGGACACGGCATTCTATAGAGTCACTATCGTAATCGTCCTTAAGGCAGACGGCATAAATAATAATAATAATAATAATAATAATATATATATATATATATATATATATATATATATATATATATGCATGCTATATTTTTAGGAGATCTTGCAGTTCTTTTTTCTGTATCTACCATCTGCTTATCTTATTTTGTTAACAAGATCCGTTAGAAGTTTCGACTTTTTCGGAAAACTGTTGTTCAATTTGCATTTATGTATGCTAGTTTTGTACTGAATCTGCAAAAATTATAAATGAGATAAGACAGATAACACATAATTTTATTTTCTTTGTAAAACATAAAGAAGAGTTTAAAATAAAGTTAAACGTAATGGATTATCTTTAACGACAGACAGCAAAAAAAAAAAAAGATTGGTTCCGTTGTTTAGATGCAACGAGATATCTCATAGTATGGAATTTAAATCATCACAATGGAATTATTTTATTTAGCGTCATTGAATCAGAAAGGTTAGTGAAAGCGCATGCGCAGAGTGTAAATAACATTTATCACGCATACGCATACAGTTTTTTATTTATTTACAGGTGACAATTAGAAAAGACACAAACACATTTGGCAGTTTTAACGAATTTAAATTTTCTCAGGTAAACTTGTCAGTGAATATATATTATTCACATTATTCGGACTCATCTTCATTGTCATATTCACAATGTTTCAGCCAAATAATCTACCCCTGTGGACGAAATAAAGGATTCGATTCGAAATTCTAATCACCTGAAGAAGGCCATAGGGTACAACGGCCGAAACGTTGTGAATATGGCAATGAAGATGAGGATAACAGTCCGAATAATGTAAATAATCATAATAACTCATCTCTGAGATATAGACAGATATTGTCTGAGATTAATTCGAAAAGAACCACTTGCAAAATTACCATAATTTTTATTTGTTTTGTTTTGAAAAAATAAATAAATAAAAATGCAGTTGCTAAGAATAAAAACTTGAAAGAAGGTGATGAAAAAGAAAACGAAAGGCATTTGATAAGAAAGAAGTCGTGAAATAATGTTATAAGAGAGAGAGAGAGAGAGAGAGAGAGAGAGAGAGAGAGAGAAAGAAAGAAAGAATGAAAGAAAGAAAGAAGGAAAGGCAATTGAAGAGAAAGAAAGAATGCGATTTCAATGAAACCAAACGATTTCAAAGAAAGGAAAAGAAAAAAGACGATTTCAAAGAAAGAAAAAGAAAAAAAGACGATTTCAAAGAAAGAAAAAGAAAAAAGACGATTTCAAAGAAAGAAAGAAAAAACGATTCAAGAAAAAGAAAGCGATTTTAAAGAAAGAAATCAAAAGAAAGAAATAATTAAAAAGAAAAAAAACGATTTTAATGAAAGAAAGAACAAAGAGAGAAAGTAATTTCAAAGAAAGAATAAGATTTAACAGAAAAAGAGAAAGAATGAAAACGATTTCAAAGAAAGAACGAAAACGATTTCATGGAATGAAATGAAGCAAGAAAAGAAACAAAGAAAAGAAACAAAGAAATAAAAGAAACAAAGAAAACAAAGAAACAAAGAAAGAAATGAAACAGTACCAACGAAAGAAAGAAAGATGCCCAGCAGGCTAAAAAAAAAAAGATGATCAATGTGCATCTAGGATAAATGTTTTCTGGCCTACAGCCTTGTGGATGCTCTTAGTAGTGCAGATGCCTGGGGAGATAATATATAAATCCGTGGTTCATTTACACGAGGCCACACCCCAACCAATCTATGTCGCTTGGTAAGATGTTGCAAACCGGACAGTCTCTCGTAGTCTTTATCTTTCGTGTCACTGGAATTCAGCTGTTCAGGCTATGATAATGCGACTTGTGCTTTGCGCAACAGGCCATGAATTTTGTATACTTGATGGCCGTCGACCCTATGTTTCATTTGCAAAATAAAAACATTAACAGACATTATTTTTTTAACGTGATAGGTATCTAAGCGTACTCCTCACTAGATAAACTTTATGGAGGAATAGTTTAGTCCGACCAAGGATTTCTACAAGTAGTAGACTAGGAAATTTGTGTGGGTGATGGCTGCTGATCTTGCTCAAAGAGTGCTCCTGGTACTCTGATTTAGTACTCCCGCCGCACGGTCGGATAAGTGGCGTTTCGACCGGTTCCTCTGATGAGGACGGTGGTTAGATATTCAAGATGATAATAAATAAAACCAAACACATGACGAACGACCGAGCTAGGAAAATTGTGTGCTACATGATTGCTGATCCTATTGAAAGTGTGCTCCTTGTACTGTTATTTAGAACCCCCGTTGTGTTGTCGGGTAATCGGCGATTAGGTCAGTTTATCCAATGTAACTAGAACGACCAAGCCAGGGAAAATGCATGCTAAACTGTTGTTGACCATATTCGAAGTGCACCACTGGTATTAATATGCCTTGCGTAATTAGACAGTCCCCTTGAATTTTTCCACTTTTCCTCACCTTATAACTAAAATGAAAATGTATTTTATTAAGGATTTATATAATAGACCAACGAAAAATAGTAAATCATAGTGTTGGTGGCGGGAAAATATAACATGTTTTTCAAAATTATTTACAAAAAATAAATAAATAAATAAAAATTATTAGGTGTTTATCAATTCACTCCACTTTATTATGAAACCCCTAAGAAAACTCCAGTACAACTAATTGCCTTCAGATGCTGCATAATTACTAGAGTTCGCCTAATTATAACGAATTCTTTTGAGTAAAGGAAAAATGGGAAAATAAATACGATCCTTGATTCTGCCGTCTCCAGTTATATGCACTTGTCTTGTGAAGGCCTCAGAGATTTGTTAGAGAACATTACAGAACAAACAGTACTATTGTAGCAATCAACTACCACTTCCTTATCAATGTCTAAATTTGTATATTTTTGTGCAAAATAGTGGATCAGAGAGCCTGCTCGGCTTAGTAAATATTTTCAGGAAATATCAGCTTCTAATTGGTCAATAAACACACAAGTGGGCGTTGCAATCCACCCACGTACAAATACTTTTCCAGCGTGTGACCAAGTCAAGTTTCCCGCCAATTTGCTGTGATCCTGTCACGTGATTACATTATCTATAAATAGCAGACACGAGTTCGCTCATTCTCTTTTACTCTTTCAAATTCCTGGGAAGATGTGATCCTCAGGATTCTCGTCTCGACCATGGGAGATCAGACGTTAAATGCATATTCACGCATGCACGTACGTACGAACTTTTCCAACCTACATTACAAACACACAGAACATTTCCAAACATGCAACAAGAACTTTTCACTTTGAAACATTCTTCTAAAACTACAGTTTATTCAGCATTTCTCAGCTTTATAATTAATTCAACTTTTGTGAGTTCAGATAAAAATATTTCCAATCTAAGAGACATAACTCCAACAGTTTTTAACTTCTACGCATTTACATCAACACACAAATAAATACAAATGTTATGTTTTTAAAACCATTTTGTTCCTTCTTGTATTTCATATTATGTGGTATTTTACGTTTAATATAAATTCTATGGTCATGTTATACACGCAGCCATAAACAGACATACACAATTGTCCATTCTTATTACTAAACCACTACATATGGTAATCCCGACGTTTGACATGGGACGAGAAAAACAAATAGACCACTACACTATGTGTTGCCGCTTGGGAATATCAGGTGATGTAAGATTGGATGTGCGTCTGATTTAATGAATAATGGCTCGGTATTGTTAATAGTTGAGACGATTTCCACTTGGGTTCGTTATATTTAGTTACGCGCAAATACACTTCAGAAAGTCATGAATCAATCCATTCTCCTCCCACCTATAGGTTAATTATTAAGACTTGTATCACTAAAGCATTTTTATCTCTCCCACCAAAATTCTTCTAATCTAAAAATATATCCTGGCTTTAAAAAACCTGTAAAGGGTTGATAAGCTGTAAAAATCAATGAATCAATCAATGAATCAATATCTCTCACCTCTTTCTCTCAGTTAGTCTCTCATTTATAAGTTGCAGGAAAAAAATCTTGAATTATCCATGGTATGATGAGACGAGTCATTCATTGATTTATTTTTATTAAGATACAGTAGATTACATTTTACTAAATTTTTCTCACTAAAAGGCCCAAGATCCACTCAAGTTAGAGGGCTAAAGAGGTTATTTTATCGACATAGGAAGGAGAAGGGAGAAAAGAGAATTAAGTTTAAATTATGATGATCTGTAGGGTGGGTAACTTTTGAAGGACACATGGCACAGTGGATAAAGGCGTTGGTTAGATCCAGCGACAGGACCCAAAGAGTGTGAGTTCAATACCCGGTTAAGGCAGTGGAGAACTTGGAGAGGGGAATTAACAGGAAATAACGGATAACTGACATCCATTAAACATGGCACTGTTTTTCATATAAGCTTTTCATCAAATCTTGAACTATTTCGCAAAGAATAAATGGGATAATTGATGTCATTACAGTTGTAATTGGAGCAAAAGGTGGTTCTACAAAATATTGACTCAGTGGGAGCAAATACTTATGCATTCAAGAGATTGACTGCTTTGTTGTTCTAATTATAGTTTGCATCACGATAAAATATATTTAGCACCTTCAAATCGCTGGGCATTTTATGTTTGATCAAACGATAACAGGTTCAAGGCAGTGAATACATATATAAGTCACTTTATAGAACTCAGTACTACTTGAAGTACAGTCGTCTCATCAATGCTTAAACAGGTTCCCCAGCAGAATAACGTGGTGATGAGAATTTCTAGACACTCTGGAGGGTAAAAAAAAAAAAAATAAATAAAGCCTGTTAACAGACAGACGAACTAGTCAGAAAAAAAGCGTGTGCTCGATGTTTGCTAACCTTGTTGGAAAAGTTCTGATGGTACTATGAACCCAATCCGACCTGCCACAGAATCTGCAATTAAACCGTTTTCCCAGAAGAATTATCAGGTGATCAGGGTTATTAAACACCCAGCAGGATAAAAAAAAATAGATAAAATCTGTCAAAAGGTGAACGGCCGAGATATTCAAATATTAAATTCTCTGGCTTGAACGAAGTGGAATCCTTCATATTTCGTGCAACTATTTTCAACAGACCGACACAAGAGTCCATACAACGCCAACCGCGGCTAATTCTGCACACGTCAACGCCACCTATCATTATTAATTCGTTTTATATCAACGACGACACCTTTAACTTGTTTTTCTCCCAGTTATAGTCATTACAGTTCTAATGCAGTGAGATATCGATTCATAATTTTCGCTTAAATTCCCTACTAATCTCACTGCACAAGTCTAAACAATAATAAACACGGGCTACGTGTCAAGTAAGAGAAATTGGACAAATTTGGATAATATACTTTAGAAAGTTTATTGATTTTTTTCCTATGCCTGCAGTAAAACCGAATGGAAATTGGTTCGTGAAAGTTCTGCCTGTTGTGCTGAATTCGGCTATAATCCTACAAAATTCTCTTTTGCTGAAACGTCCCTGACGCCCTTAAATAAATAAAAAAATGAAGTGTGTGGCATGGATTATCGTCCATTATACGTATTTTGTATTTAAGTAAGTCCAGCTCGTTTATTCCAAGTCGAATAAAGCTTCAGATAAGTTATATCTGCGTTCTTCTTTTCAGTACAATTTAGTTGACTTGTAATCACCATGGATTATTGCAGGAGAACACAAAGGTTCGACGTCCAAACTGGCCATACCACAGGTGATGAGCAATGGACGAATGTAACACCGCTATTTCAAATTCAGACGCAGAATGGCTTACAAATACGTCAACACTTCAAGTCGAAGGTTGATGCCTCAAAGCCAGGAAAACTTCATACCAATCAATGCCAGAGGTAGCTATCGACTGCCAACCACCGCCACGACCTTAAAGGAACTACAGGAGGCCGGTCGGTGGAATGACTTTTGCCCCTACATATAGCCATTGGAGGAGAATGTGGTATGGATTCTCACCGCATATACGTATTCTGTAAGTAAATAAGTCCAGATCGGACACACTGCATACTGAGTCGAATAAATCAGCAGATAAGTTTTACCGGCGTTCGTCTTTTTACTACTGTGTGTATCACGCTCTACGTCTTTTTCAATACGTTGTGTTTCATGCTATTCGTCTCTTTCTCTATATTGTGTTTCATGCTCGTCGAATATTTTACTACACTGTGTTTTATACTCTTTGTCTTTTTCACTATATTATGTTTCATTGTCTTCGTTTTATTCAATTCAAAGTGTTTCATGCTCTTTGTTCTTGTCACTATATTGTGTTTCATGCTTTTCGTATTTTTCACTACACTGTGTTTCGTGCTCGCTGTATTTTTCACTACACTGTGTTTCAGGATATTCGGCTTTTTCACTATATGTTACTTCATGCTCTTCATCTTTTTACTGCATTGTGTTTAATATTCTTCGTTTTTTCCCCTATATTGTGTTTCATACTATTCGTCTTTTTGACTACACTGAGTTTATTGCTCTTCGTCTTTTTCACTACATTCTGTTTAATGATCTTCGTCTTTTCCACTACAGTATGTATCATGCCCTTCATCTTTTCCACTATATTGTGTTTCATGCTCTTCGTCTTTTCCCTTATATTGTGTTTCATGATCTTCTTAATTTTTACTACAGTGTGTTTCATACCCTTCGTTTTTTTTCACTATATTGTATATCATTCTCTGCGTCTCTTTCACTATATTGCGTTTCATGTTCGTCGACTTTTTCACTATATTGTGTTTAGTGTCCTTCATCTTTTTACTATATTGTGTTTCATATTTTTCCTTTTTTTTTTCGCTACATTGTTTTTCATTCTCTTCGTATCATTCACTACGGTGTGTTTCATGATCTTCGTTTTTATCACAGCGTGTTCCATGCTATTTGTCTTCTTCACGCTATTGTGTTTCATGCTCTTTGAATTTTTACAATATTATGTTTCATATTCTTCGTGATTTTCCCTACATTGCATTTCATGTTCTTCATCTTTTTCACTACATTGCATTTCATGTTCTTCATCTTTTTCATTACACAGTGTTAAATGCTCTTTTTTCTTTGTCACTATAATGTGTTTAATTTTCTTCGTATTTTTCTACTACAATGTGTTTCATGCTCTTCGCCTTTTTCATTATATTGTTTTTTCAGGCTCTCCATATTTTTCACTCGATTTCACTCCGTCTATTGCAGCATATTGTGTTTCTTGTTCTTCGTATTTTGCACTACAGTGTGTTACATACACTTCGTCTTTTTCAACATATTGTGTTTTATGCTCTTCGTCTTTTTTACTAAACAGTTTTTCACGCTCGTCATCTTTATCACAACAATGTGTTCCATGTTATCCGTCTTTTTCATTCTATTGTGCTCCATGCTCTTTGAATTTTTACAATAATTTGTTTCGTGTTCTTCGTGATTTTCACTACACATTGTTTCCTGTTCTGCGTATTTTTCACAGCATTGTGTTTTATGTTTTTCCTCTTTGTTACGAAACAGTGTTTCATGTCCGTCGTCTTTTTCACTGAAGTGTGTTCCATGCTCTTCTTCCTTTCCACCACATTGGGTTTCATGCTCTTTGTCTTTTTCACTATATTAAGTTTCTTGGTGTTTCTTCATTTAACTACATTCTGTTTTATGCTCTTTTTTTCCTACGGTGTGTTTATTGCTATTCTTCCTTTTCATTACATTGTGTTTCATCCATATTATATTTCATTCTCTTCGCTACACTTTCCTGCTCTTCGTCTTTTTCACTACTGTGAATTTAAGACACTTCGTCTTTTTCTCTATATTGTCTTTCTTGCTCATCGCTTTTTTTTTCATTATATTGTGTTTCCTGCTTTTCTTTTTTACATCACTGCGTTTTATGCTCTTCTCTTTTTTAAGATTGTGTTTTATGCTCTTCGTCTTTTTCACTGTATCGTGTTTCATGCTTTTCGTCTTTTCCCTTATATTGTGTTTCATGCTCTTCATAATTTTTACTACAGTGTGTTTCATAACCTTCGTTTTTTTCACTATATTGTATATCATTCTCTGTGTCTCTCTCACTATATTGTGTCTCATGCTTTTCGTCTTTTTCACTGTAGAGTGTTTCATGTTCTTCCTATTTTTCCCTATACTGTGTTTCATACTCTTCGTATTTTTCACTGTAGAATGTTTCATGCTTTTCCTCTTTTTCAAAACAATGTGTTTCATGCTTTTCGTCTTTTTCACTGTATTCTGTTTCAGGAACTTCGTCTTTTTCACTACACTGTGTTTCATGCTCCTCGTTTTTTTTTACTATATTGTATTTCATTCTCTGCATTTTTTCCACTATATTTCGTTTTATGATCGTCGACTTTTTCACTATATTCTGTTTCATGCCTTTTATCTTTTTTCACTATACTGTGTTTCATGTTCTTCGTATCTTGGCTACATTGTTTTTCATGCTCTTCCTCTTTTCCACTACAATGTGTTTCATGCCCTTCGTTTACTGCCGTCGCATGAAATCATATGCATCTCGTATGGCTCGAGAGCCATATATGATGCATATAATCTGCGACATCGATAGAAATATTCATGATTTCCGCATTAATTTATCACCCGTCTCTGCTTAAATTCGTTTTCCTGTTCGAGAAATAGGCGAAGGGATGATGCTACCTAAAGGGATACTTATATTTGATTTTATTGATTTCTGCCACCATAACAGGGCAAACATTCTTCGGCTGAGACATAAGTAAAGCACAATCCGACGCCCGGCCTAAGCAGTTTGGTATAGTCAATCAAAATAAAGAGCGGATGAAAGTCATTTAACCAGATTAATCTATAAATTACATTTTCGGATCGAGCTTCTCTGTCAATACCTGGCTGCTTACCTGCCCTCTGTCTGAAAGTGTACAATCAGAGATATTTAATCAGAGGCTTATTCTTTTTCGTTCTCTTTCCACTGGCAGATGGACGTCTCTAGGGAAACTTGAGAAAAAATGTTCTTGTCTACTTCAACAGCGTATCGCAAGATAAGTTGTAAGTATGCTTGAACAGAAATATTCTGTTTCTGTGATACTTATCTTTGTGCATTATTACTGTATTTAGTTTCGAGTACTTCGGCAGGGTGTAATTGATAGCAATCTTTTCGTTCTAGATCGATTTCCGACTGAGTTTGATGCTTGCTGAGGGATCCACGCTTTCGACCCTGTGCCACATCTAATCTATGCTTCGTAACTCATTATTGTTTATTTCGTTTGGCTAATAGCTGTCATAAGAATAGTCAACCAAACCCTAGCCAAATACTGTTTAACAGTAATATTCCAAGAAGAAAAGTTGGTTTAGTCAGCTCTAAAATTCTCTTTCTAGGACTGCTTGAATGCTGCCAGAATTGGCCAACTAAAAATGGCCAAGCAATTTCGCTAACCATTTTCAGTATACATCAACTGTCATGTTTTTTCACGAGAATGGATCATTCATATAAAAAGACTAGTTTTAAGAAGACTGAAAAGATGAGTAATGAAAACTGTTTTATAACCTCAGTTTAAAGCATCAACCAATTGGTTAGCCAGAGAATTCCTTATTTACACAATTTACTATTGTCCTGATCCTTGATATTATCACAACATTTCGACCGTTGTACACCCTGCCCTCGGGCATTCATCAGGGATGCAGGACAACACAACACCGTCAACTGAGTACCGGGACAACTCAGGTCTGTGACAATTTAGGACCGAGAAAATTTTAATATAACTCCTTTTCAAATGCCTTATTTGAAGAAAAATATTCACTAATTAATGTTTTAATCCTTAATAAATTACTTTTATTCGGTTATAAAAAAAACTTCTTTTTCTGGTCCTGAGTTGTCTCGGTCCTGAGTTGTCTCGGCGCTCAGTCGGCGGTGTTCAGTCGGTGTTGTTGAGTCGGCGGTGTTGAGTCGGCGGTGTTGAGTTGTTCTTCCATGTTCATCAGGGTTAATCTCAAAATTGCCGTAAAACATTGTTGATTCGTTTAAGTTAGAATGATCTATTATGACATGTCTCTAATTTGTATTTAGATATATTGTATTTATTTTCAATTTTTCTAGTTGGAATGTTCACTTATATTACATATGATCCATTATTGTATATAATTAGTTTACAATAAAATTGTCTTTTATATGAATACTACCTTATGAAAATTGAGATGTAATAGAATGGGGGCGTATCATAGATTCAGGTGTGGGAACGAGACCCATGTATTGTCTTTGCGTAGGACATTTCTCTTTAGGAGCCTTAAAACTAATCTGTCTGCCGACGAATGATACTGGTTACTACGCTATGCCAGAAATACTAAAAGAGTCAGAACTTTAAAAAGATTTACCATATAATATTTGAAAATATTAATTGGTTGAAATTTTCACTGCAGTTATTCTGATATTGTTCTTACATGCCTGGCAAGTCTGACTTTGTCATTATCACAGTATTTCGGCTGCTGTACTCTCCAGCCATCTTCAGGTGTCTGTCTTTGTAGTGGTAATCTTAGAATTATAAACCGAACACTTTATTCAATCCAAAGGGTTAGGTTATTCCACTTTTTCATGCTTGGAGGATATTTCATATCAGTTAATACTCACCATTCATATTCGCCTATGAAGAGATGGATTCATACCTTTTCCCAAAGGTATTTGCGTACAAGTGATTATAACGAACGTGACTGGAAGTGGAACTCGGTTCTCCAATATCCAATTCCAAACCGTTATTCATTGCACCAACCGCACATCCAAGGTTACCATATATGGTATTCCAAGGCGGCCATCCATCTCAGGGAGACGATACGTAAATGATGATGATTCCAGTCTTTACAGATTTCACTTCTTTTATGACAACGGTTAATGAAAACAAAGAACTGTGTAAATTCAGCTTCTTTTTTTTCTTAATTGCAGCACCGAATTGGTCAGTCAGTCAGTCAGTCAGTTATGTGCCATGCGTTATACACGCTTAGGCGATCATGTATCTTTCGATACATGACTGACGAGGCAGATTTTTTTCCCGCAGTATGTTGCCATTTCTTTCTACGGTAGATCAGTTGTTATCCAAGGCTTTAGAACCCAGTCTGTCCTGCTATTTACCCAGAGCTGATAGCTGGTAGGGTAGAAGTGGATTCATACCTTTCCCAAGGGTATTAGCACGTCAGTCAGTTATGTGCCATGCGTGATACACGCTTAGGCGATCATGTATCTTCCGATACATGACTGATGAGGCAGATTTTTTCCCGCAGTAGGTTGACATAACTTACTGTGGTAAACCAGTTGCCATCCAAGTCTATAGAACCCGGTCTCCCCTGCCATTTACTCATAGCTGGGGAGAGAAGAAGATTCATGCCTTTCCCAAGGGTATTAGCGCGTAATTCAATATCAGTTCAGTTATGTGCCATGCGTGATACACGCTTAAGCGATCATGTATCTTTCGATACATAATTGACGGGGCAGATTTTTTTTTCCCGCAGTAGGTTGCCATATATTTCTGCGGTAGACCAGTCGCCATCCAAGGTTATAGAACCCGTTCTGTTCTGCTATTTCCCCATAGTTGGGGGGAGAAGAAGAGGATTTATACCTTTCCCAAGGGTATTAGAGCGTGGTTGAATAGCAGTTCAGTTATGTGCCGTGCGTGATAATCGCTTAGGCGATCATGTATCTTTCGATACATGAGTGACGAGGCAGATTTTCTTTCCCGCGGTAGGTTGCCATATCTTTCTGCTGTAGACCAGTTGCCATCCAAGGCTATAGAACCCGGTCCTCCCTGCTATTTACCCATAGCTGGGGGCAGGGGTGACAGATTCATGCCTTTTCCCAAGTGTACCTGGAATTCATTACATTCCTCAAGCCGAGCTGCTATCCATTATTCCAAATTGGTCACGCTTAAAAAAACAAAAAAAAAAATTCATTATCTATTCTTTCACCGTGCCTCCTCATTACACCGAAACATCACGCTTAAAAAAGAGAGAAATAAAAAAAAAGGCTATCCATTCTATGTTGACCATTATTTTCTATAGGTATGAATCCACTTCTACATAGGCGAGTATGAATGGTGAGTATTAACTGATATGAAATATCCTCCAAGCAGGAAAAAATGGAATAACCTAACCCTGTGGATTGAATAAAGTGTTCGGTTTATAATATTTTCTTGCTTTTTCATTTTGAACTACTAGGAAACCATAACGTATTTTTGAAGCATATTAAAATAATACAAATCTTATACAGATCGAAAACCGTCTGAATCCGGATAGAAAATGAATTCAGCAAATATAAAAAAAAAAAATTGAAAAGGTGTAAGGATGTGTCTTATCACCGGACCTATTCAACCTATACAGTGATGTCATTCTGGGAGAATTAGAATTCATCATTGATGAACACACTCTTAACAACATAAGATATGCTGATACCACAGTGTTGATAGAAGACACAGAAAGGAAACCATAATAAATTCTACAGATGCTAGTGAAGAAAAGCAAGAAGAAAGGACTAAAGTCCAATTGAAAGAAAACAGAATGTATGGTTATTAGCAAAAGGGACAGCCTAACATGCAAAATCAAATAAGTACAATAATTTAAATATCTGGGAAGTGTTTTAACAGAGGACGGAAAGTGTGACACTGAAATCCGAAGGGGATTCGGGGTAGAGAAAAATGACTCTAAAAGCTAAGCAAAGTATTAAGAAGTAAAGAAGACAAAGACACAAAAGGAAAGAGTACTGAAATGTTACATAATATCAGTCATCTTATATGGCAGTGAATGCTGGAAAATCTCCTTACAGATGAAGAAAAGACATGAAGCAAGGGAAATGTGATTTTACAAAAGGATGCTGAGAATACCACAGATGGTGGAACACGGTGTAGGAGAAATAACAAAAAGACAAAATTTATTAAGAAAAACAAAGGACAAGAAACTGTGGAGAGCCATTATCATCAACAACTTACAGGAACACGGCGCACAGAATAATAATAATAATAATAATAATAATAATAATAATAATAATTTCGGATTAAAAAATGAAGGACAAATATTGTTGTCGTAAAAAAATTTACCCTTCACAACCATGAATACAAAATACTTATTCTATAATTAATAATACCCTGATGATGACATTATGCTGTGTCGAAAGTACTCGGAATAAATACAAAATGAACCAACACGGTGTTTTCCTCTCGGTTTTTAATAACCGCACAAAAAATTATCTGCGAATATGAAAGGATCCTATCGAGAATAAGTAGACAGAAAATGATTTAACGAAACTTGTCTTAATATATATATATATATATATATATATATATGTGTGTGTGTGTGTGTGTGTGTGTGTGTGTGTGTGTGTGAGTGTTTGTATGTGTCAGAGAGAGAGAGAGAGAGAGAGAGAGAGAGAGAGAGTTAGGTTTTTACATTAATAATGAAAAATCATTACATTAAAAATGAAAAATAATTTATTTTACATGACAAGCATTTATTTTATATCCTGCTCTACTTTTTTGTCAATGCACTTAATTCTTAGGCGAAAGTTAATCACGTAGATCGAACACTATGCAATGAAAATATCAGATCCAAATTCACTTGATTACTGTCTATGGGCAATCATTATAAGCTACGGATTTATTTACATGAATTTTTAGATTTCTTATATTCAAAGATTTTTGCCAAAAATGCTTTCAGAATTTGTAATGCAGTCTAAGGCATGCAAATTCTTAATTTGAAAGCAATGATCGATTGATTTATTTTCTACGGTTTATCAACCATTTGCAAGTCATTTAAAGCCAGATAATATTTTTAGATTATAAGAATTATTTTTTTTAGATTACAATGATTTAATGATACTTTTTAATAATTAACCCATAGTTGGGGGAGAATAGGTGTATTTATACATTTCCCTAGGCTTCTTACGCATAACTGAATATAGCGAACCCAATTGGGATTGGAACTCGGCTCTCAGTCTAACAATTTCGCGTTGCTATCCATTAAACCGTCAGCTCACCCAAACTTCCATCACCTGGTATTCCCAAGTGGTCACTCATATAGATACTGATCAGGGCCGACGTTACTTAACTTTGGCGATCGTACGGGAATCGGATGCTTCAACGTGGCCCTGGAAGTAATGATTGTGAATATAAGATTGCTGGTTGTTGAAATATTCTTTTCTTTTCGCCATCTTCCTGATTCTCCGCTCGTATCTCCATCGTAGTGTTACGTCACTGCTTCTCTCTTTTGGCATCTGCCATTATTCTGCGCTCTTAAGAAAAATAAATTATATTCTAAACAAAAGAAATAAGTAAATACACATAGAAATGGATAAAAGAAAAACGTAATATAATTCCTGTTAATATTTGCTTATTTTTATTTTTAGTGGCATATTAGTTTTTTTGTTACCTTTAAGTGATATATTCTTTATTTGTTACTTTTTTCTCCAATGTTCACTGACCAATGTCGGTATCAATATGCTTACATCTACAGCGCGACAAAATCTGAACAATGGCGGTCTTCATGGCAGAATGCATAGAAAAAACCACTGCTTTCGAAACAGTACAAGCATGCTCGCCTCAACTATGTTAAAGCTCATAAGCTAGAAACATTATGTCAGAAGGTTTTATGGTTGGATGAAACCAAACTAAAGCATTATGGTAGGAAAAATAGCTGGTATAACAGGCGAGATCTTAATACGGCTTTTGAAGAGAAGGATTTGATAAACATTAAACATGGTGGTGACAGCATTATGTTTTGCGGATGCTTCACTGCAGCTGGAACAGGGAAAATAGTACACATTGACGGTACAATGAACACTGAAAGGTACCAAGTAATTTTGAACGAAAGCGTCTTGTCCTCAGTTCAAAAGTTGGGTTCAG
Organism: Acanthosepion pharaonis; assembly: GCA_903632075.3. Classification (NCBI taxonomy): domain Eukaryota; kingdom Metazoa; phylum Mollusca; class Cephalopoda; order Sepiida; family Sepiidae; genus Acanthosepion; species Acanthosepion pharaonis. The sequence goes on along the minus strand of CAHIKZ030002043.1, from coordinate 70,438 downwards.
GTCGCGGCTGGAAAGAATAATGGTCTAAAGCATCAAAGAGAATCCAGAAAAGGATTGATTCGTAAAAAGAAATTTCAAGTCTTAGAATAGCCAAGTCAAACTTCTTATCTAAACCCAATTGATAATCTGTGATTCAAGTGAGAGAAGGCAGTATATGCTAGAAATCCAAGTAATATCGAGCAATCGTGGAAGTTTTGCCTAGAAGAATGGTCAAATATCGTTACTCTCTACTGTCGGAAACGTCTTAAAAGGCTGGTTGGCATTTTACCTCAAAAGAAGGAGTCACCAAATACTAACTGTAAGGGTTCACTTACTTTTGCACACCTTAATTTGGAATTAATATTTTTATTCCAGCTTGATAACGATTTTTTGAAAGTGCTTGTAATTGATTTAATAAAAGTTTTTTTCTAATGAATATAAAGGATAATTAAGATTTGTTGATTATCTGGAAAAAAAAAGAGACAAGTTTTTTTTAAATATTATCTTAGGTGTTTACCTACTTTTGCGCACCACTGTCTTTCTTTTTTGTTACATTTTAGTGATATATACCATTTTTGTTACTTTTTTTAGTGAAACATTCTTTTTTGTTACTTTTTTAGTGACATATACCATTTTTGTTACTTTTTTTAGTGACACATTCCATTTTTGTTACTTTTTTAGTGACACATTCCTTTTTTGTTACTTTTTTTAGTGACATATACCATTTTTGTTACATTTTTAGTAGCACATTCCTTTTTTGTTACTTTTTTAATACAATTTCTTTTCAGGTCATTGACGATCATGACTCTCCTAAGATTTCTTTTTTTATCTGTGAATTGTGATGAATTCTTGGGAAAGATATTGGAGTTGTCTCCACGGTTTGGAAGTCAGCAGTCCTATTCCTAGATTGGTTGCTACCTTATTCTAGAGAGACCAGATTACTCTGTTATTTAACCCATATCTGGTATGGGAATAAATGATGATTCCAAAGGCAACGGAAAACCACTCCACCGTATTTTACCAAGAAGTTATAACAATTCACGCTAATTCAAGGAATCGGGGAAAAGTCATTATATCATTCGTCCTGATAAGAATATATTTAACACTAGTATTATTATTGGTAATAGCTTTAATTTAAAAAAAAAATACTATTTACTGATGTGGCAGTGATAAAAAACAATAGAAATTAAAATGAAATACTAATAATAATTAAATGAAAAGGAAGTTGTAGAGAGTCATAATCACGATTTAAAAAAAAGGCGTTAAGCTTAGAAAGCTGTAATAAACGTCTGTTTAGTTTGCTAACAGATGCTTCCATATATATGAAGATATGGATGGATTGTGCTTCACCAACATTCCAAACGATGGAGACCGTTCTTCCTTGAAAATCAGCATTTGAAATCATGTTTTCTTGGTTGTCGCCAATCGTGACCGCTATGAGATAAGCAACTACCCCAGCGACGAGTCAGATCATATTTATTAAACTTAATTTCACACGGTGCAAAGTCCCCAGTGGGAAGGAGCCAATGTGGCTTAAAACTGCTACGGAGACCAGCATGTTTCGCACAGACGTCCATCTACTCACCTCCTGTCACTTAATACAACCAATTTATAATATAATGTCTCATTAACGAGTCTTACGTAGGCGAATCTCAGGCAATTGCCTAGCATTTATTTGTTCTACACGTTATCCGAAGTACATCCCAGCTTATACTGTCAATAAACAACTGGCTTGTTCATCAGCTGTCATCTCGATTTCAGTTATTTTCCCATGGTCGTAACTTGGCTTAACCCTGTCTTTTCTATAAATGGTTGCATGGTAGTTGTCCTAGTAAGCCTTCCTCCTTGATACCTTGACCGTATGAATTTAAACGTACTACTAGATTGGCTGTTAGGTCTTCTCGTTTTACTGTTGAAATATCTAGACGAAACCGTAAATTCTATTCTAATAGTTTCTTTTCTCGTACCTCTTGCCCGTGGAACTCCCTCCTTCCGGTTTCTTGCTTACATATCACCTACGGTTCTCAAAAATTTAAATGCAACGTCAATCGCCATCTTCTTTTTCTGTTCTTTTCTTTTTATTTTTTTTTTCAGTTATTGTCCCTCTCATTAATGCCTGACAGCATCTTGTACTGATTTTTGCAATTTACCGCAACAAAAAACAAAACAAAAACATTTTAAGCAATTTCTCAGTTCCCTCGTCAAATTAATAACTTACTATTCTATTAGGTTGTGAGCTTCCAATCGAAAAACGCCAAATCAAGCAAGTACAATTATTTCGGAAGTCATAAAACAGACGACAGAAATCGTGCCACAGAAATCTGAAGACGCACTGGAATAGTGAAGATGCCTTCAAGAAAGTAAGCACAATATTAAAAAAATAGAAAATTTTCCTCAGAAACAAAGCTAATAATGCTGAATTGATATGCAGTGAATGCTGGATAATTTTCACGCAGATGAAGAGAGCTAGAGGCAACAGAGGTGTGGTTCTACAGGATGATGGTGAGAATGCCATGACTAGAACATGTGAGCAGCGAGAAAACTTTAAGGAAAATAAAAACAAAAAAGAACAATTATACATAAAATCAGAAAGAGACATTTGGAATTTCTCGAACACATAATGAGGAAAAGCGGTTTGGAGAATTTGATACTCATAAGACATAATGACGGCAATAAGGGTAGAAAATGACCTCAACTAATCTAACAAGTGTAAATGAATATATATATATATATATATATATATATATATATATATATAACACTTGTGTGTATATATATACACACACACAAACACATATATTTAAATATATATATATATATATATATATATATATATATATATATATATATATATATATGTGAAGAAATATAGCCTTAAGATGTGCTGTATTTATGGAATAAAGTACTCAATATCAGACATAGAATATATGTAAATATAAAAGTGAACATAAGATAAGTCAACACTTAGAGGCGACAGTCTGTTTCATGCTAGATGCAATCGTCAGGCCACGTCATATAACATGAAACAGACTGTCGCCTCTAAGTGTTGACTTTTATGTATATATATATATATATATATATATATATATATATATTTATATTTTTATTTTTATAGATACAAATATTTAAGTAAATACTCTATTTATAATAAGCTATATTAACAATATTTACCGGCCTGAATGTCCGAGAAATTTCATAGGAAATATGTGTCCTCCGACAGAAATCGAACCTGTATCTTACACGGAAACGTCATATAGCCCGACGTGCTATACCATTTGGCTACAGAAGAAGCATCTGGTTAGCAAGGTCGAATTACATTCAGGTCAGTAAATGTTGTTAATACTGTTTATTATAAGCGGAACATTTAAATATTTATATCTATAAAGATAACGTATAAACAATAAATATATTAAAATAATTGTCGGATTTAGTCGATTTAATAATATATATATATATATATATATATATATATATTTGTGCGTGTGTGGAATAAGCATAGGAGGAATGCAAAAATGAACTTTAAATGCAGTAAGGTAAATTTGGGTGTCGAGTTAATGAAAAAAAATATCCTTTTCGTGAATATTTAAGATTTCAATTCGTTCATAATTGTGAAACGATATAATAATTATCAATGTGTATTTCTTTATATATTTCCTGTCCTATTTGAAGACCTAAAAAGACAGAGTGAAATATTAGCGGTTACAATCAGCATTTATTTACAATTAATAAGTACTTTCAAACAAATATCTCACGTTGTTTTTATTAATGTTGCAGCAGAAAATGCTTCTGTTATATATTTTATCTGAACATTGGAATGATTGTATCCTAGATTCAACACAATTTTCCCCTCTAAATATATAAATGAATAATTATCAAGAGATAAATTTACTATTAATATTGTAGGTGTAATTACTGATATTTTAAAATATAAAGTGAAAAGACTATATTGAATCCATTGCTAGGTCAGCTGCTTGGAAAGTTAGTACACTGTGTCGTGCGAGACAATATTGCTTAAGGTTGCCTCACTGTGCCTTTTCTGTAAATACTTCCATGGTAATTGTTCGGATGAGCTCTTGACTATTTTTAATTTTTTTTTTAATTTGTTGTTTTATTCCTTCCCATCACAGACGATGAAATGGGGACTGGTTAGGATTTTCATAGAGACAATGAGGTATTATGGTGGATGTAGTTAGAAAGATAAGTAAGAATGCGTTGCTTTGGGGAAAGGAATATTGTTGTATGTTTGGGTCAGTGTTTGTGGCTAGCTAAGTTTAACGTTAAGACAGAAGAAAACCGCCCTTTTTTCCATTCCCAATTTTGGTCTTGTGCCACATTTCTGTACAGAGAAAAATAAATATCGCTCTTCACTGTGGTAACTAAACCTCATCAATTTAAGCGCAGTACTAGACTGGTGTCGAGATCTCTTCAAATTACAGTTGAGCTGGCTAGATGTAGTCATAAATTCTATGTTAACATTTTCTTTTCTCGCCTTTCTCGCTTGTGGAATTCCCTTCTGGTTCCTGGCGTACCAGTCAACTTTTATCTGCAAAAATTTAAATACAATGTCAATGGCTATCTAATGTCTTCCTGATTTCTTTTTTCTCTTCCCGCACATTATTAATATTGCTGTTCCTAACTCTTTCACTCCCAGTAACAACTTGTGTCTTAGTGGCTTTACTGACTTGCTTGGGGTGAAACCGATAAAAAAAAATCCAACAAACAAAAGATATACAATGAATTTTTAATCATATATTATGAGATTATGATTAAAAAAAATAAGCCACCATTTTTTTTACGGCATCTATGCAGCAGTATACAATAAAAGAGAGAATGGCGAATAAATATTTTGTAGTAGCTGCAAAAAAAAGTAAATTGCAGGAATTTTTACTCAATTATTTTCGAAGGTGCAAAAAAGATACCATGTTCTTTTTTTTACCGAAAGCTCTTTTTCTTTGAGTAATTATTATTTAAAGCAAGACTAAAGTCGTCTCACACCGTACATTGCCACGGACTGAGTACTCTCTACCTGAGCAGCACCCAGATGCGGAACTGAGATAATTACATATTACCAGCGGCGTCTTTCATTTAGCTTCACGCCAAAGTAGGAAAGAGTAATTAAAATGCTACTTTTGGTACTTGATTGAAGAATAGAAGTATCTACGCTAATATGCTTGTAAAATCCGTGGTAGGTATTGATCGGAAATTCTGTATATAAGAGTCTGCTCTACTTAAGTCATCAAAAAGTTATTCTCGTCTTATTTTTCTTTCTGGAAATAGATATTTATTCTTATTTTAGACACCTCATACCAAAAATAAAGAAAAAAATGGTCAAGCTGGAATAAAAATAGTAACTAAAAATAAAGTAATTCATTTAAAAAAAGAATTTTTCTTAATGAATATATACTTTTGATTATAATTTATTGATAATCAGGAAAAAATGGAAAAAATTTAAATTTTAT